>SJYX01016108.1:118479-140453 GCA_006410675.1 Oreotragus oreotragus
CGGCTGACCCCGCCCTCCCCCGGCTGACCCCGCCCTCCCCGGCTGACCCCGCCCACTCCCATCGGTGCGCGGGACTCCCTCTGGGAGGGCAGTGGTGTTGCCGAGGGCCCTTCCTGGCTCACTGCTGCTGTTTGTCTGCTGAGCGGCTCTGAGCTGCCTGACTCCTCTGCCTGCTGTCCCCCTCCAGGCCAGGCTGATTCACCGCTGCTTCTCCCCATCACGTGTCTTCCTGCTCTAATGTGTCTTCCACACGCCTTCCTTAAACCTGGTTTTTCCCAGACTGTCCTCTGCTCCCCAGTCTCTGGTGGCCCCCTGCTTCCTGCCGCGGCAAAGCTGCCATCTCATAGCTCGGCTTGTGTAAACGGGCCTCCCAACATAGCAGGCATCACGATCAGTATTGCTGCCTCCCTCAGGGGAGGATTTGAGACCAGTGGTGGAGTGATGGGGAGAGGTAAGCTCAGATGCTTTCGGTGGGGTCACACTTGGAGTTTAGGAGTGTGCTGGGTTAAATGGTGCTCACCGCCCATTCCCGCCCACTTAGAGCCTTAGAAGGCAGTATTATTTAGAAACAGGGTGTTGCTTGGTTAACGTGAGGTTGTGCCAGACTGATGTGCCATCTGAAGGAAATGGAGACACAAGGAAGGGGAACTCCAGGGGAAGCCACGCTGGAGACTGGAGTGATGTGCCTATGAGCCAAGGGACGCCAAGGGTTGTGGAGCCCCCAGAGCCCGGGGAGGAGGCCCAGGACGCACTCCCCCTCGGAGCCTCCGGAGGGAACCAGCCCTGCCCACACCTTGCTTCAGGCTTCTGGCCTCTGCGCTGTAAGGGGATGAATGCCCCCTGTTTTAAGCCACCCAGTCTGCAGTCTTTTGCAGTGGCAGCCCCGAGTTTGAGCATCTTTTCAGGGTACCGTCGCCCCCCACCCCCGGCCTCACAGTCCCGCCTAGTGCAGGGCCTCCCTGTGAAGTCTTAACAGCAGTGACTCCCCAGCATCTGCCTTTGGAGTCGACCAGCCCCGAAGAGCACGTCTTCCTCCTGTGCTGTCTCGTGTGGGCCTCCTGCCCTTTGCTTGCACTCTGGCCCCTCCGCCTTGTCTCTCAGCAGATTTTTGAGAGGTCAGGTGCAGTGGTAAGCCCCCAGGGGACAGAAGATGGTCAAGGTTCTTGCTTTCATGGAGCATACATTTCCATGGAGGGTTGAGGGGGAGAATTCAGATGGCCACAGCAAACGTGCAGAAGGTAATACCAGATAATGTAAGAGTAAGTTCTTGGGGCTACTCTTTTTTACGTGTTTTTGAAAAATCCTGACGTGTTTTATTTATTTTGATTTAAAAAATTTTTGGCTGCACCCCACAGCAAGTGGGAACCTAAGTCCAGGGATTGCACCTGCACCCCTCCCCCGACATGGGAAGGTGGAGCCTTAACCACTGGACATCCAGGCAGAATCCTGGGGCTGCTTTTGGAGCTGGCTGTGTCGGAAGCTGACTCAGAAGCCAAGACCCGAGGGAGAAAATGGACCAGGTGTGTGCACGTCCGGGCAGTGATCATCCTGGCCCGTGAGCTAGCGGTGCAAAGGCCCTGCGGCAGGCCTGAGAGCGGCAGCGAGGCAGGAGGTGACACAGAGCCCCGCGAGCCGTGAGAAGAAGTCTGAATCGTGTTC
Organism: Oreotragus oreotragus; assembly: GCA_006410675.1. Lineage (NCBI taxonomy): Eukaryota > Metazoa > Chordata > Mammalia > Artiodactyla > Bovidae > Oreotragus > Oreotragus oreotragus. The sequence goes on from SJYX01016108.1 coordinate 120,139, forward strand.
TGAGTGCCGCCGAGTCTGGAAAGTTCCAAGAAGACAGATGACATGGTCAGCATTTTTAGACCTCAGACTGTTCTGTGGAGACTGGGTACTGAGGAGCTGGGGGCACCAGAGGTGATCTGGCCTTAGTACCCTAGCGTGATTCTTTTTTGTGGGTCTCTAATCCTTCCCTGAGCTACTCTTGCACAAAAAGTCAATACACTACTTAATTAGAAAATCGTTTCCATGTGTTAAAGGGGCCTCCCCTGCCAGGGGGGCCTGAGGGCCATGCCATTCGCACATGTGGCTGCTCTGGAGTGCCTATGGCATCGGTGACGGAGTCAGAGCTCTTCACAGGGGAATGAGTGATAGACTCATGTTTTATGTGGAGTTTCTCAAAGCACAGGGAGTATGCTCATCCCTCCTAGAAAAATATTTGTCCAAGAATTGCCAGACTTGTACACTAACCACATTGTGACTTGAGGAGACCTGGGGGCTTATGAACTCTGCTCTGCACACGGGAAACTGAAACTCTGAGAGGCTGCGGGCCCTGAATGAGGAATAGAGCCCTCCCTGATCTGCTAGACCCTGAAGCCTGCATCTGTTTCCCAGCACCCCAGCGCCACAAAGTGCAGGCTTAGCTCTTGGGATGAATGCATATCTGAAAAATCTGTAACTGAGTGATGAAGCACTTAAAATTGGGAAAGTTCCTAATGGACTGTGGAAGCCGGCACCACTGTGCAGTGGTTCAGAGCTTTGGAATGAGATAATATGGGTAAAACTCTGGCTTGGCCTTGAGCAAGTGACCTGACGCCATTGAGTCTGAATATGCTGATCTTTAAGATGGGAAGAATGCTGGTGAAGTAACTGTCTGTCTTGCTGGGATGTGGTGAGGGTGAAATGAGAGAATCCTTGAAAGGGGCTCAGTACTGTGTGTAGCACAGAGTAGGTGCTCAGCAGGTTATGACGAGGACTGGGGAACAGCTTATAGAAGGAAGAGGAATGTACATCCACCGAGTTTATGGGATAAGCCGTTGCCTGGGGGTTGGGTTCTCTGCACACTATGAAGAAAAGAAAACTGCTGGCCCCCTGGAAGAATGCAGGGAGAGACACCCACCCTGGGCCTGGCTCCGCTGAGATGCGGGCTGGCAGACACAGGAATGGAAGTTGAGTCAAGAGACGGGGGTCGGGGAGCCTCTAAGTGTGGGCAGCCCATCCTAGGAGAAGGCAGGAGGGTTGAGAGCGTGCAGAACTGAGCTTGAACGTGGAAGTGAAAACATACTGACGGTCGTGGGTGTTCCAATAAAACCGCTCCTCTGAAGATGACAGCCGTGAATCATAAAGTCATAAAAGTTTCAGAATTGGAAGGACTGAGCAGAGCATCCAGTCTTGCCCAAGGTCAGACAGGGTTTATTTTGAGCGCTGACCTGCCCAGATTCTAGAAGAAGATGTTTCCCCCACCCTTTTTGTCCCTTCTCCTGGGTTGACTCCAGCAGCTCACCTCTCCCCACGAGAGAGTTTGACGTGGGGTTCAAGGGCATCAGGGACACCTCCAGCCTGAAGCCCGGTACGCGCACTGTTGATGACTCCCCAAGGCTGGGCCCAGACCCTCGCAGGGTGGGTAAAGTGTCCGTCAAATATCAGTGGGAATATTTCCCATCTTCCTGTGGAGGGTGGAATTTGGGAACGGAGGCTTGTGGATCTCATGTCTCAGGAATGCCTTTCTATCAAGCATGATGTATACTTTTGGGCAGTAACCTTTGGATTTCTTGTGCTTCCCATCCTTACGCATTTCCTCATCTACTTTTATCATGCTGTAGGCATTTTTCCGACACCTCCAATCCCTTTTGGAACAAAGTGAGGTAGAAATAAATAAATGAGGTTTCTTGGCTTTTGCTCCTGGGTCATCAGATGACTCCCTGAGCCAAACCTGTTAGATGCCAATAGCGAGCTTGGGTCAGGTCAGAACTCAAATTCCAGCTCAGGGCAGGGTTCGACGGTGGGACTGCTGTTCCTGGTGATGGTGGCACGGAGTGGAATGAACCGGGGGCTGGATTAGGGGAGACACGCCCAAGGGACCAGGGAAAAGGAAAGGATGTTTTTGTGACTCACCAGGTAGAATCCCTGGGTTCACTGCAGTGAAGCTTCGAACCTCTTGCCCTTGGCTCTGCCTTTTCTTTAGTGTGGGGCCAGGATGCATTTTTCTGTTGTGTTACCTCATTACAAATAAGGAGATGCAAGGGAAGGAAAAGAAGAGAAACCTGCTGAGTTCCTATAGTCCGTCCCTGCTTTGCAGCGTGGATCAAATTCCCAAGGAGGTCCAACCCCAAATAAGCTAGTGTCTTGCTTCTAGTAGCCCGTGGTCAAGTGTTTCTTTTTTTTTTCTTCTGCTTGTTTATCCAATACATGTTTATTGAGTGCTTGATATTGTCGGGGGAGGAGGCAGTCAGGGTCTGCCCTCCTGAGTCTGGTCTGGTGGGGGATTCTGACACTGAACAGAAGCACAGCTGTCGTAGGTGCTTTGCAGGGAAGGCGCAGTGTGTCCTCCGAGGGGGAGGCAGGCCTCGCCTGGGCTGGGTGCTGGTAGAAGGGCCTCACCGTGGCCTCCTCTCCCGCCCTGACCTCCAGGAGACGAGGTTTGAGCTGAGGTGTCTGGGGCCCGGGGAAGGGGTTGACACACCGAGGAGAGGAGGATTTGGCCGCGGGCGGGGTGTGCTTTCCACAGCAGTCTTTCCGCTTCCTGGCCAGACCACCTGTCCCCAGACGGCTGGGTCCTGGGGGGGCAGCCCGCCTGGAGGTTCAGTAACGGGCCCCAGTTCTTAGAAGGGGCTGGCCACAGAGATAAGACCACAGTGATGAGGGGGCCATAAATTGTTACCTGTGCCCTTCGGTTACCCCCTCTTCCTCCATCACCCCCTTCCTGAGCCTGTGGGGTTGGGTTTAGCAACCAGGTTCCTGTTCTTGGGATGGCGCAGAAAGCTGACTCCTGGGGGCTGGGCGTAATCACCGAGATGCAGAGCGCTGATAGCGGAATCCATTTAATTTCTGTTGCTGTGTGACGGGGTGGGGAGCCGGAAGGTCAGGACGCGTTTGAAAGTCACAGTTCAGTTACAGAAACAACATACTATACCCCCCGCCTCCCCAAGGAATTAAAAATTGCAATATTTGAGGGGAAATACTGGAGATGAGGGTGAGGGGTTTAATCAGAGGGTGGGAAAGACAGAGCAGGTCTTGACTGTGGACAGTCCAGAGCCATCTGGGGCCAGGGCTTGAGAATGTTAGCTTCTCCGTTGGAGACGACGGGGCTGGCTGGCTGTGCAGTTGCTGAGTAGACGTCAGGTGTCACGGGCAGTTGCTGACCGTCAGCGTCAGCTTTCTGGCACACGATTGGAGGACCCACCCTCTGTCCTGCTGGTGATGCTGCAGAGGTCCCGGCTTTTCTGATGGCTTATGGTTGATCTGATCAAGACCGTGTGGATTTGTGAGATTCTGCAGGGTAGAATCTCATGGTAAGATTCCCATCCATAAATATGTGGACTTTCTAGTCCATCCATGGCCTGGCCTGGCTCAGAGGACACGGGAGGCCCGGCAGAAGAGCCTCCTTGGCTGAGTAGATGGAGAGTGGACATCTGGGGGGCAGAGAGTTGGGCCAGCCCACGTCTTCCTCATCAGGACCACAAAGGCCTGCCCTGAGTTGACTCCTTTATAAAGGGAGGGTGGCTGTCTCAGGCCATGCCCTTGGCACTGGGGAGATGGTCTTTGTCTGGAAGGAGCTCACAGCATAGAGGGCGGCCCCAATTTGGGGCATTTTCTAAGAATCTGATGAGTGAATGCGTTTCCAGGATTCTTAGGGGATGGGCCCAGCTCTTAACAGAGTTTGGTAGTGTTTGAGGTACAGAGAGAGAAGTTGAAACAGTGACGAGAAATTGGACATCTGTAACTGTCTTAGCTTAGTTGCTGTAACGAAATAGCATAGACTGGCACCCTCAACCACAGAAACTTCTCTCTCAGAGTTCTGAAGGCTGGAAGTCTGAGGTGAGGGTGGGTCGCCCAGCTCCGGTGAGGAACCTCATCTAAACCTAAGCTCCTCCCAGAGGCCCCACCTCCAAGTACTGTCACATTTGGTGTTAGGGTTTCAACATGCGGATTTGAAGAGGACACACATCCAGTCCATACTAATAACCCCGCAGGTGAAGGGGTCCTAGCATGCCTGGTTCCTTGGAATATAAGTGTTGATGATGTATTATTGATCCCATAAATGTGTTTGAGTGAAGACAGCTGGGTGGAGGCGTGTATGCCTTTCTCCTGTGGTGAGACCCACACTGTAAAACTCATACCTGAGATGTTTGGGGAGCATTGGGGGGGTGTCTCTTCCGGCTGAGACTCACTACCAGCGGGCTGTGCTTGGCTGTGGCTGGAGGCCAGGGTGAGCTGTCTGCCCTCTCTGGTCTGTCCAGAGTTAGGAGATCATTTCAGCCTCTCATCACCTAGGGAGCAGCCAGGTGGACCTGGACACAGGAAGGCTCAGGCCAGGGGTCCAGGGCCGGGGGCTGTGGCCTGCGCGCTTGCTACTGACAACACTGCCCCCTGCTGTCCGGCCTGGGCTGCGGGGGACCTCACACCCCCGGATGGAGCCTCTGGCCCCGCTTCAGGCTCTTTGAAGGGGACGGTGAAGCCGGCCTGCGCTCGAGGGAGGATGGAGGCTTTGTATTTGTTTCCACGGCGGGGATGGGCTTGCAGAACCACCCTCACGCTCACCTGGTCCCTGTGATTCCTGTGAACAAGACGGCCAACCAAGGAGCAGGAGGGGGTCCCATGGACCCAGGGTAGGGGGGTCTCCTGGCGGTCAGAGAGGATGGTGGGCAGGCGTTGGCTTGTCAGCCAGTGGGTCTGCATTAAAAGAGAGTTGCCCGGCCCCTCCAAGGCCCGGGGCTATTCTTCAGACCTTGGCCCTGATTTTCAGCCCTGAGGCTCTTGAGTGCTGGTGAAGTCCTGCCTTCCTGTCTGCCTCTCCAGAGCCCAGGCCCCCTGGGAAGTGTCTCCTTGCCCTGCAAAGCCTGCTGTCGCTTACCCTGCAGCCTGGGTGTGACTGCAGGGAAGTAGGTTTGGTTTTTTGAGGGAAATATAAGCCTCTGCAGAGGGCCCTGGGTTTGACCCTCGCTTTCAGGATGCAGTCTTGTATGTTTGTGAGCTTCTTGGAGCCTGTTGCATTTTGAGTAAAAGGGGACCCTGAGACCAAACCCTGCGTGATGCATAGAAGGATGGCCCGTCAGGGTTGTTCTCATTCCTTTTCTCAGCCTGATTCTACTTCTCTTTCTTTATGTCGTCATGTAAACTTATTCACATAATTTCGGCATTATCAAGGACATTACCCCTGGTTAACTGGGATACAAGAAGCTCTTAGCAGGTTGCCCGGCACACAGTCGGTCTACAGTTCAGTTCCGTTCAGTCGCTCAGTCGTGTCCGACTCTTTGCAACCCCATGAATCGCAGCACGCCGGGCCTCCCTAGGATCAACTTTGACAAGAAACTTAGACAATTTTATTGGTAAACGTTTCACATATGGAAAAAGTAATAGTACTGAAATACAAGATGAAAAAGTTTCTATTCAGGCAAATCACTTTTATAGAAGTAACATTGGATTTATATGTCACTCAGAATAGGATATGAAAATATTACCAAAAGTCTACTGTGTCAAGGAATCTTTCATACCTGGGCTTATTAGAGTTACTATAAGAAGTAATACTTTGTGTATATCTTGTATTCATTTTTAAAAATTATGTCATATAGTGTTCATTCTTTCACTGACTCTGTAGTACATTTAACCACTAAGTTTTGCCTCTCCAAAAATCCAGCTGCGGACTTTCCTAACCTTCTCTTCAGTTCAGTTCAGTCTCTCAGTCGTGTCTGACTGTTTGCGACCCCATGAATCGCAGCACGTTTGTCCTCCCTGTCCATCACCATCTCCCGGAGTTCACTCAGACTCACGTCCATCGAGTCCGTGATGCCATCTAGCCATCTCATCCTCTGTCGTCCCCTTCTCCTCCTGCCCCCAATCCTCCCCTGCATCAGAGTCTTTTCCAATGAGTCAACTCTTCGCATGAGGTGGCCAAAGTACTGGAGTTTCAGCTTTAGCGTCATTCCTTCCAAAGAAATCCCAGGGCTGATCTCCTTCAGAATGGACTGGTTGGATCTCCTTGCAGTCCAAGGGACTCTCAAGTGTTTTCTCCAACACCACAGTTCAAAAGCATCAATTCTTTGGTGCTCAGCCTTCTTCACAGTCCAGCTCTCACATCCATACATGACCACAGGAAAAACCATAGCCTTGACTAGATGGACCTTAGTCAGCAAAGTAATGTCTCTGCTTTTGCATATGCTATCTAGGTTGGTCATAACTTTTCTTCCAAGGAGTAAGCTACTTACTGCTAAAAATCCTTGAGCAAGCAAATCTTACTGGGTGCCTGCCGAGATCCCTGTCAAAATTTCATGTAGTGTATTTCTTTTTGATGATCTCTGTAAATTGTGCAATAGTAGATTTCCCTAAGACTGGAAAACTTCAGAAACTTGCTCTGCTTTGTGTAAATGAATGAGCAAAGCCATAGTTATTATAATCCCTTGTCATTAGTTGAAAAATTATCTGTGCCATGATATAAGTAGAACAACCAAGTCCTGTGTGTGCATGTGTATGTGTATTTAACTCTTATTAGAAGTTGGGAATAATTTTCTTAGTTTTCTCTCCAATTTAATTTAGAAAAAAGGGTTGGAACTTTTCTTTTACACAATTCTACTGATAAATATCAATGAAGATGTAATAAAATAGGAAGTCCTCTACTTAGAAAAAATAATTTGACATTGCATATCTAGATTAAAAAATAAGTTCATACATTTTGAGAATTACCACTTTAAAATACACCCTAATTAAAAAAATATAAGTGATTACATTCTTTCTAAAATATGTGATGATTGCAATATTGCACAAACTTGGAAAGCATAATAAAATCACTACAATGACAAAAGATTAAAAAGTTTTATTTATACCTATTAAAGTTTAATATTTTTTGTAACACACCTTTTCATACTGTTTATGGGGTTCTCAAGACAAGAATACTGAAGTGGCTAGCCATTTCCTTCTCCAGTGGACCATGTTTTGACAGACCTCTCCACTATGACCCATCCATCTTGGGTGGCCCTACACAGCATGGCTCATAGTTTCATTGAGGTAGACAAGGCTGTGATTCATGTAATCAGTTTGGTTAGTTTTCTGTGACTATAGTTTTCATTCTGCCTTCCTTCTGATGGATAAGGGTAAGAGGCTTATAGAAGTTTCCTGATGGGAGCTACTGACTGTGGGGTAATCTGGGTCTTTTGAAATGGGCAGGGACATGCTGAGTAAATCTTCAATCCAATTTTCTGTTGATGGACACGGCTGTGTTCCCTCCCTGTGGATTGGCCTGAGGGAAAACTATGTAGCAATAATGACAGTAATGGTGACATCCTTCAAAAGGACTTTTGCCTATACTGTTGTATTCAGTGTCCCTGACCCCACGGCAGGGTATTGTTGATCCATGCCTTCTCTGGAGACTCCTGGACACTCACAGGCAAGTCTGGCTCAGTCTCTTGTGGGGACATTGCTTCTTTCTCTTGGCTCCTTGCGTGCACATGGTTTTGTTTGTGTCCTCCAAGAGTCTGTTTACCCACCCTGTGAAAGTACTGTAATCAAATCCCACTGGCCTCCAAAATCAAATTCCTTGGGGTTTCTCAGTCCCTTTGCTGAATCCCCATAAAGGAAAACAGTCCTGAATATTCACTGGAAGGACTGATGCTGAACCTGAAGCTCCAGTATTTTGGACACCTGATGTGAAAAACTGACTCATTAGAAAAGACCCTGATGCTGGGAAAGATTGAGGATGGGAGGCAATGGGGATGACAGAATATGACATGTTCGGATGGCATCACTGACTCCATGGACATGAATCTGAGCAAACTCCGGGAGCTGGTGATGGACAGGGAAGCTTGGTGTGCTGTAGTCTATGGGGTTGCAAAGAATCTAACTCGACTGAGTAACTGAACTGAACTAACATGAGGTTTTCAAAACTATTTTATTGACATAAAAAATCAGACTCCTCTATTGATGGAATTCTTCAGCTAGAATACTGGAGTATGTGGGTGGCCATTCGTTTCTCCAGGGGATCTTCCTGACACAGGGATCAAACCTGAGTCTCCAGCATTGCAGACAGATTCTTTACTGTCTGAGCCACCAGGGAAGCTCAAAAAATAGGATACAAGAAAAAGTATATTTAACATGATTCCACCATTTTGTCATATACATGATCACAGAAAATCTGGGAACTATTCATTTAAAGAATCATTATTTTTTAGTAAAAGGGTCATGAAAAATAAACATTGTTTTTCCTTTATTTTTTCTAGAATGTTGAGTTATTTCAAAGATAATGGGTGATAAAATACTGTTAATATATTCCTTCAACAAGACCCATCTAGACTACTGTCCACAGGCCAAACTAAGTTGTTTGATTTTATAAATAAAGTTTTACTGGAACATGGCCACACTTTTTTTTTTTTTTTTTTTAACCGTATGCTTGTAACTTCTCTAATGCTGCAGGGACAAAGTTGAGTGATTGTAACATCAAGAACTTAAGGCTAGCCAACAGAGTTAAAAATATTTCTTATCTGACCCTTTCCAAATAAAGCATTCAGTTTCATTGAGTCCAAGTTCAAATAAAACAAGATTTTGTTTTGTTTTAATACAAATTCATTTATTTTAATTGGAGGTGAATTACTTTATAATATTGTATTGGTTTTGCCATATATTGTCCACCACGGGTGTACATGAGTTCCCAATCCTGAACACCCCTCCTAACTCCCTCCCATACCACCCCTCTGGGTCATCCCAGTGCACCAGCCCCGAGCATCCTGTATCATGCATCGAACTGGTGATTCGTTTCACATATGATAATATACATGTTTCAATGCCATTCTTCCAAATCACCCCATCCTCGCCCTCTCCCACAGAGTCCAAAAGTCTGTTCTATACATCTGTGTCTCTTTTGCTGTCTCACATACAGGGTTATCGTTACCATCTTTCTAAATTCCATATATATGTGTTAGTATACTATATTGGTGTTTTTCTTCCTGGCTTACTTCACTCTGTGTAATAGGCTGCAGTTTCATCCACCTCATTAGAACTGATTCAAATATATTCTTTTTTTTTTTTTTTTTTGTATTTATTTATTTATTTATTTATTTTTTTACACGAACTCCCAAACATGAACCCCCCTCCCTTTAATGGCTGAATAATACTCCACTGTGTATATGTACCACAGCTTTCGTATCCATTCATCTGCTGATGGAAATCTAGGTTACTTCCATGTCCTGGCTATTGTAAACAGTGCTGCAATGAACATTGGGGGTAAACATGTCTCTTTCAATTCTGGTTTCCTCAGTGTGTATGCCCAGCAGTGGGATTGCTGGGTCGTATGGCAATTCTATTTCCAGTTTTTTAAGGAATTTCCACACTGTTCTCCATAGTGGCTGTACTAGTTTGCATTAAAAAAAAAAAAAAAAAGTCTTATACACCAGAACATGATAGTTTATATATTTTATGTGTGACTTCATTTATTTAAAATTCTCATTAAGGTCTTGATTACCCCTAAAATTGTGACTTAAATTACTATTTTAAAGCAGAAATTTGAGTGACTCAAAATGAATATTCTTCATTCTTCAGCAGACTCCTTAGGGGGGGAAAAAAATGAAACAAAAAACTAAGGCTTCTTAAGTCATCACATGCAGAAATAAAGTTTTTAAATCTCTTTTTTGTCTCCACACTGCATCTCTTTAAAAAAGATTACAGAGAACAACCATAAGAAATAATCCATCATAAAACTGGTTAATATGTCATTTATGACTGTTGGACTTCCCTGGTGGCTCAGACAGTAAAAAGTCTGCCTCCAACGCAGGAGACTGGGGTTTGATCCCTGGGTCAGAAAAATCCCCTGAAGAAGGAGATGGCAATCCACTCCAGTATTCTTGCCTAGGAAATCCCATGGACAGTGTTGCCTATTGGGCTACAGTCTGTAGGGTGGCAAAGTGTCAGACAGGACTGAGTGGCTTTCACACATGACTGTTAAAGGAACAGAGCTCAGGGCAAACACTGCTCTAGCCTTTTTTTTTTTTCCCCTTTTCCTTTTTTTTCCTTGCTCTGAGATATAAAGTAATAAGAAAACATAGTAACTCCCCAGCTATGCAAACTACAAGGTGTTTGTTTCACAATAAAGTAGCGATCTTAAAAAATAAAAATAAAAAAGCACTAATGAGCAATGAGGAAGAAATCAATGCATATGTCAATGTATATAGGCCTAATGTGAAAGCTCCCAACTGGAAGGTGCAGAATTTTACAGGCATTTTAGGAATTCCTTTTAGTAGAATGTTGCCCCAAATGTACTATTGATTTTTCAAAGAAATCTGATGGTCTGGAGTACAGTCCTCCAATTTTCCTAAATTTGTACAAGATTTTTCTTCCTCTTTCCATTGTAATTCTGGTTTATTGACTTCCCATTTTAGTCCTTCACTCTCCTGAAGGTGGGCTTGAACCTCTTCGCCAGAATGAAGGATCTGAGTAATCACCCTTATCAACAGACTATGATGTTTGCTCCAGTCCCCTGACAACTCACAAAGGCTATCAGGAGAGTAATTTCTGTGGTTTCTCAGGTCAGATTTATTTTCCTGTTACATCGTTGACAGGCAAAGTGAGGCTGAAAGAGTACATAAAATCGCCTGGTTACTTTGAAAAGACTTCAAATAAGTAGAAGAAGTAATACACTTGTATCTCACCCAAGAAGTTCTCATCATGCACAGATGCTCAATATAATTTCTTTTGCTAACCATTAGGTCCATTCACCTAGTGGCTTCCCTGATGGCTCAGCTGGTAAAGAATTCTCTTGCAATGTGGTAGACGTAGGTTCGCTCCCTGGGTTGGAAAGATCCCCTGGAGAAGGCATTGGCTACCTGCTCCAGTATTCTGGCCTGGAGAATTCCACGGACTGTATAATCCTTGGGGTCGCAAAGAGTCTGCCATGACTGAGCGACTTTCACTTTCAGGTCCATTTACCATGATCCCATCCTTGGTCTACCTCACAAATTCCCCTCAAATTCAGGTCTAGATCTTCAATCCAGGTGGAGTTAACTAAGTCACAAGATGATGAATTACTAATTACTATTTTGTAAATGGATCTACCTGTTAATTATCACATGATAATTAGCATGTGGGTGGAGCCCTGTACACCTAACATTGAAAACTGATGCTTATGCAGTCTGGTCTTTGACCAGAACAGTTTTCAACTTAGCCAGGGTCCTACTGTGACCTTAATCCACCTCATAATTATGGCCAGAAACATATAAATGTAACATGGTCTTATAATTTTGATTCTGAAAGTCAACTGTGTAAATTTTCCTCTTTATCTTTCTAATAAGGACAACTTGGCATAAAACTGAAAACATTTTCAGACACTCATAGAACATGATTCTATCCACAGTTTGGAAGGAGTTTTTTCAAAATAAATATAAAATTTAATGTAAAATTATATACATACTATAGAGAAGGAAAATTTTTCTTTCTGACTTCTTTGCTGAGACCCCCCCTATAATAAAAGACAGGTTAACAAAAGTAAAACAAAAAAGATTATTAATATTTATACTTCATGTATACATCAGAGACACCCAAGAAAAATGAGTAACTCAAAGACATGGCTTTAGAATTCAGGATTAAATATGAAATTAATGGGGAAAGGGAAGGAGGCATCTAGGTCTCTTCAGTTAAGTTCAGTCGCCTATTGGTAAGAGCTCTGGAATATCTGTCTATCACTGATGATGGGGCTTCCCTGGTGGCTCACTGGCAAAGAATCTGCTTGGGAATGCAAGAGAAATGGGTTTCATCTTTGTGTCAGAAAAATCCCCTGGAGAAGAAAATGGCAACCCACTCCAGTATTCTTACCAGGGAAGTCCCATGGACAGAGGAGCCGGGTGGGCTACAGTCCATGGGGTCAGAAAAATCCGGACATAACTTAGAAGCTAAACAACAACAATCACTGAGAATAAAAATCATTTGTGAGTCCAAGAAATGAGGTAAGAAGAAAAACACATGAGGATGCATGTGTAATATTTTTGCCAGATCTCTTGGAATTCTTAATTGTAATCTAGGAAAGAGGGAAAAAATGGGCCTTTTCATGTGTGTTCAGTCACTCAGTTATGTCTGACTCTTTGCAACTCCATGGAATATAGTCCTCCAGTGCTCCTCAGTCCACACAATTTTTCAAGCAAGAATATTGGAGTGGGTTTCCTACTTCTCTGGAGTAGGAATGGACATGAATTTGGGAAATCTTCGGAAGATAGTGAGGAACAGGGAGGCCTGGTGTGCTTCAGTGCATGGGGTCACAAAGAGTTGGATACAACTGGACAACTGAACAACAACAACAAAACCCCAGGGGATCATGCTAACTTGGGAATTGAACGGGAATCTCTAGAATATCTTGCATTGGCAGGAGAATTCTTAACCAGTGCCTTAAAGTTATTATTTGAATGATGTACACCAAGGACAAAATTATAAGTTTATATACACAAAGAATAAAAATAATATGGAGAACCTGTATAATTTTTGGGGAGGGGGATATAGTTGATGTGGTATGCTCAATTATTTATAAATGGGAACAAAAATAAGGAAAAGATTACCAATAGAAATCGATGTCCATTGTGAGGTGCCTGTGTGCACGCACGTGCGTGCACACACACACACACACACACCTGTCTCTTATACACATCTCACCATTTTGTCATATACATGATCACAGAAAATCTGGGAACTATTCATTTAAAGAATCATTATTTTTTAGTAAAAGGGTCATGAAAAATAAACATTGTTTTTCCTTTATTTTTTCTAGAATGTTGAGTTATTTCAAAGATAATGGGTGATAAAATACTGTTAATATATTCCTTCAACAAGACCCATCTAGACTACTGTCCACAGGCCAAACTAAGTTGTTTGATTTTATAAATAAAGTTTTACTGGAACATGGCCACACTTTTTTTTTTTTTTTTTTTNGGCATGGCTTGGTTTCATTGAGTTAGACAAGGCTGAAATTAAGCCATGCCCACGGGTCAACCCAAGACAGGCGGGTCATGGTGAGGAGGGCTGATAGAACGTGGTCCACTGGAGAAGGGAATGGCAAATCACTTCAGTATTCTTGCCTTGAGAACCCCATTGAGTTAGACAAGGCTGTGACAGCCGGGAGGAGCTACCTTGCATCCGAGATCAGGGGCGGTGGCCGGGAGGAGCTACCCCGTGTCCGAGGCCAGTGGCGGCTGGGAAGAAGACACCCCGCATCCGAGGTCAGGGGCAGCCGGGAGGAGACACCCCGCGTCCGAGGCCAGGGGCGGTGACCCTGAGGAGCCACCATGAGCCCGAGGCCAGGAGCAGCAGCTGGGAGTAGCCACCCACGCCCGAGGCCAGGGCCGGCTGCCAGGAGGAGCAACCCGAGGAGCGGTGGTTGCGCAGGCGCAGGAGGGCCTAGAGAAGCTGTCCCACATTGAAGGTCAGGAATAGCGCCAGTAAGGAGATACCCCTCGTCCAAGGTAAGGAGCAGCGGCTGTGCTTTGCTGGAGCAGCCGTGAAGAGACACCCCACGCCCAAGGTAAGAGAAACCCAAGTAAGATGGTAGGTGTTGCAAGAGGGCATCAAAGGGCAGACACACTGAAACCATACTCACAGAAAACTAGTCAGTCTAATCACACTAGGACCACAGCCTTGTCTAATTCAATGAAACCAAGCCATGCCTGCAGGGCAACCCAAGACGGGCGGGTCATGGTGGAGAGGGCTAACAGAATATGGTCCACTGGAGAAGGGAATGGAAAGCCACTTCAGTATTCTTGCCTTGAGAACCCCATGAACAGTATGAAAAGGCAAAATGATAGGATACCAAAAGAGGAACTCCCCAGGTCATGGCATGGGGTGGCTCCTCCTGGCCGCCGCCCCTGGCCTCGGGTGCAGGCGTGGGGTGGCTCCTTGCAGCTGTTCCTGCACCGTCGCAGCCTGGCACTCTCGGCCGGTGCCCCTGACCTTGGATGTGGGGTAACTCCTCTTGGCTGCCGCCCTTTGGGCATGGGGTCCTCCCAGCTTCTGGCCCTGACCTCGGACGTGGGGTAGCTCCTCTGGGCCAAGTTTAGCGCACTGGTCGCAGCCACCCGCGCTTAGCACGCCGGTCCCAATAGGTCTACAGGCAGCAGTAATTTCTGTAGTCCCTTTAGTTTTCTGTTTGGGTAAAGGGCCTGTCTCAGCAGCGTTTCCCTCTTGCTGGCAGCTTGGCGGCTTCAGGGGGAGGACGCTAGGGCAGAGGGATCTAAATGAGGCATCCTTTCCCTCCACCCCAGAACACCCCCTGCTCCCCAAAGACTCCGCGCTTTTTAAACTGGTCTCCTGCCACATTCACAGTCCTGTACATCGGCGTCGGGACGGAACTTCTGGAGATGTTCACCTTCTTGGTTTTCAAGCATGACTAGCTTCACTTTCCTATAAGGGAGTTGTTGTAAGTTTCAGAACCTGGAGAGGCCTTTGTGTGGGGATTTTTCTTAAACAGCATGGGGCTCATCGACTTCCACAGGGATTTATGGGGCCTGTCCAGTTACCCAGGCCCCTCTCCCCCAGAGGAATCGGGCTTTTGTTCTCCACTGGCCTCTCCTCTCCTCTTGGTTTGGTTGCCCAAGCTAAGAGTGGAGAGGGGATGTGATGACCGTGGGCGCCCCGGAGCCTGGGCTGCGGAGGGGTGTGGGGCCATGGTCCCCTTGCTTTCTTCCCAACAGGTGTCAAATGGCATTGTCTATGGCATCTGTGGGCCCTGGGCTATCTCTGGCAGACGGTGCAGGAGACTGTGCAGGAGAAGGATGCCCAGACTCTCCTGAGGACCGCCGAGCCCCAGACGGCTACAGAAATGGCCCTTGTCCAGATCTGAGGCAGTAAGGAGAGGCGGTGATGAGGGGGGCCAGCCTCACAGAGGCAGGAGCTGCCTTCCTCCCGACTGGCTCCTTCCCGTGGGAGACAGGCCCCTTGGGTGGAGGCATCTGGCAACCCCGGTGGCCTCCTTGTCCCGCTGACAATGCCAGGGCCACTCCTGAGCCCACGCGGGGCTGGGCAGAGGGAGGTGTGGGCCTCTAGCTAAGCCGTGGGCAGAGTGGGCCCTGCGGACTCTGCTGTGTCCAGGTGGTGCCTGCCCTCCCACCCCGAGGGCTCGCCATGTCTGGGAGCGTGCGGAGCAGCGTGTCCCGAGGCCGCAGCTGTCGGGGCTGACTGATGAGACCACTGGCAGCTGCAATGGGGCACTTGGCCCCCTGGCCTCCCCGCGTCCCCTGCCCTGGGCGCAGCCCCCCAGGAAGTGCCTGCGGGCCACGTGCAGACAGAGGCCGCCCCCCGGGGAAGCCTGTGAGCCCGGGGACTCGCGGCTCCTCGAACAGCGGCAGGGCCCACCTCCCCGTGTGCCCAGGAGGCCATCCTGAGGTCCAAGGGCAGGTCAAGCGCAGAGCTCGCACTTGCTCTCTGCATCAGGCCTCTCCCGCTCTGTGAGGCGGGCCTGTCGTCGGTTGGAGCTCACTTGCTGTCCCAGGCTGCACACTGCCGCCCATTAGCTATGTCTCCCGGGACAGACTGTTCTTTGTCACGTCTCTGAGCCTCAGCTTCCTTCAGGGGCCAAAGCCGATGTGCCCAGCACAGTCACGTTCCTTTCGTCCTCCCTGAAAAGCTGGGTTGGCGCCTGTCTCCCGCAAATCCAGTGGCGCCCTTGTGGTCCCTCCAGGGGCTTCGGCTGCTGTCTGCTTAGCCCCGGGGGGCGGATGGGCAAGGCGCAGAGCCAGGAAGGAGATGGGAGAAGAAGGGGAGGAGCCAAGTGCTTGCTGATTCCCACCCCTTCCCCTCCTCCCCAGACCTCTGTGCTTTCAAGTCCGAGAAGGGCTTCGAGAAGCCTCGAGGAGGCTCGACAGGTTGACAGGATTCCTGATGAATGGTCAGGCAGCCTTTGCCTGACTGCCTGAACTCCTCGTGGAGCTTGCATCATCAACAGCCTCACGGGGCAGTCCTGCTGCCACCTCCGGTTTACAGACTGGAGTGCGGAGGCTCAGCGTGGACCGCGCCCCTTACCCAGGGGTGGTCCCTGCAGAGCCATGAGATGACCCAGGTCCTTCTGCTAGATGGTCCTTCTTCTGTACTGGAAACTTTGTTTCCCAGACAAGCAGGGAGATGATGCTGGTTGTCAGGGAACCTCCCAGGCCTGGCCTGCCCGCCACATGCCGCATCTGGTTAGCTGGGCCTTAAGCGTGGCCCAGGCAGAAAAGAGGGCTTTTCAGAGTGCTTCGGGGGTGATGAGAAGGCCCTGCAGGGGCGGGTCCGCTCTGCGGCTGTAATTAAAGCTCTGGGCTTGGTCTCCTTTTCAAGTACCAGCTCTTCAAGCGTTCAGGGAGCCCGGTTTTGTGTGCAGAGCCCTTTCAGTACGTGGAAGAGGAGGACACGGGTCTCGCTCTGGTGTGCCCCCTTTTTCCACATGCTGCTGAATCTTTAAAAAGTGAGGTGTTGGCATCAGACGAGCCGCTGACATCTGGACCTTTTTTGTAGAAATTCCATGATGGATGTTTTCCTCAGGAGGTACAGCCAGTGTCCCAAAGACAGATCCTTTAAACCTGCCTGACTCCAGGGGCGTCACCACCGACTTCCTGGTAAATACCCGCGGGCCAGGAATGTGTTTGCGCAGTTTCAGAGATGATCCAGAAAAGCCTCTGCTGGCCACCAAGCTGTGTTTGTATCTGGAGATGAATCGTGCAAGAGAAGATGTTTGCTCCTGAAATAAGACATTTTGTACGATCCATACAAGCCTTTAATTTGACATTGCAGTCAGATGCTGAGCTGTCAGATGCTGGGTTTGAAGTTGAGAGTTGACTTTCCCCCCTGTAGCTACAAAGTTCTGTGTCAGCCTGAATTTCAATTTCCTGGGATTTTTGTGTGTCTACAACTTAACTTGCCATTCTAATTTAGCACCCCCCCTTTTTTTTTTTGCTTTGTTTTATATTTGGTTGTTGTGTTATTTGTTTTTTTGTTTGTTTTGTGGTGGTGGTGGGTAGAGGGATGGGTTAGTGACAGGGCAAGGGGGGGCATTTAATCATTTATTCTTTTAAGTAGGTTTAATTGTATAAAGATTATAATGCATACAAACGTCTGTAATTAGGGGAGTTGGTTCTGTTAGACAGTGTTTTAGTGAAGAAAATTACAGTGTTCATAGGAGAAGGCAGCATATGTTAACATGCAACTACTTTTTCTTCATTCCTGCCGAGTGTTTCCCACCCTGGGGGTGTCTCCCCAAATTCCCAAGTCCTCCCAGTCCCTCCGCGCAGCCTGGCCTGCCCTCTGTTGAACCAGGCCTCTTTCTAGCACACACAGCCCTTTCCGGGGGCTTGGGAGGCCGCACTTTGCTCTGCGACAGCATGCGTTTCCCTCACTCGTGACGGCTGTTCAGGGCTGTCTCCTTTGTGTGGGGCGTGGTCCGGGGCATTGTAGGTGTAGCCATGAGTGAGACAGCCAGCTCTGTGTTCTCGTGAAGTTTGCAATCTAAAGGGGGAGTCACACAGTGGAAGAGAAGGCTAAATGGACCCGCGACTTTCAGATACTGATTCCGTGCAAAGAGGAGACGGAATATAGTGTTGAGTTGGAGAGGGACTGGGGACCAGGGTGGCCGTGTGAGAATGCTCATTTAGGCAGAGTGGGCAGAGCCTCTGGGGCCACGGACTGTCCAGGGACTGGGGTTTCCAGGCAGATGGCCAGCCTGTGTAGTGCTGAAGGTAAGAAGGAAGTCTTTTTTTTTTTTTTTTTTTTAAAGGAACATTTGTTTGTTTGGCTGCGCTGGGTCTTGGTTGCGGCACGACCCGTCTTTGTTGGGTCACGAAGAATCTTCCAGTGCAGTGTACGGAGTTTCGGTGTGCAGGCTCGCTTGCTCTGAGGTATATGGGATCTTGGTTCCCCGAGCAGGGATCAGACCTGCTGCTTTGCTAGGCAGATTCTTAGCCACCGCACCACCAGGGAGGTCAGGAAGGAGCTTCTTGAGTTCAGGGAACAGGAGAAGGAGGAGTGGGACCAGACTGAGCCAGGGAGTGGGGGCTGGGAGATGAGGTGGAGAGCCGGCAGGGGACTGCCAGGCTGTGGACTGACTCTCAGAGCCCTGGGGGACCTGTTCGGGTCCTTCCCACCCAGCTCCCCTTGAGGCTCTCGCCACATGGGCTCCAAGCACACAGAACAGGGCTGCCCTGCTCTGGGAGGTGAGCCTTTAGGCCCCAGAGAGGTGCTCCCTGTTGGAGCTTTTCGTTGAGGATCTCGTCACTTACTGGAGTTAGACATCATGAGGAACACCAGTTAGAACAAAGGGTGAGCATCTGTTCAGTTTGCGGAATAGTCTTCCAGTGCTGACTAGGCTGTGGAAGAGATGCCTCCACCTGCTCTAGGAGGGTCTGGGCGACTCTGGGGCTTCCCAGGTGGCGCTCATGGTAAAGTGCCCGCCTGCCACTGCAGGAAACACGAGAGACTCGGGTTGGATCCCTGGGTAAGGAAGTTCCCCTAAAAAAGGGCGTGGCAACCCGCTCCAGTAGTCGTGCCTGGAGAATCCCCGTGGACAGAGGAGCTTGGTGGGCTACAGTCTGTGGGGTCACAAAGAGTCCGGCACGACTGAAGGCACTTAGCACGAACAACTCTATATGGGATGTGAAGGATGAATAGGAGTTTGATAGGATGGATGAAAATGGGAAGAACCTTGCTGGTGAGGAGAAACTCCCTTGGGCAGCAGTATGTTAGGGGAATGCCACGTTACCTGGTGTGGCGCGAAGTGAGCCTTTTGGGCAGGGGTGCTGGGATCAGAGCGGGCCATGCCTTGAAGCTTTGGATTTTACTTTATACCTGCACTCACATGTGCTTTGACGCCGTGTTGATTCATAAACCCCGAATCCAGCGAATCCGTTGGCTCCAAGGAGATTGACCGTCACCCTTAACACCTCTGAAGCCAGCTGCGGCCAGTCTGTTCTAAATCTTAAAGCCCCCTTCCCGGGAAGGGGCACCCCGGGACAGATGGGCCGGTTGTGGCAGTGCCCAGTCCGTGCTTTGTCCGAGCCTAGGGCTCCCGCTGTCACATGAGAAGGGCCCCGCTGACCCAGCTGTTCTGCCGAGCTCTTAGTCAGATGGTGAGTGCGTGGAATGACACAGGACGTCTCAGGTTTTACAGCCGCGCTCCCAGCAGCCTCCGTGCCCTTTCCCTGCAGCTCCTGGGAGGCCAGACAAACGATCCCCTGTTGACCGCCCCACCCTGGGGCCACATCCTCTGCTCCTGGTTGCATGGCTTCCAGGAGGTCTCTGCTGGCCTTCACCGTCTCCCTGGTCATTTATTTCTGGTGGAGAGCCTGAAATACCAGGATGCACATCATCTGAAATATCCCTGGCACGCCTCTCCTGGTTGGTGTGGGGCNCCCTGGGGCCACATCCTCTGCTCCTGGTTGCATGGCTTCCAGGAGGTCTCTGCTGGCCTTCACCGTCTCTCTGGTCATTTATTTCTGGTGGAGAGCCTGAAATACCAGGATGCACATCATCTGAAAGATCCCTGGCACGCCTCTCCTGGTTGGTGTGGGGCGCACAGGCAGCACGGAGACGCTCCGTGTAAGTTTCAGGAGGACCGGGGCAGAGATAGGGTTACAAGTTAGAGATCTCGAGGCTGGTGTCTATGGGCCGGATCCCAAGCCCAGGACTCTCCAGTGGGCATGCTCTTCCTGGCCTTGCTGAAAGACAGTTTGTTGCGATGGAGTGAATTACGTCCCTAATTGTTTGCCGTGCCGGAAACCATTTCCCATAAGCGTTCGTTTGCCCAAGCCCGGAATGTGAGAAAGAGCCTTCCTGACATATTTTTCTTTTCCATTAACATTTCTGTGATAAACAGCTTAGATGCACTGAGAAAAATTAATGAAACTATTGTAACAATTGTGCACAAGTAGGTAATTTATTAAGGACAATTAAAAAGCTTTAAAAACCATCCACAGGGCAAAATGAGCAGGAAGACGGGTGTGTGGCGTGTTTTGGCAGGGAGCCTGCCTGTGGGTGTGTGGAGCGGGCCCCCCCCCCACCCCGCCCCTGGCTCCCTCACCCCCAGACATGACGGCAGGAAGCATGGATTTCTGCTGTCAAAATTGTTCATAGCAAACATTTGATGCAGCTTCCCCATTGCAGAAAGCTGGGGCCTGGGGCGGACAGTTGGGGAGGTGTGAGGC
>SJYX01016108.1:142316-163476 GCA_006410675.1 Oreotragus oreotragus
GGCACTTGGGTCTGGACTCATCGGGGGCGTCACAAGCAGAGGGACCCGGGCACATCTTGGGGAGCCCCTGCTCCTGACAGGCCACAGACCACCCCAGCCCTGAAGGAGGAAATGCTCCAGTGGGGTGGAGACGAGAGGAGCGGAGGGCAGCACAGAGCCGGCACCTGTGGGTCAGGAGAACCACGCCCGGGCTCCCTGCCTCCTGCGATGTATCCCCCGTGCCCCTCTCTCCTCACGCTCTCTGCTCTGCCCCTGCAGGAGAGGAGTTCTCACCCTGGGGTGAGACGATGTGCCTGCTGGGATGGTCCACGGACTGTGCTGAAGGCGCATCTGGGAAAGCCTCCTGCTCCTGATCTGAAGTGAGAGAGCTCAGCTCCACGCTCCCGTGATCACACGATGACCCAGGTGCACTTCAGTGGTATCAGAATCTGTTGACATTTTCTGAGACTTCAGCAAAATTGCCTGTAGAATGGGAAACAGACTTACTACGAACCAGAACATACCTCAGGAATCAATTGATTCTGTGGATTTTATTTAAAATCTGACAGTTCTGAAAGAACAAGCCCCTGACAGGCTGAGGTTCTTGTCCTAGATCCAAATAGGTTATTACAAGATACAGAGTATTTCTTTTTTTTATAGCGGGTTTAGGACTTGCATACCTTTATTTAAATAGCAGTTTTGTCTGAATACCAAATATATTTTCTTTTTTTATTAAAATTTCATTCTCTGTCTGATTTTTGGCAAGTTAATTCCAAAGATTTCACTATTTACAGGCTGAATGTTTTAGTTTTAATTTATACTTTATTGAGAATTAAGTTTTCCTTGGAGCTCTGACATCTATATACAAATCTGTTTCAGATTACATGGGTATTTTTTAAAAGATATATAAATATATTTTTTAAGATATTTTCTGTTTGTATGCTAAAAACTTGAAATATTTTAATTCTTGAAATCTATTCCCCCAAATGAATAATAAATAAGAAATAAGAAATGAAGGTATGGAAATATTCATTTGAGAGTAATTCCTAGTAACAGAACTTGGAAATGTTAAACAATTATTCATAACACTTACTAAAGGTGGTAAGAGAAACTTTATTCAAGGTAAGAGTGCGACAGTGGGGTCTTAGAATCGGGGAGAGAGACTGAGCTTAAGTCTGACTCCAGCAGGGACACAGCTGGGATTTACAGCTAAGGAACAGGGTAGGTCCATGGGGTTGCAAAGAGACTGGGAGCCTGAAAAGCAAGGAACAGCAAGAGGGTGGGTGTCAGTGGATGGAAACTTACTAAGCGGACCATAAGGGTGAGGGTGGGTCTGGCTAACCGGAGAGGCTCATTGCTGAGGCTCGGCAAGGCTGATGAGACACTGAGGGGAGTGACAAGGAAATCGATCTGATAGTGAGCGTGGTCAGATCAAGGGTGGGGTATTTCTTCTAAACTGACTTGGCAGATTCTGCCTAAAATTGGACTGAATGGACAGGCGCCCCTGGATAAAGACATTGCCCAAAGTTGGCAGGGCATTAATGAACTCCTGCTGCATAATAAATTACCCCAGACTAACAGCTTAAAATCTCAAGATTTTTGAGATCTTTACAGTCTCAAAAACGACAGAATAATCTGTTCATTTTCAAGGCAAATTATTCAGTATCACAGTAATCCAGGTCTATGCACCAACCAGTAACGCTGAAGAAGCTGAAGTTGAACAGTTCTATGAAGACCTACAAGACCTTTTAGAACTAACACCCAGAAAAGATGTCCTTTTCATCATAGGGGACTGGAATGCTAAAGTAGGAAGTCAAGAAACACCTGGGGTAACAGGCACATTTGGCCTTGGAGTACAGAATGAAGCAGGGCAAAGGCTAATAGAGTTTTTCCAAGAAAAGGTTTTGCCTTATGGCAGAAAGTGAAGGAGAACTAAAGAGCCTCTTGATGAAAGTGAAAGAGGAGAGTGAAAAAGCTGGCTAAAAGCTCAACATTCGGAAAACTAAGATCATGGCATCTGGTCCCATCACTTCATGACAAATAGATGGGGAAACAGTGGAAACAGTGGCTGACTTTATCTTTTCAGGCTCCAGAATCACTGCAGATGGTGATTGCAGCCATGAAATCAAAAGATGCTTACTCCTTGGAAGGAAAATTATGACCAATCTTGATAGCATATTGAAAAGCAGAGACATTACTTTGTCAGCAAACGTCCATCAAGTCAAGGCTACGGTTTTTCTAATGGTCATGTATGGATCTAAGAGTTGGACTATAAAGAAAGCTAAGCAATGAAGAACTGATGCTTTTAAACTGTGGTGTTGGAGAAGACTNATTATGACCAATCTTGATAGCATATTGAAAAGCAGAGACATTACTTTGTCAGCAAACGTCCATCAAGCCAAGGCTACGGTTTTTCTAATGGTCATGTATGGATCTAAGAGTTGGACTATAAAGAAAGCTAAGCAATGAAGAACTGATGCTTTTAAACTGTGGTGTTGGAGAAGACTCTTGAGAGTCCCTTGGACTGCAAGGAGATCCAACCAGTCCATCGTAAAGGAGATTAGTCCTGAATATTCATTGGAAATACTGATGCTGCGATTCATGGGGTCTCAGAGTTGGACACGACTGAGCGAATGAACTGAACTGAACTGAACTGAAGGAACTGAAATAGCCCCAGGCTGCATCCACTACTTATGAGGGCAGGGAAGGCATGGAACACGTCTTTTTTTGGTTTTCATTTTAAGAAAAAAGTCATCATTGTATCAAGACCTTAGCTTGTGGTATTGTAAAAGCACCAACTATTCTCATATTGGTGTCTGGTGACAATAATTTGTGGAAACTCCACAAATCAGGAGCAAAGTGAATGTAATCTCCATAACATTAACTCAACATCATACGACACGTGTTAGACAAAGATATTGAACAGAAGAATCAACGGCAGATCCTAGCAGTGAGGGCCAGGGAGAGGCAGCAGTTCCAAAAGACCCAAATGCGAGATGCGCCTTAGATGCTCCTGTGCTGGACCAGCAGTAACCGAGCCTGTCTCCCCCGTGAAGAAAAGGCACAGGCGTTCACGCTGAGGGCTGATGAGGGGGTCAGAGCTCTGGAAACTCCTGGCAGTGGGCAGATGCCCCAGTGACGGAGATTAAAGGCTCCCGAGTCAGAGTTCAGGTCTGAGATGACCTCAGTCAGACTCCAACCTCAGCCCCTGAGCTCCAGGGCAGAGAGACGCTGTGTCCCTAGTGATGGGGACACGAACTTCCTGTTTCCTTTGAGACCGTCTCCTGGGAAAGGGCTGCTGGAGGGACTTTAAGGACGGAGGGGACAGGAGGAGGCTCCACGCCCAGGCAGAGCCCCCGGATGACCCAGAGTCAGGGTGATAGCAGCAGCAGCAGCAGGTCAGGCCAGACGCTGAGCAGGAAGCCGCCGGGCGGCCCCACCTCCACAGATGGAAAGGAGTCCTGGTCTAGTTCCACAAGCCTGGAGCTCTGTGGGAGCCTGAGAGGCTGTCACAGGAAGGGCAGGAGCAGCAGCCTGGGCCTCAGCTCAGCCCAGGGACGGCCAAGGAGCCCCAACTCCAGATGTGAGACCTGGAAAATGAGCAGGGACCCCGAGACCTGAAATGGAGCAGGGATCCCCAAGGGTCCACGACTAGCATCAGAGAGGAGAGCTGTTGGGACCAGGACACATACTGGACACTCTGATGAGTCCAGAACCAGACAGAACTGTACTGTGTTTCTCTGGTTCTGACCTGACCCATCACGGACTCTATCCCCAGGGCACCTGCCGTTGGCACCGGGGATTTCTGCTCAAGTTGAGAAAATCAGATAATGTGTTGCTGCCAACGAAAGCTGGAGAAGGGGTGAACTAAGAAAGATGTGAACAGATTTTTCTGGATCAAGTTCCCCGGTGTGACTCTGGACCCAGTCTTAGGCCAAACAGACAAATGAAACAGCTGCCTTTGCAGAGGATGTTTCTGCCCCCAGAGCCCCAGCTCTGAGAGGACAGCAGGTTTTTGTCTCACTTCCCCCCTGGCCTGGAGCACTGTGGGACCATAGATACTACTGTCATAAGATGCACAGTAATAATCAGCCTCGTCTTCAGCCTGGAGCGAGCTGATGGTCAGAGTCGCTGTGTTGCCAGACCTGGAGCCGGAGAATCGGTCGGGGACCCCCGAGGGTCGACTGGTTGCACCATAGATGAGGGTTCTGGGGGCCGATCCTGGGATCATTTGGTACCAACCCACATAATTGCCATAACCAACGTTGCTGCTGCTTCCAGAGCAGGTGATGGAGACCCTCTCGCCCAGGGACCCGGACACGGAGGACGGCTGAGTCAGCACAGCCTGGGCCCAGGATCCTGGAAGGGGGAGAGACAGAGATGGTGACTCGGGGGGTCCAGACACGAGAGCAGGGAGCAGGGCCCATGAGTCTTCCCAGGGCCCCTCCCCTGTCCCCGCATCCAGTCACCTGTGCAGAGAGCGCCCAGGGTGAGGAGCAGAGCGGACCAGGCCATGGTGGACACGGTCAGGGCGTCCTGCCTTCTGCGGCCCCACAGCTGAGCAGAGCATCCCCACAGGGCTCCCTCCCCTCTTCATACCCTGAGAGGGGGCGGGGCCTCTCATGCAAATACCCATCCTCCCCGCCCCCACGATGCTCTGATCACCTCTGGGACCTGGGTCAGCTTTCTGGGCCTGAGGGAGGCTAGTGTGTGATCAGGGGCGAGGTTGCGTGGGGTTTGGGGGTGGGAGGTCACAGCAGGGAGCCCTGAGCAGGAAGCACCAGGAAGCACCAGGGGGCTGGTCTCTGCTCTCACCCCTCCAGACACTCAGGAAAGGCCTCGGAGCGCCCCCTGGAGTCCTAGCCAAACACCCATCCTGACCTGGTGATCAGAGCTCTTAGAGTCTACTTTCCCAAAACTGCTCTTGAAACGATGCCCATCAGGATGTGATTGGATGGAAAACAACAGCCAACTGTGGCTTATCCTGTAGTGCATGTGAGTGTTACCCAGTGGGTGTGTGACTGTGAGATTTTAACTGAACCAAACGTGTTCCTGGAGTAGTAAACGTCTAAGGTCGTCTCTTAAAATCGATGCCTAATTTAACTGAAGAAAATGTTGTTAAGTCACTAGGCTGTGTCGCACGCTGGCTCTGTCTTAATTCTGCATTGCCACGGTACTATTTCTAAAACATCATTTTCCTTGTAGCCTCTGTTCTCAAGATAATTTTAAAGACTTTCTGACAGGTGTGGCATCTCCACTGTAAGCAGAGAGGCATGAAGCAGGAGAGAGACAGACCTAGAGAAGTGTTTACTCAAATTATGTTCAATTAAATTGAAACAGACTGCTTAAGGTCAGAAGAGCTGACTCTAATTGGCAAGTTTTCCTTTCTCTTCTACTATCAGCAGAAAGGGGGCTTAGGAATATGGAGACAGTTACATTTTTGCAAATTTTACAATATAAACTACTCCCTCTTTTCTAGAACTGTATTTCCATTCATATTAGCTTATATTTATTAATGTTTCTATTAGATGCTACAACTGCATCTCCCTGAGTGGTACCTATTACGTCAGTCTGCACAGAAAAACCTCTCTCATTAGTCGACAAATCCATTCATTCTACCTGATAGCACTGTCTTTTAAGTCTGCCCAGTTTCCTTCATCACCACTGCTACTCATATGGATTATTGCAAGAGATTCCTAATGGTCTTGATTTCCATGCCTTCTGAATTTTTTCAATTCCATTCATAGCCAACATAATCCCAGGCCTCTGTTTCATTCTTTATATACAGCATCTGAAATAATCTCTCAACCAGCAACTCTGTTCCATTATTGCTCTGCTTCAAATCCAATGGTTTTCAATTTTCCTGAGGATAATCCAAGCATATTTTAATGATATATCATTCAGGGTCCTAATAAAAAAGACATGACACATTCAAATTAACATCATTTCAGGTAGATCTTATAAATGACTTTATTTAAATAGTAGTATAGGGTGTGATGTAAGGAAAT
This sequence comes from Oreotragus oreotragus, assembly GCA_006410675.1. Taxonomy (NCBI): domain Eukaryota; kingdom Metazoa; phylum Chordata; class Mammalia; order Artiodactyla; family Bovidae; genus Oreotragus; species Oreotragus oreotragus. Next base: position 148,304 of record SJYX01016108.1, read on the forward strand.
CATAAGGAATAGTGTAGTGGGGTTGCACCATGTCAATATGGCTAGGCTAAAAACACATTTTTCAAAATCTCCTTCACTGTATGGTTCTGGGGTTGAATCGACCAGAAGAGAAATTTATTTTCAGATTTGGAGTACAGAAGTGAGGCAGAGACCATTACAGTCTGATGGCAGGTGTTTTAGACTGGTAAAGAACAGGTACAGAGATACAGATGGGTCCCAGCTGGCCCATGCTCCAGGTCTCCTTTCCTAACTGCCCCCAACAGGGAGCCTGGGCTTGTAGACTCTTCCCTCAGCTCACCATCAACATTGTGGTTCAGGTGCTGAAAGTGACTAGTATCTCAGATTGCCCGACAAACTTTGACGTGTACTCCTGTATCCATGCTTCAGAAGAACTGATTTAAGACTTCTCTCTAATTCTCTCCAATAGACCATTACTCCCCTAGCTTCTCCCATCATTGTGGAAGCTCTAGTTCGTGTATGCAAAGTCACTTCAGTTGTGTCTGACTCTTTGTGATCCTATAGATTGTAGCCCACCAGGCTCCTCTGTCCATGGGATTCTCCAGGCAAGAATACTGGAGTTGGTTACCATGCCCTCCTCCAGGGGATCTTCTCAACCCAGGGATCAAACCCACATCTCTTATGTCTCCTGCACTGGCAAGTGGGTTCTTCATCACTAGAGCCACCTGGAAAGCCCATGGACCATTATTCTCCCAGCTTCTCCCACCATTGTGGATGGTCTTACTCCCATAATAAATCCCTTATTTTATAATTCCCATAGTATTTCTGCTTCTCTGACTTTTCAGAGCATTTGAGAGTCTGGGATTATTGTTATCCCTAAGCAAAAAGAAGAGCAGATGATTGGGTAGAGGAAGTTTCCTTGAGATAAGGAGAGACTTTGAGCTATGGAATACTACTTCAAAGCTATTTCATAGGAAGTACAGCACAGAAATAAGTACCCTGATTTAGCTGTCTTCCCACCTTCCAGCCTACTGCCTGGGATCCTCCTTGGCAGAAACTGTAGGCTTGGGCACCGTTGATATGACCTCCAGTGCAGAGAGCAAGTGATATATTGGTAAGACATCCAAGACACATATTTTATGCTACACATTATGGCCAGTAAAACAAAACTTGGTGAACAAAAGTAAAGAAATAGAAAAAAATTTAAGACAAAGAACAGGGAGATAAAGATTGAGGGAAAAGACTCAAGAATTGATTAGATGGTATCAAATGATCTAATATACAATGCAACTGATATATCAGAAGAAGACAAAGAGTGGAGCAGGGGGAAAAAAAAGATTTTTTAAAACAACAATTGAAAGTTTCTAGTTTATTGAAGCTTAGTATTTTTCAAAAAGAAGATATTAAACATCAAATGGAATAAACACAAAGAACCTGTTATGAGGTGTATCATAGTCAAAATGATAAAAATCAAAGATAAAAAATAATTCTTAAAAGCTGACACTCCAATACTTTGGCCACCTGATGCAAAGAACTGACTTATTGGAAAAGACCCTGATACTGGGAAAGATAGAAGGCAGGAGGAGAAGGCGACAACAGAGGATGAGATGGTTGGATGGCATCACCAACTCAAAGGACATGAATCTGAGCAAGCTCCAGGAGTTGGTGATGGACAGGGAAGCCTGGCATGGTGCAGTCCATGGGNACCCTGATACTGGGAAAGATAGAAGGCAGGAGGAGAAGGCGACAACAGAGGATGAGATGGTTGGATGGCATCACCAACTCAAAGGACATGAATCTGAGCAAGCTCCAGGAGTTGGTGATGGACAGGGAAGCCTGGCATGGTGCAGTCCATGGGGTCACAAAGAGTCGGACACAACTGAGCGACTGAATTGACTGATACTTGAAAGCAGTGAGAAAAAAACTTTATATACAGGGGATCAATGATCAAATTAATGACTGATTTCTCATCAGAAACATGAAAAGTGAGAGAATCTCTCTGTAGTGCTAAGCAGTGCGGAAACTGTTTTTTTGTTTTTGGTAGAACATGAATGTCTATAACATCTTTATCCTAGAAATATAGGATATTTTCCTTTAAGAATGAAAGCAAACTAAAGAATTTCAGGTAAAAGAAAACTAAGAATACTTTTACCAGTAAAATTGAACCATAATAAATGTTAAAGAAAATTATTCAATCTATGGGAAAATGTTAGTGGAAACTTGGGTCCTCTGAGAATAATAAAATTCAAGAACTGAATTCTGCCAGCAACCTGAATGAACAGGGAGATAGATTCTCCTAACATCTCCATATAAGACTACAGCCCTGCCAACACCTTGATTTCTGACATATGTCACAGGGAAATAATAAGTGAGTGTTGTTTTATGCTGCTAGTTTGTGGTAATTTGTTACAGTAACAAGAAAAAATAACTTCACATGTTTTGAATGGAACATTTGGAGGTGAAATCTGTGACATTTTTCCAAGGGTCCCCAACAGAACTAATTGCCCATTTTCTATAGCAGTAACTAGTCCAAAGATGCTACTTGGGTTAGACTTTCCTTCCTTTCTTGACTTATTCTTCCCATCCCCCCATCTCTGGGTCTCTGAAAGTGCATTCTAAAGTGACCTACCTGAAAGGCAGGCTTTGCTTCAGGTTCTGATTTGGGAGGACCCAGGCCACGATAGCTGGTCTAGAGAATGACCTTAGAAACCAGATCCTTAGTTTGGGAGAGTCCTCAGGTTAGGACCCCTAGTTGTTCTGGGAACCAAAAGGTCAGCTGGCAATCAGGGCCCCAGGGCTCTTGGTAGCTGGGGTGGTGATCAGAACTGGCTGCAGAAGCATCACAGTTGGAACACTCTAACTCTTCGTACATTAGGACAAGTTACAGGCAAAGGTGATGCATTGGCCCATGAGGCAGAGGTAGTACTTGAAAGGTTTGGGGGTCTGTGGAAATAAGGTCTATAGAACTGGCTGTCTTGGTTAACTTTTAAAGTTATTTTAAAAACAAAAACCAAGGTTTGGGTTATTCAGCTCAATTCAAGGCATTCTATGAAAGTCAGAAAGCCTCACAGCAACACTGAAGACCTTTTTCAGGTCCAAGTGTGGGGGAAAAAATCAGGCTTAGGCTTTGAAGGTACTGGTAGGACACATACAAGGATACTGAATACTCAGCTTCATCAGTACTCTGGCATCCAAACCAGGGTCCTAATAGAGAAAAAGCGGGGTCCTGATACCTGGGAAAGATTCATTTGCATAAAGCCCTCACCTAAGGAAGGTGCTTCATAAGGTGAAGACATTTCCATTTCCATCTGCAGAATAGCTAGCTCTAACAGAATTTATCTCTCTTATAGGACTTTTTTTTTTAATTGCAAGAAACAGATAATATATCCTTCTTGCAGCACAGGTAAATATAGCCATTGTTTTATAATGGCTTTAAATGGATTATAATCTATAAGAAATAATGAATCATTATGTTGTATACCTGAAACTAATATAATGTTGTAAATCAACCAAACTTCAAAGGAAAAGCAGCTAACATACTTGAACATTTTGAATTCATATGAACTGAAGACTACAGACTTTGAAAAAAAAATTTTTTTAAGAAAAGGCAGGGAGAAACAGAAAAGAAATATTAAAAATGTAGATACTAGAATAATGTAGGATGAATCATGCATAACAATGTCCTATCTTTATAAACATTAGTGTTTAGTCCTTATAAAAATTTCTTTAGTTAGGAAATGCTACTTGATTTGTGAGTACTTCCAATGTAATACCAATATTTGAATGCAGAACTTAAGGCAAACAAAAACAATGATGAGAAAACCCACAAGAAACTATACCACAAATACCAAGAAGTCAATTTTGGTTAGAAAAAAAATTTTTTTAAGAGAAGATATTATTTTAACAGGTAACATTCCAACTGTTTATGGTTGCTTTGGACTCTATATACTTTAAGTAAAGATCTTGAATTGTTTCTTTTGGAAATAAATATGCCCTTTACTACCAGATACAAAAATATTATAGGGTGTTGCCACAGAATTATTGCTCCAGTCATAAAGGAAGTGACTTCTCTTCAATCAGACCTGGCCCTTAAGTCGACTGAGCACATTTAGCAAGTAAACCTTGGTAATTCTCATGTCAACAAGTCAATGTCACTGTATGTGTATGACAACATGTAAATAAGTGATATGTCTGTTTATGAGAAAAGTGGAACAATAAAATAAAAGACAGTGGAGCTAGAGAAAAATAAAGTTCAAATTACAGTCTTCATTTATAAGTTGCATGAACTTTGGTAAGGCAGTTTTTCTGAACTTAAGCTTCCTATTTCAAAATACTGACATACAAAAGTATAGTTCAGGGTTACATTATACAACACATGTAAATATAGCAAATATATTGGAGAAATATAAATCCAAAACAAAACCTCCTGCCAACTCAGAAAACTTTACGAAAGTAGAATAGAAGGGTTTTATTATTGAATGAACATTAAGGCAGAACATCATGCGTGTCACAGTCAGTCTGCTAAGAGATTGCAAAGACAGAAAGAAATCTTCCCCTTTTATGCAGCCAAGAACATACAGCCCACTACCCACATGTTCTTGAGATGCACAATAACTAGTCCTCAAGTAAGACAACTTAATAGTACCATGTGTCAGGCAGAGTTCATCCTAAATTCACCTGGTAACTATCGCAGCCATATGTGTTTGCTAATTAGTTTTAGCCAAGGGAAAAATAAACTCCTCATATCTTTATGACAAGAGGTAGTTCTATAACTTGGAGCAATGGACTCCCTGAAGTTAGACCTTCCTTGACCCTCTGACAGAAACAAGGAGACAGGGGTGCTATTTTTCTTGATGATTACATTTTAAAGGAGTGGCCCCCAGGTCCTTGTGAAAGAGACTCTTTGGGGATTTTTAACTATATTACATATCAAGTAAGCATGTTTCTCACTGTTTACCAAAATTAAAACTGGTGCATAAAGTCTCCATTTGTACATAAACAAGCAAGTGTTTGTTTCGTCTATCAAGCAGCAGTAAAAATACAAAATAAAAGAACTGTAAAGTTTCTCAATATCATAACTGATTCATGAAATAAATATTACTCCAGAATAATGCCTGAACAGAAACACTGAAGCAAGAATTTACCTGTAATTTTAAAGACCACATACGAAACTACAAAGGCTGAAGAATACCTGCTGACTCCACTTCAGGAGATTAAATAGGCAAAAAATGTATTTGTGACTCTCATAAGGCAATTAGACAGGCCATATCAGCAATAAATGGCTGCAGAAAAGATGCACTGTGGGCTTTGGGGCTGTTCTTTCACTCCAGAAGGATGTGCATTAAGTGGGCATTAATACAGTTCTTATACAGGGCCTTACCTGTATCTCACACAATATAGTCCAATGACCTCTTGTTTCAGTGGCAAACCCATCTTGGCGCAGTCTTAAAGTTCCTGGGGAAAGAAGGGAAAATAAACTGGAGTTGAAGTAAATTCCAGGTTTAGATAGGACTTCAGCCAGTATAAAATCACAGTAAAATCACATTTTTATACAGATCCTTATTAACATCTGGAGAAGACAAGCAGGGACATACTGAATTGTCAAGTATAGCATTTGGAGGACAATTGCTAAGCATGACAGGAACCTCAATAAGCTGAATTCTGTCAGTCTGACAGCTTGCCAGAAGCAACAAAATGTCAATTCAAATGAGTTTGCAAACTACAAATTCCTTAAAATGACAAGTAAATTCAATCACATGGAGAAAATATTGTTTGACAAGCTACAGTTCAAAATAACTTGATAAATTGTAGTAACAACAAAAAACCACATGGCCTTTAAAAAAAATTTAATAGAATACAAGGAGGAGTTGGCCAATTGACAATCATAAAAAAAAAAAGACTAACACACTGAGTAAGAGATTATGTAGAAAAAATGAAAAATTTAAAAGATTTAAACACCATAGTTACAAAGCATGACCTCATGCTCATATATTAAGTTCCCTCATCTAACAGTTGAAGAATATACATGCTTTATAAACATACTTTGAATACTCCCCACAACCAACCACATCTCAAAACAAATTCCAACAAATATGTGGGAACAATATCTTAAAGTCACATTCTTTGGCCACAATGCAACAAACTAACAAACAGAAAGACCCCCAAAAAATTTTTTAATTTTTTTTTAAATCATACTTCTTATCATTCATAGATCAAATAGGAAGTTACAAAGAAAATAAAATAGGCCTCTGTGACAACTGATTAAGGAAAGAGACAAAACACAAATAAAACACAAAATGAAAAGGGAAACTTGCTAAGTCAACTTAAGTCGTTTCCGACTCTGTGTGACCCCATAGACGGCAGCCCACCAGGCTCCCCCATCCCTGGAACCCTCCAGGCAAGAACACTGGAGTGGGTTGCCATTTCTTCCTCCAGTGCATGAAAGTGAAAGGTGAAAGTGAAGTCACTCAGTCATGTCCGACTTAGCAACCCCATGGACGGCAGCCCACCAGGCTCCTCCATCCATGAAATTTTCCAGGCAAGAGTACTGGAGTGGGGTAGTTAAAGGATATTTAAAATATAATTATTGGGGAACACCATTGGGAGTTGTCAGGTAAAATCTGCAACTGGAGGCAAAGAGAGACCAGAAAGTGAGCCAGACCACTCCAAATTGGTAGATGGCAGCTTTAATGAGCAGCAGAACTTACATACAGGGCTTATTTTTGGTGGTCTCATGCAAATCTCCAGACCAGCCCAGCAGAATCTTAAGTTTATATAGATGTCTTATTTAGGTTCAACCACATATTCAGCCCAGGTGGTCACAGTAATTCCTTATTCTTTCAAGGTTATGTCCTAGAAACTGAGTCCCACTGTGGACAGAATGTACTTTCCTATAGAGCAGAGGTGGTGTAGGGCCTCTAATTGCCAGGGTCCAGCTCACAAGATCTCCTCCAACGATAGTCAGCTATACTCTGATCAAGATCACGACCAAAATCAAATGGATAAACTACTCAAACATTTTTTTTAAAGCCAAACCTGTTGCAAAAGATATAAAAACTTAAGTGTTAAAGATATTGAAATAATTGAAATGTTGGAGGGTAACCATTCTCAAAAAATGTTTGGAGGTAACTATTCTCACATTTGTTGTTGAGTCGTGTCTGATTCTTTGCCATCCCATGGACTGCAGCAAGCCAGGTCTCCCTGTCCTTCACTATCTCTCAGAGTTTGCTTGTATTCATATCCATTGAACTGGTGATGCTATTTAACGATCTCACCCTCTGCTGCCCTCTTCTTCCTTTGCCTTTGATCTTTCCCAGCATCAAGATATTTCCCAATGAGTCAGCTCTTAGCATCAGGTGACCAGAGTATTGGAGCTTCAGCTTCAGCATCAGTCCTTCCAATGAATATTTAGGGTTGATTCCCTTTATAATTGACTGATTTATTCTCATTGCAGTCCAAGTGAACCTCAAGAGTCTTCTCCAGCAACATAATTCAAAAGCATCAATTCTTTGGCACTCAGCCTTCTTTATGGACCAACTCTCATATCCATACACGACTACTGCCATAGCTTTGACTATACAGACCTTTGGCTATGTAACGTCTCTGCTTTTTAATATGCTGTCTAGGTTTGTCATAGCTTTCCTTCCAAGGAGCAAGTGTCTTTTAATGTCATGGCTGCAGTCACTATCCACAGTGATTTTGTAGCCCAAGAAAATAAAATCTGTCACTGCTTCCACTTTTTCCCCCTCTATTTGCAAAGAAGTGGTGGGACTGGATGTCATGATCTTAGTTTGAATGTTGAGTTTTAAGCCAGCATTTTCACTTTTTTCAACTTCATCAAGTGGCTCTTTAGTTCCTCTTCACTTTCTGTCATTAGAGTTGTATCATCTGCATATCTGAAGTTGTTGATATTTTTCCTGCTAATCTTTATTCCACCTTGTGATTCATCCAGCCCAGCATTTCCCATGATGTACTCTTATACAAGTTAAATAAGCTGGGTGACAATAAACAGTCTTGTCGTATCCTCCCTTAATTTTGAACCAATGTCCAAATATTCTCAAATATTCAGTATAAATAGAAGGTTTTCTAATTTAAACTAAACAAATATTTCTATTTTCTTTAGCCTCTGTTGGGCTGCACCCTACAAGCTGGAAGTCTTGTAGCTATACAGCTAGAGACCTAAAAAAGAACCCAGTGACAAAAAACAGCAAAATTTTATTGGACAGATCATCTTACATGTCTGAAACAGTGTCCTGGAGCGACCCCTACTGTGTTCAGCAGATGGCAGGCAGGACACAGGCAGCCCTCTTCACTGCTTGGGTAGAAAAAGGCTACCATTTATAGGGGAACTGATATCAGGTTAACCCATCCGTTACCAGGGAAACCAGTGTCTGAGTCAGGGGGCAAGCATGTAGGCAATTACTGACTAAGCCTTATAATTCAGAGGATTGGATAGTCATGTGAGGCCAGGACTGGTCAAACAAGGAATACATAAGTAGCAAGAGAACAGTCATCTTGAATGGCCTGACCACAGAGCCTCAAAATAGAAGTGGAGGGGGCCATAAGAAAATATTTTGTTACAAACATATTTCAAAGGTAACTGAACTGAAGTGAAGTCACCCAGTCGTGTCTGACTCTTTGCGACCCCATGGACTGTAGCCTACCAGGCTTCTCCATTCATGGAATTCTCCAGGCAAGAATACTGGAGTAGGTTACCATTTCCTTCTCCAGGGGATCTTCCTGACCCAGGGATCGAACCCGGGTCTCCGGTTNCATATTTCAAAGGTAACTGAACTGAAGTGAAGTCACCCAGTCGTGTCTGACTCTTTGCGACCCCATGGACTGTAGCCTACCAGGCTTCTCCATTCATGGAATTCTCCAGGCAAGAATACTGGAGTAGGTTACCATTTCCTTCTCCAGGGGATCTTCCTGACCCAGGGATCGAACCCGGGTCTCCGGTTTTGTAGGCAGACACTTTAACCTCTGAGCCACCAGAGAATATTAATGACAATTTTCCATTTGGGGTTGAGCTTATCTATGACCAGAAATATTTCCATAACAAACTATGGGAGAGACTAGGAATAAACCTCCTTGAGCTCAGAAATAAATCTCCAACAGTCTATATAAAAATTAAAAGTTACACTGCAAAGGTGAAGAACCAAATGCAATAAAACTTGCTGCAATTAATTAATACATGTAATTTGAAAACTAGCACACCAGGTGACTAAGTCTGCATGGATTAGATGAGCATCTCAGCACCCACTCAAGGGGATAAAACACCTTGTACTCTAATCAAGTGACTTGCAAATGGCCTTTGGAAAAAACACCCAGTCCCTTTCTGATCATTGAAGCCTCCCAAGTTCACAGCCTTCAGTGCCCTATGTTTATATATCTATGCCATTCTAATAACCCATAACTGTTAAGAAGGAACTTAATTATTTTATTAAGAGATGGATCTTACCAAACCAACAGATAATCCACTATGATTGAAAAGCATGCTTCTCCTAAGCTATTCCTTAAAGCGAAGTGTAGTTCCCAGACCAGAAGCATCAGCATCACCTGAAAAGTTGTGGGAAATGGAAATTCCAGAGATCTACTCTAGATTTACTAAATCAGAAACTCTGGAGGTGGCACCCAACATTCTGAGTTTTAACAAGCTATCTAGGCAATTCTGATCTACGTTTAAGTTTGAGAACCATTGGCCTAAAAGTCGACTTGAAGAAGCAGTTACTAAAGGTGTCTGTACAGTACAGGTTGTGAAATGGTATTGTTTCCTACAATGTGCCCATATTTACCTGTCACTTCAAGGAATTTGCAGTGTGCAACCTGATTTGTGTTATATTTTTCATTCCTGCAGCAAACTCTAATACTGATAGCAGGCAGGTTGTTGAGGTTCCTATCGTGCTCAACAGTTCCTCCAAATGCTAATATCTTGGCAATTCAGTATGCCCCTGCTCTCCTTCTCCAGACATTAAAACACAAATGCCCAGGCCCCAATGCCAGCAATTCTTATTTAATAGATCTGGAACAAGGCTTTGATATCAGTATCTTTAAGCCCCCCACAGTACATGCATGCGTGCAACACACACACTCTTGGCAATTCAGTATGCCCCTGCTCTCCTTCTCCAGACATTAAAACACAAATGCCCAGGCCCCAATGCCAGCAATTCTTATTTAATAGATCTGGAACAAGGCTTTGATATCAGTATCTTTAAGCCCCCCACAGTACATGCATGCGTGCAACACACACACACACACACACACACCTCCTCCTAATATATAGGCAGGGTTGAATACCATTGGCCTTTGAAACCATTTCTGTACAAAGGTTAAAGGATTCAAGTAAATCAGCTGGAGGTCTGTGTGAGGAAAGCGTAAACAATTCGATGCTACATACCCATGGTGTTCTTCTGCACCCTGTCACACCTCTTCACTTTCCGAGACCAGATATGGGCCAAATTGGAAGAGAAGAAATAATTAGGAGCGTGAAGCTCCACATCACTACGTTTCACTTTTGTTAACTCATCCATGTGCATGCTCAGTCAGACAAGAGTGATGCTTTGGACTGCTTTGTGATGCTATGGACTGTAGTCTGCCAGGTTGCTCTGTCCATGAGATTTCTCAGGCAAGAATACTGACGTGAGTTGCCATTTCCTTCTCCAGGGAATCTTTCTGATGCAGCGATTGAACCTGTGTTTCCTGCATCTCTTACATTGGAAGGCAGATTCTTTACCACTGAGACCCCTGGGAAGCCCCTTGTAACTCATATTTATGAGTCTATACTCCACAGAACACATCAAACACAGGTCATGGAAAGTAGAAAAAAATTTTTTCAAAACCAGGAANCAGCGATTGAACCTGTGTTTCCTGCATCTCTTACATTGGAAGACAGATTCTTTACCACTGAGACCCCTGGGAAGCCCCTTGTAACTCATATTTATGAGTCTATACTCCACAGAACACATCAAACACAGGTCATGGAAAGTAGAAAAAAATTTTTTCAAAACCAGGAAATTGCCTATTATACAAATTAGCACACTTATAGGACATTACTAGTAGTATTATTGTAGTAATCAAACCTTTATATTATAAGAACATATCTTCAGGGGAGTGACTTTCAGCTATTTAGACACAATCTCTGAGTATTCCATATTTAAGGACAACTAAACATCATTGTTCTTATCCTTAGGTTTGACAGGAAATAAAAACTTGATAAGTTATGATGAAGATAAGCAAGTGTCTTTTTTTTCTCTTTTTTCTGAATTTATTTTTCCAGTTATATTTGTCATCTATTATTTAATCAGAAATTGACTTCAGATCTTTCTCTAATATGTTTCAAAGACTCTTTCTCAAATGGTTTAGCTGGGCCACTAGCTTGATACCAATCCTTGACCTCTCTGCCCTTTAATTAGATGAATCAGATGAAAATATTGCCCAAGAGGCTTGGGTGACTCCAGTAGCTGGACAGGATGATAGGCAGAGGAAAAGACATCAGACTAATACTGCCATAGAACACAGGAAAAAGCCTACATTTCACTCAGTAGTTGTGTAAAATCCTACAGAAAGCTTACAACACTGTGATTTTTCTTTTGTGCTTTTCAAGAGCTAGCTTGGCAGAACGAAGCAGTTTATTGCACCTTGAGTTTGCCATGAATCTAACAGGAAAATTAAAATCTGTGCTGAACCACTAGTGTTTAAGAGATAATATGAACAGAGTAAAATATGTTATCTGACCAGAGGCCTCCTCACACTATATAAATCTTAGGTAGCATCAACACAAGGCAAGTTTTATAGCTTTCAGTATAAATGTCTAAAACCTCATTTTTTAGACTAACTTTAGCTAACCATGTGAGTTGAGAAGCCAACTATTCAAGCAGAGCAGACTGTCAGCACTACAGAAGAAAGCTAATCATAAAAGGTAATATCTATGTAAGACCTCAGTGAGCTCTTCAATCATACCAGCTGATATTCATCAGCAAGGTAAACTGTGGCTCATCCCTGGAAAACTGCCTAGAGGCAAAAAAGTTCTGAACACTTTTAGCAGGGAAGACAAAGCAGCCTAAGAAAAAATATCAGAAAGATGGGGAGCAAGGAAGACACATGTCATAGATATTTGAATTGAGTAAATAGTCTCCATTTATATCTGTTTATCTATGAAGGGACTTGAAATTTCATCAAAGGTTATTCAGTTCAGTTCAGTTCAGTTGCTCAGTCGTGTCCGACTATTTACGACCCCATGGACTGCAGCACGCCAGGCCTCCCTGTCCATCACCAACTCCTGGAGTTTACTCAAACTCATGTCCATTGAGTTGGTGATGCTATCCAACCGTCTCATCCTCTGTCATCCCCTTCTCCTCCTGCCTTCAATCTTTCCAGCATCAGGGTCTTTTCTAATGAGTCAGTTCTTCACATCAGGTGACCAGGGTATTGGAGTTTCAGCTTCAACATCAGTCCTTCCAATGAATGTTCAGGACTGATTTCCTTTAGGATAGATTTGTTGGATCTCCTTGCAGTCCAAGGGACTCTCAAGAGTCTTTTCCAACACCACAGTTCAAAAGCACCAATTCTTTGGCACTCACCTTTCTTTATAGTCCAACTCTCACACTCATTCTTGACTACTGGAAAAACCATAGGCATGACTAGATGGACATTTGTTGGCAAAGTAATGTCTCTGCTTTTTAATAATGGTGGGGACTAGGATGGCATAAATATCCTATACTCCATTCCCTTCACATTCAATATTTCTAAGATGTTTACCTGTATCTTAGTTACAGGAACCTATTCACTCGATCGAGTCTATATCCACTCAGTCGTACTCCAGAGCAGACATTTTTAACCATATAAGCTTAGGGGATCTGTGAGCACTATGAAAATATATGCATAATTTTGTATTCATTTGCATTTTTTCTAGGAGAGGCTCAATAGACCAGTTTCATCATGTTTTCCAAGAGGTCCACAGCCTAACTCTTGTCAAGAACTACTGCTCTTGAAACATTCCAAAGAGCTCCTGTTTCCTCTCCAAGCAGTTAGTTTTAATCAGTTGCAGAAATAAAGGATCCTTTCCTCTTTCAGAGTATTCTCTGACTGGTGTTTCCTTTTGGCAATCTTACTTTTGCAATATCAATATACCTCAAAGTTAGGAAAATAGGAAGAAGACCATCCTCAGAAAGCTAAATATGGAAATGACCTTCCACAGTCTATAGACCCTGGGAAGGAATGTGTTTCAAAATTCACACTTTTTCAAAGTCTAGAAACATAAGATGATGCATATATTCTGTTACCTAATGCCACCAGTAGGGCACGGAACAGTATTCCATTAGCAAACACGTAAGTTTTTTTGCAACAAAACATGAATATGCATACAAAGTGGGATAGAGACTATAAATAACATCACCTCAGTTTNGCATATATTCTGTTACCTAATGCCACCAGTAGGGCACGGAACAGTATTCCATTAGCAAACACGTAAGTTTTTTTGCAACAAAACATGAATATGCATACAAAGTGGGATAGAGACTATAAATAACATCACCTCAGTTCAGTCAGATTTTTGCATAAAATGAGTTACAAGATACTTCATTTTCAGTGATCTGGGGGGAACATGTGGTTAAGGAATTGTGAACCTATAACTAAACACCATCCCTGCCCTCCTTTAATCTCCTCTTGTCCAAGATTAAATAATTCTAGTTTCTTCAATACATCTTTGAAAGTCTGTTTGTCATCAATTATCCCTACAGCTGTCCTTTTTCAGCATAATCTAGCAAGCAATAGAATTTGAGAATACTGTACATTATTATGCAATGGAGTTTGAAGGGAAGATTACTTTTGGCTTCCCAGGACTGTGATGATACCAGAACACAGTCAACTTTATATAGCTTCAAGGATAACACAATTTGCTTCTGCATCACTCTTCCTAGAACTTTATTATTAATCCCTGATATAAACTTCAGCCTCCAAACATCTGAGAAAGTCATCTTGTTCCTACAGCCCTTGGAAATAGGCCCAATGATCCTTTTATCCTACAACAAAATGAGCTGTCCAAAAATGGAACAGGCTGTCTTAGAGTATAATGAGTTCCCTTTTATTAGAGGTATTTAGGTGGAAGCTAGACAATAAAGTGAGTGTGCTCATAATACTGAACAAGGAAACAATGAAAGAAGTTCATTTAAGCCCTATGTGACTGCACATTTCATCTTGTAAACCTACTTACACAGAATTCATAACTAAACCTTATTCCACATGCTCCAACTTATTACCTCACACTTGGGCAGTGAAAGCTATGATCTCAATCCTTTTCTTGCCCACAAGGAGAATGAGTATCCTATTTGTACCCACAGGGTTCTCATGCCAGAGATCTGCTCTTTCCCAGAAGGGGCAGACAACTAGAATCCATTTCAATCCAAATCTGTTAACAAGTATTTATTACTAATTTGTTTTATCTCTAAAAAAAACTGCATGGATTCTGCTGAGGAAACATTTACATGATGAGAAATTACATATGAGAAATTTACATATTATTTACTACTTGGAGGACCACACTAAGGACAATATAAGCATCTGTGAAACAACATGTTAAATTCCTTAGACAAGAATACAGAAGAAATTTAAATAAAGAAAAGAAAATTAAAAAGTAAGGCACTCAGATCGAGGAGTCTAGAGTCTTGCTATGGGCTAGGCCAAAGAGAAAACTAGATGGCATTTGTAATCAGAGGACCAACTTTCTGTTTTTCAGCCTTTCAGTCCAAGATTCTTGCTGGATCTCACTCTCTTCAAAACTTGGTATCAGGAAAAATTCTGACCAGATTTTCTCATTTTTATTAGATTCTATTGAGGATTCCATAGCATTTTGAACTGTACTAGGACACTTCTCTGAATGTTGAGCTTTAAGCCAACTTTTTCACTCTCCTCTTTCTTTCACTTTCATCAAGAGGATTTTTAGCTCCTCTTCACTTTCTGCCATAAGGGTGGTGTCATCTGCATATCTGAGGTTATTGATATTTCTCCCAGCAATCTTGATTCCAGCTTGTGTTTCTTCCAGTCCAGCGTTTCTCATGATGTACTCTGCATATAAGTTAAATAAGCAGGGTGACAATATACAGCCTTGACATACTCCTTTTCCTATTTGGAAACAGTCTGTTGTTCCATGTGCAGTTCTAACTGTTGCTTCCTGACCTGCATACAGATTTCTCAAGAGGCAAGTCAGGTGGTCTGATATT
>SJYX01016108.1:172032-199465 GCA_006410675.1 Oreotragus oreotragus
CGGGCCGGGCGTAATGACATAGAGCTTTACACACAATACCTGGGGAGACTAAAACTTCATTTCTCACGAACTTCCCAATTCCTGAAGACGACGATTTGATATTACCTCACTGATTGGGAGCACGAGTCCTCCGTGTTACACATGCTTTCACTGGACAGCGGTCATGGCGTGATCACCACCAGGAAGCACACTGCATTTCCGGCATCCTCATCAGACAGCCGAGACTTCTCGGTCGTATCCAGAGATTATCCCGACTCACACATCATGTTAAACGGAACAGTTGTGACTTCCAGCTTCATTGCCTTGCAGGGCGGGAATGAGAGCTGAGTGGGGGGGACCATTTTCTCATGCTGTAAAAAAGGATGCTCACATCCCTTTCTCCACCTTACCCATCATGTAGGATTCATTTATGCAGGACTCAACCTCTCTCCCTGGTGGCCTCCCCTGGTGGCCTCCCCTGGTGGCCTATCCTCTGATGCTCAGAGGATAAAGCATCTGCCTGCAATGCAGGAGACCTGGGTTTGATCCCTGGGTTGGGAAGATCCCCTGAAGAAGGAAATGGCACCCCACTCCAGTATTCTTGCCTGGAGAATCCCATGGACAGAGGAGCCTGGCGGGCTACAGTCCATGGGGTCGCAAAGAGTCAGACACGACTGAGCAACTTCACTTTCTCACTTTCAACCTCTCTCCATCCGTGTTCTCAGTATTTGACCTGCAGCTCTCTTTCAGCCACTGGATTCATGGGTTCGGTCTATTTGTGAAGTTGTGGTTAGTTTAACTGGAAACCATTGTGATGAAAATTCCTTCATTTGTATTGACATGCCAATCTTTTCCCCCAAACAAATCAATTAAAAGGTAATTTACTGGAACTATGGTGATTGGCTTCATCAACTGGAACCATATAAATATAACTGAAATATTCTTAAACAAAATGAAACTTTTTTAAAGTGTAAATTTAATACACTAGTCCACAAATAATTTGTATAGACAGTTCACTCTAAAGAAGGGGAAACCTGGTTCAACACTCCTGAATCTCCCTGGGCTGTTTTGCGTCACATGTGGCTGCTGTTCCCCAGACGTGGAGGACTCATGGACCAGGCACCTCCCTGTAGCTGATGTTGAGGGGGGTCTGAGTCACCTGATTTGCAGTCCTGAGGCAGCAGTCACCTGGGACTGCCATGGACAGGGGCAAAGCTGAAAACCGCCCATTGCGTCCAGTTCTGCCAGCTGCAGGGATACAGGACTGAAGCCCAGAGACAGTGACAGACTTGCTCACAGCCACACCAGACTAGAGACACGCCAGGTCCCAGGCACTGAATTCCAACTCCGTTTCCTCTGCTGACACCCCCAGTGTTTTCAGAGAGGGGCAAACCATTTTACTTCCTGGTAAACAGAGTTCTTCAAAGCACCTCTGTGGCATCCATCCTAAGGGTCCATCAGTGACATTGCTCTTCTGTTCCCTCTGAGGATGCATGAAAGTGCCAACCTTTTAAAACCCAGCGCATGTCACCACATGAACGGAATACACACGGAAGGATTCTTTCCCTCCTGCAATTAGAAACCAAGAAAGAATCTTCCTTTCTTCTTTGTTTCTCAGTATCTATTTTTCAGGTCAGACCTGTGCTCTATGTAACATTCAGGGAAATGAGCCAATTATCCAGGTGTTTCATGGGAAATGCATTTCTTTGGCTTAAGCAACTCACATCGTTAGGTGCTTCCCACTTCCGCTCAACTGCTGGCTCTGGGGGTAAAGAGGCTTTCTGTGTCACCTGATGAAAAGATGGCAAAAAGGAGAATTTGTAGGGATTTTTCTGTATATTTATTATTAATACTTCCACTGGAAAGTACACAAAGTTCTCTATTGGGTCTGAGAGCTGCTGGAGTCCCTTCAGACCTGGAGCGCATCACCACAGGCCACCTGCTTCATCACACAATGGGTACCTGGGCAGCCCATGGACCAAGGAGCCTGACTGTGGGCTGAGTCCCCGCCCTGCTCCTCGAATTCTGAGTAGCTCAAGTCTGGATGATTAACCTACTCCATGATCCTATTAACAAGTTTCTTTTCCTACAGGACAAGATTTTAATGGTGCTTATTACCTCATAGGGTTTTCATGAGAATTCAATGAGTTAATATACCTAAGGGCTTAGTCCAATGTCTGGCACATAATAAAGTCAGGTAATGCATTTTATTATTATTGTCACTTACTTATTTGATTCTCACTTAAATGTTCTTATGTGAGAAAGGTTGAGTTCCTCATTTGCAGGGTTTGCCTGTTTTCTGCGTTTTGTCAACTGTTTCTTTCCAGTTCCTGGATTTACATTGGTTCTGGGATGTTGTTGCTATTGTTTACGTTAAGTCATGTCTGAATCTTTGCGACCCCAAGCCCTATAGAAAGTCATCACAATTAAGCTCAAAAGTTCAACTTAAATAAGGACCACAGGTGATGATTTCTAAGGGTGCCACAAGTCAACACCTGCTGTGATTCTGCCTTGGCGAAAGAGGGTGAAAGTGAGCCCAACAAATGAATGAAAAGCACAATGTACTTTTATTTCCAAAAATGAAGCATTTTTTGAACCTGACTGTCCCCCTGCTTAAAATGCACAGTGGGTTTCCGCATGAAGGTCTGGGAAAGTAGTCACGGAGGAGACAGTGGCAGCATGATGTCCAGGGTCATTCACTCCAGAAAAGGTTGCACTCCCAGGGCTACCCACAGACTTTGGAACAGTAGAGCAAGTAAAATGATGAGTTGTTTTCTTGGTTTTTTATGACAGCTTGACAGAAGCTCTGTTATGAACATATGAACTCCTGGTTGTAGAAATAGTCCTTAAAGCCTCCCTCCACAGCAGCAATGACCCTCTGGGGCAACTGGGCCACAGTTCAATGAAGCAGTTTTCAGGAGAGGTGCTAGGGTGTCCAGGTTGGACTTGGGGATGTGGGTAGGCACATCAAGTTTGAATCTCCACTTCTCCACTTGGTTCGATCCCTGGGTCAGGAAGATCCCCTGGAGGAGGAAATGGCAACCCACTCCAATATTCTTGCCTGGAAAATCCCATGGACAGAGAAGCCGGGTGGGCTATTGTCCACAGGGTCACAAAAGAGTCAGACATGACTGAAGCGACTTAACATAATCACACAGCACATGGGCATCCTTTCAGAGAGCCTGTTACATCCATTTTATCCTTTCAAAATGCTCTCTGCAAGCTTAAAAACAAAAGACACATAGGATCATGGCTAATAACACATTTTTTATGTCTTTTAAGTAGTTTTCTCCCTTCCTGCTAAACACCTGGGCTGGCTGGAGGATCGAAGGTGACCAAACTGAGATCCCTTCCCATGGCCCCACATCTTATCCCACATTCATGCCTTTGCAGCTGCAGAGGATATCCTTGAAGGTGTTGCACAGCTCCAGGCTCCAGAAAGCATAGATCAACAGGTTGGTGATGGTGGCGCACATGATGAGGATCAGGTGGGTGTTGGAGTGGGCGGTGTAGCAGACGCAGTGGGGTTGGTGGGGCAGGTTATGATGAGGACGAGGTGGAGGAAGAAGAGGGCCCAGCAGAAGATGGAGAATCCCAGCAGGCTGGTGATGGTGACTGCCCCCTTCATACACAAGTGCTGCTGGCCAATGGGCCACCCCCTCGGCGGGCAGCTGTGCAGCGATGTGCTTGATGTGAAGCAGGGTGAAGAGGAGCACGTGCACATAGAGGGTGCCCATGAGCAGCAGCACGGCAAGGAACATGGTGATCAGGCACACGATAACCATCTTGCTCTCACAGTAGACAATGAATACCACACTGCAGACCCTGCAGCCCAGCCAGATGGCCGCAATCAGGGCCAGCACCTTCCACACGGTCATGATGCTGTGGTAGCAAATATGTAGAAGATGGTGGTGTACCTGTTGACTGCAGTGGCCAGGAGGTTGCAGATGGAGGCCACCAGGGAGCAGACCATGGAGTCAAAGACACTGTCCATGTGCTGGATGAACTGGTCCTTGAAGGTCCAGTAGTCGCTGTTGACCACGGGGATCATGAGAGTCTCCAGGGCATTGGACATGCTCACCAGCATGTCAGCCATGGCCAGGCTGCAGAGGAAGACGTACATGAGGGAGTGCAGGTTGCCATTCCTGACCACAGCCAGGATGACCAGGATGTTTTCCAGAAGGCTGACGATGCCCAGGGCCAGGAAGGCCTCAAGCTTGATGAAGACCTGCTCACAGAAGCTGCTGATGCTCTGATCGCTGAAGTTAGGGGCCGCGAGATGCTCTGAGCTGGTAGGCAGCGATAGTTGAGCAGAGTGCAGACAGCACGAAGCATTCATCGCTCACAGCGGCTGGCTTATCGGGCTCCAGCAGGGGCTCCGGCAGGGTCCTGAGGCTGCAGTTGCTGCTGATTCCAGGAAAGAAAAAAATTCCTTCCATATTCTTCTTTTAGATGCTTTTCCAGTGCACTCTTGGATTTTGTTCTTCCCCAGAATAAAAAGATGGCAAGAGGAAGAGAGAAAGAAAATGATAGTGAGAGAGAGGAAAAAGTCAGCTTGGAGACATACAGAGCACTTTCCTCTGCTTCTCCAGGGTGAGCAGTTTTAATAGAAACTCTTCTCTCTCTCTCCCCTCTTACCTTCCTTCCATCTCTCCCTCTTTTCCCCTCTTACATCCCCATCTGGGAACAGAAACCCAGCCAATGATTGGTACAGTTATGGCAGTTTTCATGGTAAGTCATGGGATATGGTACCTGTTGTTAGGAGTGAGGGGTGAACACTCAGTTTATATACATTGGCTGGAGGCAAACACCTCCTACTTAATCTTCAGTGCAGCGAAATGACCGGTGACCATTGAGCACCTCTCTGACAGCAGCGCTGACTGCCAGGGCTTGGACCTGGAGATTCAAAAGCAGACTGGTGCCCTCTACAGGTCAGACTGCTCATCTCTCCATTGGCTGGACTGAGCAGTTTCTGTCTTGAAAATGGCCACAGCCATCTTTTCATCCATTTATTTGCTCTTTTTTTTTTTTTTTTTTTGATAGCAAACATTTACTAAATGCCTACCATGTCTCAAGTTTCTGCCCCGTGCAGGAACATCCTTGTTTCTTCCAAACTCAGAGTCTGGGGTTCAGTTCAGTTCAGTCACTCAGTCGTGTCCGACTCTTTGCAACCCAAGAATCGCAGCACGCCAGGCCTCCCTGTTCATCACCATCTCCCGGAGTTCACTCAGACTCACGCCCATCAAGTCAGTGATGCCATCCAGCCATCTCATCCTCGGTCGTCCCCTTCTCCTCCTGCCCCCAATCCCTCCCAGCATCAGAGTCTTTTCCAATGAGTCAACTCTTCGCATGAGGTGGCCAAAATACTGGAGTTTCAGCTTTAGCATCATTCCTTCCAAAGAAATCCCAGGGCTGATCTCCTTCAGAATGGACTGGTTGGATCTCCTTGCAGTCCAAGAGACTCTCAAGAGTCTTCTCCAACACCACAGTTCAAAAGCATCAATTCTTCGGTGCTCAGCCTTCTTCACAGTCCAACTCTCACATCCATACATGCTGCTGCTGCTAAGTTACTGCAGTCGTGTCCGACTCTGTGCGACCCCATAGATGGCAGCCCACCAGGCTCCTCCACCCATGGGATTTTCCAGGCACTGGAGTGTACCGTTTCTCCTGTGTACCAATGATTAAAAAGATATTGTATCCAGTAGGTTTCCTGGGCACTTGGCTTTATTCTAAATGTGAATAGTTCCTGGTCTTGGTGGTACCATTGTTTTGCTTATGAAGTCTGATCACACAGAACTGACAAAACAGCATAAGCTAGAATGGTTAATCATTCAATGTGTGCTAAGTTGTGTCTGACTCCTTGTGACCCTATGGACTATAGCCTTCAAGGCTCCTCTGTCCATAGGATTCTCCAGGCAAGAACACTGAAGTGGACTGTCATTTCCTACTCTAGGGGATCTTCCTGATTCAGGAATCAAACCCATGTTTCTTGTGTCTCTTGCCTTGGCAGGCAGATTCTTTACCACTAGAGCTACCTGGGAAGGTTAATGTGCTGGATTACAAATATGACCTGATCCATCATCCCTCCTTGCACCCACCCCTTCACCATGAGACTTTCAGTGTGGTACTTCCCACCTTGGGAAACCTGTCACTCCTTGATGCTGGGCTCAGCCATGTGACTTGTTGGCAGACACCTTGCCAGCAAAAGCTTGATGAGGGCTTAGACTATTTTAGCTTGCTCTCCCTTGCATCATCTCTGTCTTTGCTATGAACACCTGGGTTAGTTTTCTGGAGGATGATGGGCATGTGAGACAATATTGAGTCACCCCAGGTGAAGCTGGTCACAATCAGCCAACAGCAAGCCACCCTCCACCCATGTGAGTGAGCCCTGCAAATAGCAGAAGAACTACTCAGCTGAGCACAGCACATATTATAAACATATGGACTCATGAGCTAAATTTATGCTTCTTGTTTTAAGTGACTGCACTGTAGGAGGGGTGTAGGCAGTGCTGCATGAGTATATCATTTTCCATCAAATGTGGGCTTCCTTCGCAACTCAGCAGTAAAGCATCTGCCTGCAATGCAGATTCAATCACTGGGTCGAGAAGATCCCCTGGAGGAGGAAATGGCAAACCACCTGAGTATTTTTGCTTGGAAAATCCCATGGACGTTTTCCTTGGACAGAGAAGCCTGAAGGGCTGTCGTCCATGGAGTCATATAGTCAGACATAACTGAGCATGTATAGGGATCCAAACTGGACACATCCACTGGACACTTCGGCTGAAACGTTGCTGCTCCAGCTTCCAGCCTCATCTCCCTGGTGTGGGTTGATACCCTCAGACTTTCTACATGGCTCACCTCCGAGGTTTTCCTTCTTCTCAAGAACACCAAAGCTTTTCAACCTTTCTCTCCCCTTGGCATCGTCTCTCTAGCCTGCTATGAGCCAAATATGGAGGCAAACTGTTCAGTCTTATAACTAACTCCTCAGTAAGCTTCCTGCCCCCTTCACCTTTTATAACCAGAGTTCATTATGACACAGCCGGCAGCAACAAAAATATTTCATTACTCTGACAGACAGCTTAAAGTAATTTTTCTTTAACATTCTCTGAGCCATTGTGAGAGCTGGAGAAACACATAGAGGGTGGGGAGAAGCCGATTGATTGGCAGAGACATTTCTAAATTTTTTTTTTACACAAAGGGATGCATCTTTAGTTTTCATAGCATTTGACTCAAGTTAGAACTGTAATAGCTAATTTCCTTCAAACAATCTTAATACTATATTCAGAAGAAAACTGCCTTCTTACCATGAATACACTTGTGAAGCACACATGTAGCTGAGTTTCCTCTGTGGGGCCTTTGCATGCCTATCTCTTCCTTTCCTACATTGAAGCTCTCAGGTAACCCTACAAGTACTAGAAATTAGTGAGGAATTTACTGGGGAAGCAAAGAATGAAGTCATATTGCCCATCAATTTGCAAAATCTACATGAAGAACTCTTTCACCTTTGGTCCTAGGGAGAAGGAATTTTATAAGCAAATAGTAATGTAAATACTAAAGTCTGGATATTTAATATTATTTGGCTGGCACTAGTAGAGAAGGAAACGGCAACCCACTCCAGTATTCTTGCCTGGAGAATCCCATGGACAGAGGAGTTATATTCCATAGGATCGCAAAGAGTCGGACACTACTGAAGCGACTTAGCACACACACAGCAGTAAAGAAACCTCCTGCCAATGCAGGAGACATGAGACATGAGTTCGATCCCTGGGTTGGGAAGATCTCCTGGAGAAGGAAATGGCAACCCACTCCCATATTCTTGCCTGGAAATCCCCATGGACAAAGGAGTCTGGTGGGCTGCAGTCCATGGGGCCACAAAGACTCAGACACAACTGAAATGACTTAGCATGCACGCACCCAAAGGTAACAACACACTATATTAAAATCTCCCTACTTCTGCTTGAAATACAAAATAGCTTCAAAAATTTGAATCCTGCAGGATTTCTGGCACTGCCTCCTGAATTCAGTTGTTCTTTTCTTTCTTTTTTTTTTTTTTTGGTGGGGGGAGGGGGTGGTATTCCTGAATATTAGCCAAGAAACAGCAGGATCCAACAGGAATATGCCTGAGGGGACCATCTTACAGCCAGTGCTAGAAATGAGAGAGACATCTTTCTGGAGTTTCACCAATCTTTGGAGCCTTAGTGGACACCACCATGGAGCCTGGAGCAGAAAAGGAAGAAGGAGGAAGGCAGCCATTTCTCGTCCAGCAATATTTGTTTGTGAATAAGTGTGGGACACCACCATGATGCCCAGAGATATGCATGAGGTTTGTTTTACAGAGCACTGGAGGCTCTGCTCTGTTTGGCAGGGTGAGAGCCAGCAATGTAAATGTTATTCCTGGTTTTAAGGGAAAACATGAGTTATATAAGAATAGACTCCATGTACTAGAAATTCAACCTTTTCTAAGCTTTTTTAGTTTTGAATGGTGTTACTTTGCAAAATTCTTCATTAGTTCACTTTCTGCCATAAGGGTGGTGTCATCAGCATATCTGAGGTTATTGATATTTCTCCCGGCAATCTTGATTCCAGCTTGTGTTTCTTCCAGTCCAGCGTTTCTCATGATGTACTCTGCATATAAGTTAAAGAAGCAGGGTGACAATGTACAGCCTTGACGTGCTCCTTTTCCTATTTGGAAACAGTCTGTTGTTCCATGTCCAGTTCTAACTGTTGCTTCCTGACCTGCATACAGATTTCTCAAGAGGCAGGTTAGGTGAATGGGTATTCCCATCTCTTTCAGAATTTTCCACAGTTTATTGTGATCCACACAGTCAAAGGCTTTGGCAGAGTCTGGGGTGGAAGACGAGAAATCCAGCAGTTTTATTATAGGGGGATACATATTTGAATCGGGGAATGCCAGGGGCTGGGGGAGTTCAGAGGGGACTCCGTCACCTGAGATGTCAAGGGAAGTTCCTGGAGGAAGAAGCCTCTCAGCTATGACTTCAAAGAAAAGAGGGGGTGCCCAGTGGTGAGGCGGGGGCTGGGGTTGAAGGAGGTAGAAGAGGATTTCTGGCAGAGGGAATAGCATGCGTACAGCCTGCAGGCTAAAAGCAGTGTTTCTGCACCCTGGACATAAGAGTCATCTGTAGGATGTGGTCACGGGGATCGCCTCTGACCTCCTGAATTAGAATCACCCAGGGGCAGGAGGTGGGTAGGTGTGTTTTCACTTTTCAACAGGTGAGGGAGGACAAAGCCAAGGTTGAGACCAATGGAAAAGAAAGCTTGGTGCTTCTGAAGGACTTTAACTTTCTCTGGCCAGAGTGTGGAGCCAGGAGACATAATTTGAGAAGTGAGCCTGCAGTTCTTTTCTTTTCCTAAGTGGAGAAAGGCCAGGATCCTGAAGGGCAGTCTCAGCTGAGTGTGGGAGTTTCTGACTGTGTCCAGAAGCCACAAGCCAACAGGCAGCTGCAGAAGAGAGGAGGTGGGGTTTGCAATTTAGAAAGATTCTTCATTGCCTGGTGGAGACTGCCTCAGGAGAGGATGAGTCAGAAGCCTGGAGGGCCAGGGCTGCAGAGATTCACAGTGAGATGCTGGTGGCCTGAAGCAAGGAGGTGGCCACGGGGCCGTGGAAGGAGTGGACAGAGATGCTTGGGGTGGCGGGTTCTGGAGATGTGAGTGTGATGGATTAGAACAGTGCAGGGAACACCTCTGCTTCCTTCTTAAGTAACAGGAAGAACAGAGATGGAAAATGTATTGGTTGGCCAAAAAGTTCATTCAGGTTTTCTGTACTATCTAATGGAAAAACCCGAATGAACTTTTCAGCCAGCCCAATAGAAGGCAGAATTTAGCAGCTGACTTTGATACTTAGTTCATGTCAGATGTGATGCTGGACAGGAGGATGATGTAAACTCTGGACACAATGAATCTGCTTCCCCAGCCCTCCTCGCCCAGTACCTGCATATCAATCACAGGTAGACTGATGTTCTGATTATCCAACTATCAGCTAACACCCGGAGAGACAGACTGTGAGTGTGACTGTGTGTGTATTAGATAGAAGAAATGTGCATATGAAATAGAAGATAACTTAGAATACTTATGAAACTGTGGGGGTGGAGAGATCTTAACAAGATAGGCAACCAGATGGGGGAAGGGATAGTTAAAGGAATTTGGGATGGACAGGTACCCACTGCTATATTTTAAATGGATAACCAACAAGGACCTACTATAAAGCACAAGGAACTCTGCTCAGTCACATGTGGCAAACTGGATGGGAGAGGAGTTTGGAAGAGAAAGGCTACATATACATAGATGACTGAGTCCCTTTGCTGTCCACCTGAAAATATCACAACATTGTTAATCAGCTATATCCCAACATAAAATAAAAAGTGGGTTTTTTTTTTCAAAGAAAAAAAAAAGGCAACCAGAAATTAAGTGTGAAAATATCACCAAAGTCAGAAGACAAACAGGAGGAAAAGACTTTCCATAGGCAAAGATTACTGTCTCTTCAATACAAAGAATACTCTCACATTAATAAGAAAGAGATGATTTACCTCTTAGAACACAGGACAAAAAAAAAAAACAAACAGGGATAGGAATTCACTGAAGAGGAAATGCAAGTGGCTAATAAACTTATGAAAAGATATTCGGTCTTCTGGGGAATCCAAGAAATGCAAATCAAACTTCAGATTGACAAGGGTGAAAAAGATATCAAATTCAGCAGAGAGTGTTGGGAGAAAAACACTCTCATGCATTTGCAGGGTTTGTGGATAATCTCATCATTTTAAGTATCTACTAAAATAAAAAGAAATGCACCTGAGTGTGGATCTCAGTCTGTGAACTGAGGGGCATGAGAAATACTTCTGTTGATTTTCAGCAAAGTGACTTTGTTTCTGATGCTAAACCTCTCATGTTCCAGGTTGCAGAAAACACAGTCTTTTTAAGTATCTACTAAAATAAAAAGAAATGCACCTGAGTGTGGATCTCAGTCTGTGAACTGAGGGGCATGAGAAATACTTCTGTTGATTTTCAGCAAAGTGACTTTGTTTCTGATGCTAAACCTCTCATGTTCCAGGTTGCAGAAAACACAGTCTGAATTCTTGTGGAGGTTCCTCTTCCTCACCCTCTGGGTCACATCCAGAGGTGTATTTATACTGTCCTGTCTGTGGTTTCGGGGCCCCCTTACCTGTAAAGATCAGACTACTAGGTTTTTGCCCTGTTCTGTGTTTGGCCTGGGCTGAGCACCGACCATCTTTCTCTGCTTCTGTTCTCTGTTTGTGAGCATTGTTGAAAGTGAGCAGGAGGGACCCGGCGCCTTCATGCCTAAAGAGTGTTCAGTTGGTCTCCTCCAAGCTCTGCTCTCCACTTTCCTGGGGGAGTAGCACAGACACAGCTACTTTTAAACTGAACCTGCAGCTTGCTTTCTACTTCTGTAACTCTACGTCTGTTTTGTAAATAAGTTCATTTGCACCCATTTTTTTAGATTCAGCGTATAAGCAATCTCATATATTTGTCCAAATATTTGAACCCCGTGACTCACAGAAACTTTTATTACACAACTGCTTTTAAGATTTACTTATTTAATTTTTATTTTGTTTTTGTCCATACCACGCAGTATATGGGACCTTAGTTCCCGCATCAGGGATTGAACCCACAGCCCCTGCAGTGGAAGTGCAGTATCTCAACCATTGGAATGTTAGGGAATTCCCTAAGATTTATTTTTACTTATACTCAAGGTTCCTAACACTTTTATGCCTGTAAATTTTGCTTTACATTTTTTAAAATTGAGCTATAGGTAACAGAAAACTCATGATTTTGAAATATACAATTCAGTGGGTTTTTGTTTGTTTGTTTTTCAGCATCTTCGAGAAGTTGCCCAGCCAACACCACTATCTAATTCCAGGACATTCTCATCACTTCATCCCCATTAGCAGTCACTCCTCATTTGCTACTTCCCTCAGTCTCTAACAACTGCTAATCTACTTTCTACCTCTACGTGACAGTAAAAAATATGCTCATCGAGGCTGTGTTTAACTTTTGGATCACAAAACCCTCCATTTTCTGACTTTCTCATTTTTCAAATTCAAAAACAAACAAAACCAAACCAATAGTTGTAGGTGAAAATGTAAACTGAACCAGCCAACTCTATGGAAAACAAGTGGAGGAGCCTCAAAAAACTAAAAATAGAGTTACTGTATGATCCACCAATCTCACTCCTGCCTGGGCATATATCTGGAAAAGATGAAAACTCTAATTTGAAAATATACACTGACCCTAGTGTTCATAGCAACACTATTTACAATAGTAAAAACATGGAAACAATCCAAGTGCCCAACAACAGATGACTGGATTAAGAAGTTTATATACAACGGAATATTATTCAGCCATCAAAAGGAACAAAATATTATCATTTGCAGAATATGACTAGACCTAGAGATCATATTACTAAGTGAAGTAGGTCAGTAAGAGAGAGACGAATATTATAAGATATTCTGTAAATGTGGAATCTAAAAAATAATACAAATGAGTCTACAAAACAAAAACAGACTCACAAACATAAAAAACAAACTTATGGTTACCAAAGCATAAAGGAAGCAAGGAGGGATAAATTAGGAGTATGCTTTATGATTATACAGTGGAAGTGAGAAATAGATTTAAGGGCCTAGATCTGATAGACAGAGTTCCTGATAAACTATGGAATGAGGTTCGTGACATTGTACAGGAGACAGGGATCAAGACCATCCCCATGGAAAAGAAATGCAAAAAAGCAAAATGGCTGTCTGGAGAAGCCTTACAAATAGCACTGAAAGGAAGAGAGGTGAAAAGCAAAGGAGAAAAGAAAAGATATAAGCATCTGAATGCAGAGTTCCAAAGAATAGCAAGAAGAGATAAGAAAGCCTTCTTCAGCAATCAANTTCCTCTTCACTTTCTGCCATAAGGGTGGTGTCATCAGCATATCTGAGGTTATTGATATTTCTCCCGGATATGAAGTCTTAGGAGAGTATAAATGTATGAAATAATTTTTATTTTAGGATTCCTCTGTGTTGTTGTTTAGCTAGTTCATGAAAGAACAGCTTTGCTGGTATGATTTCCTTCTAATTGGCCTGTTGTATACCTACTATGTACAAGATACTGCACTGTGCATTTTTCAAATGTAGTTTTGTTAATCTTCACAAACACTACAGAGCTACTTATTATTATTTTCCCATCTCCCAAATAAGGAATTTAATTCAGAGATGTTAAGTAATTTGTTCAATATCATATAGCTTGTAGGTAGCATATTCAAATGTAAATCCATGTCTGTTTAAAGTTCATACTCTTTAATTAGCTTAAATTTTCTACTTTCTTCCTATGTATTCATAACAAAATCCTCTATCTGTATAACACTCCTGAGTTGTGTATAACGTCAGAAAACAGTCAAGTTTCTTACTAAAGGATAATGCCAAATTATTACTGTATATTTTTGCTAACAAGTGTGCCTCTGTTAAATAATTGTACCTCTCAATGTCTTGGTTTGAAAATTGCTGGATATTTAAAGCATAGAGCATGCTGGTGAGCTTCTTAATCTTCTTATATGTGTACAGGGAACTCAGTATGAGTCAGAAGGGCAAGAGGAACTTTAAAAAAAAAAGTATAAAGCAGTATGCTTTTAGATCATATTAAATAGAGGAAGGCTTTCATGCAGGTCAACTGAAAAATACCAGTGGATTTCAGTTGGCCACAGTTCAATAGCTAGACAGCAGTGGGGCATGGCGATTACAAAAAAACCAAGGACATTTTAGTTTCCACTGATACAAGAAAAGGATCATATTTAAGGAATTGAAGGAACCCTTTTATAGTCTACATCTGGTATACTGTAATAATTCCAGATGATGCATTTTAAAATTAACAATGACAAAGTATATTTTTTCCAACAGTCGGGTAACTAGGATGGTGAAATTTTAAAATAATAGTATAATAGCTCAAGATATGTTTATCCTATGGTCAAAAATGTAGAAAGAAAATAGAAGGAAAAATAATAGATCTCTCCAGGTATCATTTATGTTGTCACATGTAACTTTAAGACCACTGGATGGAAGCTGCATGAGGATGAATTTTATATTGATTTTATATTAATTAGGAAAGCCCAGCAGTGAAATAGACTGACACATAGTAAGTCACAAAAATGCAATAAGAATAGCAAAAAATGTCCTGGATGCCCAGGCTCTGCACAATTCTAAGATCCCTTGCCTGAATGATATCAGGGTGAGGTATTTTTCTTTCATTTTATTTATTAATCTATCATGTAATGTTGACTAAGCCACTTTTCTCCCTCATTTTATTTATGCAACTTTGAAGAAAGTACTTAATTACTTTGAGAAAGAATTGTGGATTCCTCTCAGAGGAAATTTCTCAGAGAAATCCAAATTTCATTATGTAATAGAGGGAGAGTTTTAACAGTCTAATTCTAGAAGTTGAATTTGTACAGTAAGTCAGTCAACAAGCATATATTAAGCAGCTATTGGGATACCAAAGCAGAAAGTCTCAGTCTGTACTCCCAAGAAGTCTGTAAGTCTAGTAGCAGTGGTATAAAAGTTGAAGATCAATACCTGAGTATAGTAATATGTGATAGATGCAGATGGTGACTGCAGCCATGAAATTAAAAGACACTTACTANAGCCACTTTTCTCCCTCATTTTATTTATGCAACTTTGAAGAAAGTACTTAATTACTTTGAGAAAGAATTGTGGATTCCTCTCAGAGGAAATTTCTCAGAGAAATCCAAATTTCATTATGTAATAGAGGGAGAGTTTTAACAGTCTAATTCTAGAAGTTGAATTTGTACAGTAAGTCAGTCAACAAGCATATATTAAGCAGCTATTGGGATACCAAAGCAGAAAGTCTCAGTCTGTACTCCCAAGAAGTCTGTAAGTCTAGTAGCAGTGGTGTAAAAGTTGAAGATCAATACCTGAGTATAGTAATATGTGATAGATGCAGATGGTGACTGCAGCCATGAAATTAAAAGACACTTACTCCTTGGAAGAAAAGTTATAACCAACCTAGATAGCATATTCAAAAGCAGAGACATTACTTTGCCAACAAAGTTCCGTCTAGTCAAGGCTATAGTGTTTCCAGTGGTCATGTATGGATGTGAGAGTTGGACTATAAAAAAAGCTAAGCGCCAAAGAAATAATGCTTTTGCACTGTGGTGTTGGAGAAGACTCTTGAGAGTCACTTGGACTGCAAGGAGATCCAACCAGTCCATTCTGAAGGAGATCAGCCCTGGGATTTCTTTAGAAGGAAAGATGCTAAAGCTGAAACTCCAGTACTTTGGCCACCTCATGTGAAGAGTTGACTCATTGGAAAAGACTCTGATGCTGGGAGGGATTGGGGGCAGGAGGAGAAGGGGACGGCAGAGGATGAGATGGCTGGATGGCATCATGGACTCGATGGAGGTAAAGCTGAGTGAACTCCAGGAGTTGGTGATGAACAGGGAGACCTGGCGTGCTGCGATTCATGGGGTCGCAAAGAGTCAGACATGACAGCAACTGAACTGAACTGAAAGAAGATTAAGAATGAAAGAAAGTTTCTAGAGGAAGTAACCTTAAGCAGAGTCTTCAAGAATGACTAGAGGTAACTTGATTAGACAGTTGAGGAAAGCATTTATTGGTAGTAAAAAAAAGCATATAAAAAGAAGTGTGAAACAAACCTACAAGCATTTTCTTATTGTGGGAGCCAAGGGTGTATTAAAGCAACGTTGGTAGATGTGTCAAGAGAGATCAATAAGTTGAAAAGTAACAGGTAGAAAATTTGCAATATTTGTTAAACAAGAGGTTAGTATGAAAATTATATGATGAATTCCTACAAAACATTTTTTTAACATCCTGTTATATATGATGGGGCAAAAATATAAAAAGTCCATTGGCATAAAAGCAAATATAATCAATAAAAATAAGAAAATATATTCCATTTCGCTAGTAGCCAGAAACGGGCTTCCCAGGTAGTGCTAGAGGTAAAGAACCCTCCTGCAATGCAGGAGACATAAGAGATTCAGGTTCCTGATCTCTGGATCAGGAAGATCCCATGGAGAAGGGCATGGCAACCCACTCCAGTATTCTTGCCTGTAGAATCCCATGGAGAGGAGCCTGGCCAGCTACAGTCTATATAGGGTTGCAAAGAGTCAGACATGACTGAAGGGCCTTAGCACGTGCGTACGCGCACACACGCACACACACACACACACACAGTATCCAGTAATATACAAATTAAAACCAGAATTAAATAATTTTGCCTATTAAAATAGCAAAAATGATGGATATTGATAATATTAGTGCTTGGGAGGGTCTGGGAAAATAAGAATGTACTTGTCATTCACTACTGATAGGAGTATAGATTGGTACAGACTTCTGGTGGACTATTTGAAAGTACCCTACAACTATGTAGCTATTCTAGATATACACACAATAACCTAAATTGTCAGCTAGAAGGAAGTGGTTAGATAAACTATAGCATGTATGTACTAGTGAATATTATGATGCAGTTAAAAAAAAGATGGAGGTAGATCAATATCACAATATCTCCAAAACAAAATAATCAAGTTTAAACATAAGAAAGCAAGTTAAGAACCAGATATATTTTATAATCTCATTTGTTTAAAAAAGTGATCAAAATGAAACTGTTAATTTTCTTATGCAATGTAAACATACACTGCATACAAAAATATCTGAGAAAGCACGCATCAAAATGATAGCAGTAGGGGCTGGGATTAAGGGAATTTTCATTTCTCTAAATTGTTTAAATTTTAACAAGAATATATTTGTGCATTACAGTGAAATTTAAATTATAATTNTTTTTTTTTTTAGATTATTTTCCCAGATAGATCATTACAGAGTATTGAGTTGAGTTCCCTGTGCTATGCAATAGGTCCTTATTAGTTATCTATTTAAATATAGTAGTGTGTATATGTCAATCCCAATTTTTCAGTTTATCCCTCCCTGCCTTTCCCTCTTGGTAACCATCTATTGTTGTTCAGTTGCTAGGTTGTGTCCCGGTCTCTAAGCTCATCCCTGCATTTGTCTCAACCAGAAGTCCAGACATGGTGACAGATCACCCGCTGTGGTGGCTCCACGCAGCTTCCCATGGGGACAGGTGTCAGGCCCTTGTACCTGGAGCCTCTGAAAGATAACCCTGTTTGATGGGGGAGGGGGGTGAACTTCCTCCCCTGCACCTGGTCAGAATCCTCCAGAGACTGTACATCCACCCTCTTGGGGTTAAACTGAGAGTCAGTGCTTCAGGTAGCTGTGGGTGGAGTAGGGGGGCACCTAAGGAAGGGGAGAAGGGTCTGGAGGTGTCAGATCATCAGTCCTTCAGCTGCCACATGGACACTCCCAGACTAGACTGTGCTTGTCTCCCACTTTAAGGAAGATCCTCACTGAGAGTGGTGTCCAGCTCTGAGTGAATTCCACTTGAGGGTGTGGTCTGACTGCCTTCATCAGCTTCTACCCCGTTCTGCAGGGTTGTAGGGGGAGATGAGAGGAATATCCTGTTCTCTCTTCTTCTCTAGAATCAGGGTTTCCTACAGAACCTGGTGGCAGGCTGGGGTTCTCCAGGGTGGAGGTGGGCGGGCGGGAACTTTTCTGAAGGAGTGCTTGACTGTATGGGGAGGAGGAAGCAGAATGGGGCAGAGGGGAGAGCTGAACTTGCCATCGCAATGTGGTCCTCAGCCAGTCCTGCAGCAGCCCGGAGCTGGAAGGGCTGGCAGAGCTGGACTGACCTGAGAGTTTGCACCCCAACACCCAACGATCGTCTGTGTGGGGTTCCCCTGCCCACACAGCCTCATGCAGACGTCCCCCTTCAGCTAATGGCTAGTGAGTCCCCGAAAAGGACTCAGCTGCTTGCTTTTGGCCCCCAGCTCTCCCCACAGATGAGGAAGGCTCTTTCGACCCTGGAGGGAGAGGGGGACTGTGCATCACACCTGCCCATCCATCACAACCCCGTCTGTATCTATACAGTGCAAGTGCCTAAGAGCACACCATAATCTGTCTCCTTCAGTCAGGTCCACCTAAGGAGGATTCAGGTTCTAAAACCAGACATGAAGACAAACCCCAGAGAGATACTCCCACCAGATGAGGACAGAAACCAACAGAAGGAAGGGAAGATTCATATCTTTCAGCTCATGGGCATCTGGCTTATACTGACTGACAGCTGTGCAGGCTAGAATCTCCATCACTATTAGATGGCTTCTCTTTCTCTCTGTAGAACATTCCAGAAGACATGGAGTTGTGTTTGCATGGGTCAGATGTGCTTGCTCTGTGACTCCAACACAATAGGAATAACTTTTTTAAACACTGATTTAGCCACTCTGCATGGCGTGTGGGATCTTAGTTCCCTGATTGGGGATCAAACTCATTCCCCCTGTGCTGGGAACATGATCTTAACCACTGGACCTCCAGAGAAGTCNATAGGAATAACTTTTTTAAACACTGATTTAGCCACTCTGCATGGCGTGTGGGATCTTAGTTCCCTGATTGGGGATCAAACTCATTCCCCCTGTACTGGAAACATGATCTTAACCACTGGACCGCCAGAGAAGTGCCCAACAATACTTCTTGGTAATATCACCCTGCCCCGGACACTCTTCTTGTCAATATTCCTTGCGTGCTCTGCTCTGGAGGAGTCCAAAAGTGGTGTATGTGGCAGAACATATAATATACAAAATATAGTGTGCCAAGGGCTGTAAAAATGTAATAGTTGAGACCAAGTTGCTGTGCTGTGCTCAGTTGTGTCTGACCCCGTGACCTGGTGGACTGTACCCACCAGGCTCTTCTGTTCATGAAAGTTTTCAGGCAAGAATACTGGAGTGGGTTGCCATTTCCTCCTCCAAGGGCTCTTCCCCACCCAGAGATCAAACTCCCATCTCCGGCACTGGCAGGCAGATTCTTTACCACTGTGCCACCTGGTAAGCCCCTGAGACTAGGTTAGAGGGATTAATTTTGACCATTTGACCTGGTTCCTTTGTGACTTTGGTCGGTTTTCCTCTGAGAAAAGATTTTGTAATTGTCAGGCACCCCCACGGAAGTTTTACTGAGTAAGGTCCAAGAGTCACAACAGGCAGAATCCTTCAGAGTCCTACGAGGTTGACCATGAAGGTTTTCCTGTTTCGCTGAATTCATAATTTCAAGGAATGTTTGTTGACAAAAACAGATGTTGATCTCATATAAAATGGAGTGGGAAAGAGGAGCTTAAGTGCTTGAAGAACAGTTAGGGTGACTGTTCTGCCGCCAGAACCTTTCTTCCTAAAGCAGAGGGAGAATAATAGCTCTCTGATGTGATCTAAACCATGGCAAACACGAATGTTTTCTTTGCTACAAATGGCTTTTTTTTTTTTTTAAGTCAAGGCTTTTATGAAAACATTCTTTTCAAAGGAAAAAAAAAAAGATTGAGTTCCTGTCGATGATGAATAGTCTAGATTTCACCTCAGATGTGCCCATGCTTCTCTGAGAATTGAGATTTGCCCAGTGGGGATCACTCAGGTGACAGCTATAACGTGACAGGCTTGACTTCATGTCCAAGTGGGTGCATTCCACATGAGCACGTGATGCCCAAGGGCAACTGTGAAGGCTGCGTGCGTGCAGGTCTGGCTGGCAGTCCTGTCCTTCAGATGCTGTAGCATCTGCAGAATGCTAGCTCCCAACCTCTGCTTTCCTGGTGTTTCTTCAATCATCTACTTTCATTGGCTTTCTTCCTTTTGGGGATCAGTGGTGTGTTTTGCTGGGTAACACAGCACAAGTGGATGTGATGAAATGCCCAGTGACCTCATGAGAAGAGTTGACTCATTGGAAAAGACTCTGATGCTGGAAGGGATTGANAAAAAAAAAAAAAGCAACAACAAAAACCCAACAATTATAAATTCTTCTGTATTAAAATTCAGTATAAAAGTGGTAGAGTAAGAACAATCAAAACAACAAAACACAAATCTCTTCCTCTTACTCTCTTGAATTTCAAGATCTTATGAATAGAGAATGAGTTGTCTTGTTTTCTGAACACTTCAGTGCAAGGAACAGATCAAGATACTTTTTTTGTGCATGGTTTTTAAAAAGACCTTGGAGAAGGAAATGGCAACCTACTCCAGTACTCTTGTCTGGAAAATCCCATGGACAGAGAAGCCTGGTAGGCTACAGTCGATGGGGTCGCAAAGAGTCAGACACAACTGAGTGACTTCACTTTCACTCACTTTTTTAAAAATAACATTCTTTCTTTGCTCTCTGCTGAAACCTCTTTTGGAAACTTAGGGTAAAATTTTGCTTCTCCAAATCCATTTCTTATGGTTAGTTGACAATTGTAGCAACTGAGTCAAATTAAGCATAAAAAAGCAGTTTTCTGAGGGTAGAAAAACAAAAGATCCATGTTGTTCCCAGTTCTTCTGGTTAAAGGACCAGATATGAGGAATTAAAGCCCTCCATGGTATATAGTGACTTAGCAGCAAGCAGCATGGTATACAGATAAAATCTCTCTGTATTTTTGGTTGAAAAAAATCAGTCTTAGCACTTTGTAGTTATACTATTTTCTTCAATTATAGAATTAAGTGCCCTTAACTTTCCTCACCTCCTCTTGTTACCTTTCCCTGTTTAGCACCTGAGTCCTATGTTCTGCGGAGAAGGCAATGGCACCCCACTCCAGTACTCTTGCCTGGAAAATCCCATGGGTGGAGGAGCCTGGTAGACTGCCGTCCATGGGGTCGCGAAGAGTCGGACACGACTGAAGCGACGCGGCAGCAGCAGCAGCCTATGTTCTGAGTGTCGTGTTTCTTGGTGAGGAGGGACATTACTCTGATGACATTATAGGGCTGGGGACTGTGCCTCTGAGTTGTCTCACACCAGGACAGATGATCTCAGGCTAGAGCTTCTCAACCTTTGCTGTGCATCTGAATCACCCAGGCAATGCTGGTGCTGCTGGCCCACAGACTGTACTGTGAGTAGGGAGGAAAGTGATCTAATCATCTGCAGACGTAGATGAAGAAGCTGTGCCAGGAGAGCCAGCCATGTGTGGAGTTCACTCTGTTGATGTGGAAAAGGAGCATCCCATTCTCAAAGGCCCAGTGGATAGGATGCCCCAGCTGCTGGACTCGGTGTGTGACCAGTGTCGGGCACATAGGGCGTTGCCCAGAAGCATAACTCAGGCATCGTTCCTGTTGTGTGGCCTCTAAGCTCAATGTTCCAACTTCCCCAGAGAGATTGTGAGCCACCCAATATCATTTAGTAAATTTCTCTTCTGTTTAAATTAGCCAGAGTGGGTTTTTTACTTATAACCAAGAATCTGACCCACTCCTGCATTCCAATCAGGGTCAATAGGTATTGACTACCTGGAGGGCTGGGTAGTGAAGAATCCACGGCTTCATCCCACTTGGAAAAAGAGTTCTGTGATGAAGACCCTGATGCTGGGAAAGACTGAAGGCAAAAGGGGAAGAGTGTGGCAGAGGATGAGATGGTTAAATAGTATCACTGACTCAGAGGACATAAATTTGAGCAAATTCCAGGAGATGGCGAAGACATGGAAACCTAGGATATGGGGTCGCAAGAAGTTGGACACGACTCGGTGACTAAACGCCAAGAGCTAACACAGGAACGGAAGCCTGCACACTGCACCTCTGACATCCCTGTATCACAGTCTGTATGAGCTCCTTTTCCTGCTCTAACAAGTCACCCCAAACTTAGCAGCTTAAAACATCAGAAATGTATTGTCTCCCAGTTCTGGATCAGAAATCCAAAAGAGGTTAGCAGGGCTGCATTCCTTCTGAGGTGACAGGAGGGAAGCTGTTTTCTTGCATGCCTCAGCTTCTAGAGGCCACCTGCATGTCCTGGCTCATAGCCCCTTCCCTCCGTTTCAAAGCCCACCTTGTCATGTCTTTACATCTCTCTCTGACTCTGACCTCTATCATTACATCTCCCTTTGAAACTCCTGACTCTACTGCTTCCCACACTACAGGAACCCTTGTGATTACACCGGGTCCGCTAGGGTAATCTAGGATCACTTCCCATCTCTAGACCCATAACCTTTTTTTCTTTTAAGTTTTTTATTTTAATATCTTATTTTATTAAAATATTTTTATTGGAGTATAGTTGATTTAAAATGTTGTTAGTTTCTGCTGTATAGCAAAGTGAATCAGTTATACAAATACATATAGCTACTCTTTTTTTTTTTTAGATTATTTTCCCAGATAGATCATTACAGAGTATTGAGTTGAGTTCCCTGTGCTATGCAATAGGTCCTTATTAGTTATCTATTTAAATATAGTAGTGTGTATATGTCAATCCCAATTTTTCAGTTTATCCCTCCCTGCCTTTCCCTCTTGGTAACCATCTATTGTTGTTCAGTTGCTAGGTTGTGTCCCGGTCTCTAAGCTCATCCCTGCATTTGTCTCAACCAGAAGTCCAGACATGGTGACAGATCACCCGCTGTGGTGGCTCCACGCAGCTTCCCATGGGGACAGGTGTCAGGCCCTTGTACCTGGAGCCTCTGAAAGATAACCCTGTTTGATGGGGGAGGGGGGTGAACTTCCTCCCCTGCACCTGGTCAGAATCCTCCAGAGACTGTACATCCACCCTCTTGGGGTTAAACTGAGAGTCAGTGCTTCAGGTAGCTGTGGGTGGAGTAGGGGGGCACCTAAGGAAGGGGAGAAGGGTCTGGAGGTGTCAGATCATCAGTCCTTCAGCTGCCACATGGACACTCCCAGACTAGACTGTGCTTGTCTCCCACTTTAAGGAAGATCCTCACTGAGAGTGGTGTCCAGCTCTGAGTGAATTCCACTTGAGGGTGTGGTCTGACTGCCTTCATCAGCTTCTACCCCGTTCTGCAGGGTTGTAGGGGGAGATGAGAGGAATATCCTGTTCTCTCTTCTTCTCTAGAATCAGGGTTTCCTACAGAACCTGGTGGCAGGCTGGGGTTCTCCAGGGTGGAGGTGGGCAGGTGGGAACTTTTCTGAAGGAGTGCTTGACTGTATGGGGAGGAGGAAGCAGAATGGGGCAGAGGGGAGAGCTGAACTTGCCATCGCAATGTGGTCCTCAGCCAGTCCTGCAGCAGCCCAGAGCTGGAAGGGCTGGCAGAGCTGGACTGACCTGAGAGTTTGCACCCCAACACCCAACGATCGTCTGTGTGGGGTTCCCCTGCCCACACAGCCTCATGCAGACGTCCCCCTTCAGCTAATGGCTAGTGAGTCCCCGAAAAGGACTCAGCTGCTTGCTTTTGGCCCCCAGCTCTCCCCACAGATGAGGAAGGCTCTTTCGACCCTGGAGGGAGAGGGGGACTGTGCATCACACCTGCCCATCCATCACAACCCCGTCTGTATCTATACAGTGCAAGTGCCTAAGAGCACACCATAATCTGTCTCCTTCAGTCAGGTCCACCTAAGGAGGATTCAGGTTCTAAAACCAGACATGAAGACAAACCCCAGAGAGATACTCCCACCAGATGAGGACAGAAACCAACAGAAGGAAGGGAAGATTCATATCTTTCAGCTCATGGGCATCTGGCTTATACTGACTGACAGCTGTGCAGGCTAGAATCTCCATCACTATTAGATGGCTTCTCTTTCTCTCTGTAGAACATTCCAGAAGACATGGAGTTGTGTTTGCATGGGTCAGATGTGCTTGCTCTGTGACTCCAACACAATAGGAATAACTTTTTTAAACACTGATTTAGCCACTCTGCATGGCGTGTGGGATCTTAGTTCCCTGATTGGGGATCAAACTCATTCCCCCTGTACTGGAAACATGATCTTAACCACTGGACCGCCAGAGAAGTGCCCAACAATACTTCTTGGTAATATCACCCTGCCCCGGACACTCTTCTTGTCAATATTCCTTGCGTGCTCTGCTCTGGAGGAGTCCAAAAGTGGTGTATGTGGCAGAACATATAATATACAAAATATAGTGTGCCAAGGGCTGTAAAAATGTAATAGTTGAGACCAAGTTGCTGTGCTGTGCTCAGTTGTGTCTGACCCCGTGACCTGGTGGACTGTACCCACCAGGCTCTTCTGTTCATGAAAGTTTTCAGGCAAGAATACTGGAGTGGGTTGCCATTTCCTCCTCCAAGGGCTCTTCCCCACCCAGAGATCAAACTCCCATCTCCGGCACTGGCAGGCAGATTCTTTACCACTGTGCCACCTGGTAAGCCCCTGAGACTAGGTTAGAGGGATTAATTTTGACCATTTGACCTGGTTCCTTTGTGACTTTGGTCGGTTTTCCTCTGAGAAAAGATTTTGTAATTGTCAGGCACCCCCACGGAAGTTTTACTGAGTATGGTCCAAGAGTCACAACAGGCAGAATCCTTCAGAGTCCTACGAGGTTG
Source organism: Oreotragus oreotragus (assembly GCA_006410675.1). Lineage (NCBI taxonomy): Eukaryota > Metazoa > Chordata > Mammalia > Artiodactyla > Bovidae > Oreotragus > Oreotragus oreotragus. Next base: position 196,327 of record SJYX01016108.1, read on the forward strand.
ACCATGAAGGTTTTCCTGTTTCGCTGAATTCATAATTTCAAGGAATGTTTGTTGACAAAAACAGATGTTGATCTCATATAAAATGGAGTGGGAAAGAGGAGCTTAAGTGCTTGAAGAACAGTTAGGGTGACTGTTCTGCCGCCAGAACCTTTCTTCCTAAAGCAGAGGGAGAATAATAGCTCTCTGATGTGATCTAAACCATGGCAAACACGAATGTTTTCTTTGCTACAAATGGCTTTTTTTTTTTTTTAAGTCAAGGCTTTTATGAAAACATTCTTTTCAAAGGAAAAAAAAAAAGATTGAGTTCCTGTCGATGATGAATAGTCTAGATTTCACCTCAGATGTGCCCATGCTTCTCTGAGAATTGAGATTTGCCCAGTGGGGATCACTCAGGTGACAGCTATAACGTGACAGGCTTGACTTCATGTCCAAGTGGGTGCATTCCACATGAGCACGTGATGCCCAAGGGCAACTGTGAAGGCTGCGTGCGTGCAGGTCTGGCTGGCAGTCCTGTCCTTCAGATGCTGTAGCATCTGCAGAATGCTAGCTCCCAACCTCTGCTTTCCTGGTGTTTCTTCAATCATCTACTTTCATTGGCTTTCTTCCTTTTGGGGATCAGTGGTGTGTTTTGCTGGGTAACACAGCACAAGTGGATGTGATGAAATGCCCAGTGACCTCATGAGAAGAGTTGACTCATTGGAAAAGACTCTGATGCTGGAAGGGATTGAGGGCAGGAGGAGAAGGGGACGACAGAGGATGAGATGGCTGGATGGCATCGCGGACTCAATGGACGTGAGTCTGAGTGAACTCTGGGAGATGGTGATGGACAGGGAGGCCTGGCGTGCTGCAATTCATGGGGTCGCAAAGAGTCGGACACGACTGAGCGACTGAACTGAACTGAACTGATGCATTCAATCACATTCCTAAAGGGAGAAAGTACATTTCTGGCAGGTTTTCCAGAAGTCAAAGCGTTACAAGACTATGTAAAGCTTGCCTCCAGAAGGATCTTTTATCATAGATAAATTTATGGTTGAGTTTAAGGACATCTGACCTCTTCATAATATTGAGATTTCCATTCTGAAAGAATATGCTTTACCATCTTAATATTTCTTAATAAGACTGACATTTTATACATATTCCTTAAAATTTTCTCTACATATTATATATTTGCTGCTGATGCTGCTGGGGTAAATGGGGGTATTTTCCTCCATTTATTTCCTGTACTAAGTTAATGCCACCTCAGGTTCTCTGACAATGCAGACAAACTGTTGAAAGTCAGAATCCTGAAATGACCTAAACCCCAGACTCCAAGCTGGTTTGAGTAGAGCTGCTTTGCTGCAAGCAGTTTCCAGGGACTTCTTACCATAAAGTGGCTCCGATTCTCACAGCAGCCCATCACTCAGAGAGGCAGACAGGGAGCCAGGATTCTTTATGGTGAAATGGGGCCCATAACCCCTCTCTCTCAGGTTGTTAGAGATAATGCTAAGCACCAAGCACAATGCTTGACATGTTGTCGATAATAAATCGATGGTTAAAAGTGCACATTCTGGGTTCAGGTCATATAGGTTCAAATTCCTGCAATCAGATGTTTCTTAGCTGTGTGTCCTTAGCCAAGTGACTCGACCTTGCTGAACCTCAAGCTATTTGATCTGTGAAGTGAAGATGACAATAGTATGGACTTTGGGGGCAGCTGTGGGAGTGACATGAGAATCCTTGCACAGGACTTATTGAGGCTCCAGTGTGTGCTGTGTGCCAGGTGAATAGCTTCCCCTCCTTGGCCATTTCTGAGCCCCAAGGGCGTTGAATGAGTGACCTTGAATGAATGAAAGGACAAGGGGGTGAAAATATTAAACTGGAGGAATACAATGGTTTCTGCATAAAACCTGAATCCATAGTTACCAGTTTTGAGTCTCTGTTACAAAATTCTAAAAGAAAATCAAGTCCAGTGGTTCTTAACTGGAGTCTCTTTTGCACCCAGGGGACATTTATCAGTGACTGGAGATATTTTCATTGTCACAACTAGGTGAGTGTGCTATTGGCATTGAGGGGGCAGAGTCCAGGGATGCTGCTAAACATCCCACAGTACGAAGGACAGCCCCCACCGCAGAGAATCATCCAGCTCCAGATTCCAGTCATGCTCAGGTTGACAAACTCAGGTCTAGGCATGCATTTATTCCTGGTCCCTTATGGTTTATTAGATTGTCAGATCATCTGGTTTTGGATAAGATCATCTGATCCAGAAATTCCTGGTAATAACTAGCAACTTCTCAAGCTATAAAGCAGGTGCTTGATTAGTTTTTCAGTCATATCTGACTCTGTGCGACTTCATAGACTGCAGACCTTCATTCCCCTCTGTCCGTGGGATTCTCCAGGCAAGAATATTGGAGTGAGTTGCATTTCCTCCACCAGGGGGTCTTCCTGACCCACCAGTCAAACTCGTGCCTCCTGCGTCTCCTGCGTCTCCTGCGTCTCCTGCGTGGCAGGCAGATTCTTTTCCACTGAACCACCTGTTGTTGATGCTCAGTCACTAGGTCGTGTCCGACTCCTTGCAACCCCATGCGCTGCAGCACGCCAGGCTTCCCTTCACCATCTACTGGAGCTCGCTGAAACTCATGTCCACTGAGTTGGTGATGACATCCAACCATCTCATCCTCGGTCGCCCCCTTCTCCTGCCCTCAATCTTTTCCCAGTATCAGGGTCTTTTCCAATGAGTTGGCTCTTTGCACCACCTGGGAATTCCTATAAAGCTGACTGTGGCTCAGATCATGAACTCCTTATTACCAAATTCAGACTCAAACTGAAGAAAGTAGGGAAAACCACTAGACCATTCAGGTATGACCTAAATCATATCCCTTATGATTATACAGTGGAAGTGAGAAATAGATTGAAGGGCCTAGATCTGATAGATGGAGTGCCTGATGAACTATGGAATGAGGTTCATGACATTGTACAGGAGACAGGGATCAAGACCATCCCCATGGAAAAGAAATGCAAAAAAGCAAAATGGCTGTCTGGGGAGGCCTTACAAATTGCTGTGAAAAGAAGAGAGGCGAAAAGCAAAGGAGAAAAGGAAAGATATAAGCATCTGAATGCTGAGTTCCAAAGAATAGCAAGAAGAGATAAGAAAGCCTTCTTCAGC
>SJYX01016109.1:0-10477 GCA_006410675.1 Oreotragus oreotragus
CCACTCCCCGCCCCCCCGCTCCTGGAATTCCCTCCGTGACCAGCACACGGATCCGCCGTGTGGCTGACCGAGAAGGAAGTAGGGTGCCTGCCTGCGATTTCCATTACTGCTGGGCTGGGTCTGCCCCACTGGTTCTGGCCACAGAGTCACGTTCCCCCTTTACGTATTTCTAAACTGTTTTGCCTCTGAGTATGTTTCACCCTAATGCTCTGGTTATCTCCGTAGAATACATAAGCTCTATCAAGGTGATCCTAAAAGGTGGCCTCCCCAAAATCCTCTCCTCCGGGGCCTCTAGCAAAACTGCCTTGTCACCGAGCAGACGGATGAAACCAGCGTGTTACTAAGAAGGAAAGAAACCCGTCCAACTTCTAATAAGCTTATGATTCATCCTCTGACAGCTCACAGGCCTTTCTGGACAACAGTGATCAGCCATCTGGTCTCACTGGGGATGGTAAATTCAGCCATAAACACGACTCCTGGGCCTCTGTCCCTCTAAATCCCAGTCACAAATATCGTGAGTCAGACGGCCCCACCTACCAACACAAGGGCCACTGAGCTCAGATGGCCCTTTGACAAAGCCCATGCCACCCAACTTCAATTATGCCTGGGCTACAGTTCTTCTGGAGGCACTACAGGATTTTTTTTTTTTTTCCTTTAGCACACCACACACACACACACACATGCACAATTTTTTTTTTTTAGAAGCCAGAGGAATCCAGCCAAATAGACTACGTTAAGCAGTGGGTTCCATTTTAGGTGTTGACAGTGTCTAATAAATCCAGGCCTACCTAACATTTACAGGAACGTTATAAAATGAGTGAAATGGCATGAGCTGGTTGCCGGGCCAACCAGACAAGCACAATAAATAGGGGGCAGTGACAGGAGTAAGTTACACCATCTCTCCGGCCTGAAATATATCACTTTACATTAGTCTCTGACCACTTTGAAAGCTCTTTGTTTTATATTTTTCAAAATGCTCTTTTACAGCATAGATTACTATTAAATCTTTTCAGATGAGGAAATTTCTTTTTTTTTTTCCCCCTTCCCCAAACTTGCCTAGCTCTAGAAAGTGAACATTTATTTTTATTTTAACTCTAATTAAAAAATAAATACAAGTCTTAAGAACAATGTTAAGGCTCAAATCCTTAAGGTCCCTTCTGGCAGATTAAAAAGAAAAAAAAAATTTCTCTAGACTAGAAAGAAAATAAACAATAACAGTAGTTAGTATACTTGGTTGGTTTAAAGTGTTCTGTTAAAATGGCAGCACTTTGCAGGGCTATTTAACTCTTTAAAAGTCAGTCTGCTCTCTGAAGTACTTTCTTTCCTAATGTTTCCTAATATGTTTTATTATAAGCATAGAGTTTTAGAACATCATAGTTTATCATCATAGCTTAGGATCTTAGAAGTCATCAGACAACTCCTTTATTTGACAGAGAAAAGAAGAAATGGATTAAGGCTTTTGTATAATTATTTTAAAATAATGACATTTCTGATACTTATACCACACAGAAGAATTTATATTCTTTTAGCTAATTTCACATAAGGAAAGCAGCTCTATCTCACTTATTTTTTTTCTTTCACTAGAGGCTTTGAGCAGCAAATGAAACTTGAATAATTTGGAATTTGCCATATAACATGAAATAAAACTACTATACATGAAAAACATGTACAGATACCTTTTGTGTGAAAGTCGCTCAGTCGTGTCCGACTCTTTGTGACCCCATTGGAATTCAGTGCATGGAATTCTCCAGGCCAGAATACTGACGTGGGTAGCCGTTCCCTTCTCTAGGGGATCTTCCCGAGCCAGGAACAGAACCCAGGTCCCCCACACTGCAGGCAGATTCCTTACGAGCTGAGCCACCAGGGAAGCCCAAGAATCCTGGAGTGGGCAGCCTATCTCTTCTCCAGGGCATCTGCCTGACGCAGGAGTCGAACTGGGGTCTCTTGCATTGCAAGCAGATTCCTTACCAGCTGAGCCACCAGGGAAGTTCATATACGTACTTTAATATTCAGTTTAACCCAATTTGCTAGAACCGTACACAACATCGCCAGATTATCAGCTTTCCTTACAAAAGGCACAGCTATGAGCAGGGCGGCCGACTCCGCACAGTCTTCCTGACGCCTTGCACATTTGAGCCCTGAAAGTTGGTGTCTCGGAAACCCCTCAGGTCTGGGTAAATGTGGTTACCCGCTTGTGATGGTAACTAATTTCACTTTCATTGTTTTCTAGTATGTTTAACAAAAACCTGTTTGTAAATGACTCTGAGGATAATTTTACTCCTACCTAAAAACATTAAAAGTAAGACGATGTCCTGATAATGGCTTATTTGTTTCCAATTGATTCCAAACAATCCACGTTTGAAATCTACTTCTACAGCTGCAACAGTGGGTTTGGTAGGAAAGACTCCAGATTCAGCTAACTCACATCATGTCAAGTTTTACTTTGTAGCTCTTTCACAGGAAAACCTGTACTGCTGATGGTGAAGGGAAAACCAGCCCAGGTTTCTGTTAACTGGCTCATTATTCCTTTCCTAGTACTACCAGGACCTGGTTTTAAAGAAAACAATGTGGCTGTTTAGGAAAACCGGAGGTTGGCCGAGGAAGATAAGGTTAGACACCAGAACTTGGTCACCAAGTATCCTACAGTATAAAGTTGCAATGTTTCTTAGAACTGGTACCATGTAATGCTTTGGCATCTCCAAAATGGACTGATATGGTTTTTATAAACAGCACAGAATTTATTCTATTGACTGAAGAAAAAGGCACAATTCTTGCTTTCTGTGGGCAGACCAGTTAGGTCAATTCTATCGATACCTCTTTAATAACTTCCTGTTGTCTAATTCTATACTATTTGTGTCTATACACAGCTTGACATTTAATAAGCTTGAGAAAATTAAAATTTTCTGTTCAAAATCTTTCTGCTCAGTAACAGATGCAGACAGATGTCTGCACCCCTGGCTGTTCCCATCACACCCTTCGCCGTACGGTTTTGAAGTTCTCGTCTCTAAATAGGTAGGGTCCTGGTCCTCAGCCTCTGATGCTGGGATGTGCTTCGGTCTACAGAACAGGAATGAAGACGCACCAGCTCCCAGCCAGGCATAAGCATCACGGGCATTTCCCTTCCTCTGTCCTGATCGTCTCCTTGTGCCTTGGAAACTCACTAGGACTTAGGCTACTCGAGAGTGAGAAGCAGGCTCCGCTGCCATCTCAGTCCCAGCACAGCCATCAGACTCCAGAGAGCTGAGTGGTCCCCTCTGAGACCAAAGAACTGCACAGCTGAGCAGCTAGCTCCTAGAGTCATGATTTTTCAAATGCTTACTGTTTTAATCTATCTGTGACGTGGTTTGTTATGTAGTACTATTGTGACAACAGAAATAACTAGTAGAATGCAGGAAGTATCTCCTACCCCCATCGAAATACATAGACTGTAAAAAAAAAAATTAAAAACAGCAAAAAGGGTTTTTTTTTTGGGGGGGGTCAATATCTCCTCTAACTGCCATGTTAAGGTTTGAAATGCAGTCTTACTGAATCTCATACCCCAAGCCATTCTATGAAATAAATAAATGAATAAATAAAATTTTAAAATAATGAAAATGATTTTTAAAATCACATATATATACACCCACAAAAATAAAAAGGCTTAACACCCTTTGAGAAATTTCCATTTCAATAGCATATACTTCTATCATATTGTGTTGGTAAAACACAGCGGTGAACCTCTAGAGTTCAAAAAATGGGCAGAGTTTGAAGATGCAATTGGCACATTTGGGGAAATTTTAGAACATGGCAACTTTCTGCCAGAGCTAGAGACACTTAGTTGGTTCCTCCATTCCTGGAGCTCCACACACACACAGCATGGGGTCTGTTTCTGGAGATGCTGACATATTTAAGCAGGGATATTGGAGACCTGGGCTTCCCTGGTGGCTCAGCTGGTAAAGAATCCATCTGCAATGTGGGAGACCTGGGTTCGACCCCTGGGTTGGGAAGATCCCCTGGAGAAGGGAAAGGCTACGCACTCCAGTGTTCTATCCTGGAGAATCCCATGGACTGTATCCCTGTATCCCACGGGGTCATAAAGAGTCAGACATGACTGAGTGACTTGCACACACTGGAGATCTGCTCCAAGAGGCAGAACTTCCACACTTTGGAGACTGTAATTCCTAACTTATCACTAACTGTCAGCTCTCTCGTTTGATCGTGTTCCATGTCCGGGACCCACTGAATAACGATTTAGAACTTAAGTTTCCTGACTTTCATTATTATCTGAAATTTGGCACACATTAAATGTTTATTAAGAGAATATAATAATTGTAGAAAGATAGAAAGAGATGGTCAAATGCTCCATGAGAAGAGATTACTTGATGTATTATGACAATTAAGATAATGATAATTATAAAACATAGAGATAATGCTAAAAACAAAGTTCAGAAGGAAGACACAGTGTTTTCTATTTTAAACAAGACTGAAGAGACACNAATAATTGTAGAAAGATAGAAAGAGATGGTCAAATGCTCCATGAGAAGAGATTACTTGATGTATTATGACAATTAAGATAATGATAATTATAAAACATAGAGATAATGCTAAAAACAAAGTTCAGAAGGAAGACACAGTGTTTTCTATTTTAAACAAGACTGAAGAGACACCTGACAATATATGAAAAATGGACTTTCCTTGGGTCCAAGAAGCAAGGCTGCCTCTTGCTACCATGACCCCTCTGACATCATTCTTGCCACATCTTATGGCCATTTACACTGCACAGCTTCACATTCTCTCCAATTATGTATAACAGACCTTCTGTTGACCAACCACAGTCACTCCCGTTCTTGAAACCTACCCTCAGAAAATAAACAGTAACGAATGGGAACTGGAAGTGGCAAGAAAGGAGAAAGCGGTAAGGGAAGACAATATTGAATGTCACAGACTGCTCTGAAACTCCAGAAGCCTTATTTTCTGATGCGCACGTTTGACGACACTGTGCTTAGATGTTAAAAGACACAGATGGTGAGCTGTCTAAGACGTTTAGCTACAGAAGTTGCTGCACTATCCGTCGACAGAAAATAAACAGTAACGAATAGGAATTGGAAGTGGCAAGAAAGGAGAAAGCGGTAAGGGAAGACAATATTGAATGTCACAGACTGCTCTGAAACTCCAGAAGCCTTATTTTCTGATGCGCACGTTTGACGACACTGTGCTTAGATGTTAAAAGACACAGATGGTGAGCTGTCTAAGACGTTTAGCTACAGAAGTTGCTGCACTATCCGTCGTTGGGGTGGATGTCTGCTGCTGGGGAACGCTGCCTTCGTGCGGGAACCCGTCCTCGCGCTTTGCTCAGGCTCACGGCGACGTGTTGCCTCCCTCCGCTGCCCTTCCCAGCCCTCGCCCCCCGTGCTGTTTGGAAGTCTCTGCGGAAGGGTGGAGTGAGTCCCATAACCCCTGCTCTCTTGCCACGTTTAGCCGCCTGCAACCTTTCCTGGCTGCCACGGTTTATAGACTCGGGTTCAGTGGCCTTGCCAAATAACGAGCGTCTGGCTCATGAACCCTGAGGTGGACGCCTGTTAAATGGAAACGTGTCCACTCCACCATATGAAAGCAAAGAAGGGGCCCAAAATGGCAATGTGTGAAAAGTCAAGGTTAATGGAGTGCAAGGTTTTTACAAGGGAACCGCCACCCTGCCATGACTAATTAAACTGAGTGAGGTCCAGATGGCAAGCATCTTTAAAGATGCCAATTATAGATTCACATGTTTTTGCGTGACACTGTTTTCCTAGAAAGATTAGGTAGGAATGACGGCTGGCTTTTAGTGTGAGACACCATTTTCTTCCATCAGCGACCTGGCCCATGTCTGCCCTTGGCTGACTATATGTGCACAATGGATGTAACCTCACAATATACCCTGGGCAGAGAACAGACACCACGCAGGTCCAGATATTTGTGGCCAACCCGGAAAAAGAGACTGGACCTCTGGTGAGGAATCAAGTTTCCCACCTCTGTATTACCACACTTGGGCGCAGTTACGACAGGCTTGGCTTCCAACGATTTAATTAAAAAATACTTGTTGGATGTGCCTGAGTCCTGGTAAGTTCCATCATGAAAGCCTGCAGGAAGGGTCCTGAACCGGTCCAAGGACACAAAAGATAAGGAGGGAAAGAAAACTCCTGATAAGATGCAACCAGGCTGAACAAGGACAATGGTTTAAGCTTATGAGGTACGGGACAAGTTAGAATGAGCTGGACTTGAATTCTTCCACTTTGGAATTCAGAAAAGACTAAATCTGGGTTGATCCTACTTTTTCCATCTCTCCCACTCTCTGCCTCCCCTGACTGTGTCCACAACAACAGTGTAAAAATTTTAAAGCAAACATAATAAAATTAAAAACAAAAAATAATAAAAATGATAATAAACTTTTAAGAAGAGAAGACAAATGTAACTTTTTCTCCTATTGAGGCTTGTGTTTATACAGTATTTCTCAATCTGAAAGTGTTAGTCACTCAGTCCTGTCTGACTCTTTGCAATCCCATGGACTACAGCCTGCCAGGCTCCTTTGTCCAAAGGATTTCCCAGGCAAGAATATTGGAATGGGGAGCCATTCACTTCTCCACGGGATCTTTCCAAGTCCAGGGATCAAACCTGGGTCTGCTTTGCAGGCAGATTCTTTACCATTTCAGCTACCAAATCTGTTATTTGCGTAACAGTCCTGCACAGGCTGATTCTATGTACATTATTAAAGTAGTGTATGTTCAAAACACCTTAACAAACTCCAGATTAAGCTGAATTAAGATTTCTTTGCTCCAACACTTATTAGTTCCTTTACTGCACCATGATGCATTGTGGAATTCAGGAAAGGGATGAGATTCTGTATACTTGCCCCACCACAAATACACACATCTATACATCAAGGGCTTCCGGAATTTAAACTTTTAGAGTTTTAAAATTTCTGTCACTGTGCATCAAGTGTGGTACTAAATAATTAAGGCCTCCAGGAGGAGGGAAAATGAGAAAACCTGACATTTGGGAGGGTTAATCTGGCAAGGGACTTAGGACATCCTGGAACAAAGGGATAGATGAAGGAAATCGGTTCAATGTCTGCTCTGTTCCTGGACATAATCCTTATGCAAGATCAAGAGGGAGGCGCGGATACAAGTCATTCCAACGCAAACCGAGTGGGAAATGCCTATGTGCTAGGCGTCAAGATACAGGTCAAAGATAATTCTGAGGTTTCAAGATCGAAGAAAAAATTTATTAATAAAACAGGGGCAGGCGCCCTGGAGAGAAACTCCATTTTGTATTTGTGGAATTTGCAAGAACGAAAGATTCATTCGGTGTTGTGTTGACAAAGTGGAGGGGGAGCTTGGCAACACTAATGTGTGATTCTCAGAGGTAAGATTTGCTCCAGATCTTAAAGGAAGAAGTTGTAAGGCTTTTGATGTCAGTGATCTACTTACAGAGCTATACTGTATGATAAGAAATTGGGTCTTGAAAAAGTCTTGAAGGGGCTTAGGGAAGAGTATTTTAGTTGGTATTATGTCACCTGACAGAATCAGACACAGAAATTGAGGGGTGTGTGTCTGAGTGTGTGTGTGCACACGTGCGCACACTTGTGTGTGTGAATAACTGCTGGAGGGATAAAGGAAACTTGGAACTGAGCTGACTTTCATGGAAGTTAATTATAACAATTTGGGTTGATATTAATGAGCATGTATTAAATCCAAGAAATGTAGAAAACCAAATGTCTTCAAAAGAATCTCATTAAGCAGACACCACCCTCCCCTTGACTAAACAATCTTATTGAGGCATAACATGCGTACCTAACTATTTACACATTTTAAAGGTAAAATGCAATGACTTTTAGCAAATTTCCTGCACTGTGCGACCATCACCACAACCTCTTTTAAAGCATTTCTTCATCTCAGTAAAATCCTTTGTGCTCAGTTCTAACCAACCAGTAATCTACTTTATTTTGCTAGACATTTTCTGCAAGTACTATTTTAGCTTCATTTTAATTCTGCGGAAAATCTTATTTTATCTCTTTTTTAGTTCTAAATAAAACTGTCCCAATTGGTATGCCATATAAGAAATAGGATGTCTTTGGAAATCATTAGTAAACAGCACCACCAAAGAAACAGAGGTTGCTAGAAACACAGTATCAGTATCTCCAGTGTGGGAGACATTTCTTGCAATAAGTTACTATTTTCCACCTTCAAAAAAAGCAGAGAACTAAAGCTATGTTTCAGCCTAAGAAGCAAGACGTGACAAGAAACCTGGTATGGGGAAGAAGATAAATGTTTTACTCCGAGTGGAGTTTCCAACCACCAGCAGCCTGGCTGGCTAGGTGAGTCTGCAGAAGACAGGATTTGGCATTTGTGGGGAGAAACCCTGAGAGGTGACTGCACTGCAGAGACAGCCAGTGCGGCTAGCCAGGTATGTGAAGCTGGCCCACTGCTGGGGAAGGGGGCAAAAATGGACCGCGTGGAAACTGGCACTCGGAGCAACTGCGTCTGGAAGGCAAACTTTCCAGGCTGCTGACGGCTCAAAATGTCAAATTGTTTGAAAAAGCAAACACGGTGACATAACAGATGCACACAGTGAAGTTTTCAAGATGTTCCCAACGTAACAGTATGCAGTGGCTGGCACGCTCGGCCTCCTCCCCAACCCCCAGATCCTGCCCCAATATCCAAAAACGAGAGGCAGAAGAAAAGGAAACTTTGAGACTGTTGAAAAACCAACTCCACTGACTGGATTTTTTCCCTGCTCTTCCATTCACACAGTAATAATTGAATATTCTCTGTTAAACTCAACCCTTTTACAATATCCCAGTCTTCCGCATTTGGTAAGTGGTACATTCCTAAACTCTGAAAAAAGAAAATATTCTAAATAGTTTATATGTATTGAGAGATTAAACCTCATGAGTATTACAAAGATAGGGCTCAGACAAAAGTAGAGAAATCTGTCCTAAATTATCTTATGAACAGAACATTCCTTCAGTCATTGATAATTGAGGCCGAAAAGTAGCAACTGGACATTCGAGATAAAGAGAAAGTTCGTAAGAAGAAAGAGATGGTAAACCTTTCAGGGATTTTTAAAAGAGTGTGATTATACGAAGCATAAACTGAAAGTGGTAGCCGCTCGGTTGTGTCAGACTCTGCGTGATCCTATGGGCTATAGCCTACCAGGCTCCTCTGTCCATGGACTTCTCCAAGCAAGAACACTGGGCTGGTTAGCCATTCCCTTCTCCAGGGGGTCTTCTCAGCCCAGGGGTGGAACCTAGGTCTCCTGCACGGTAGGTGGATTCCTTACCATCTGAGCCACCAGGGAAGCCCACAGCAGATAAAGGTGAGCTCTTGTTCTCTCAGAAGACACTGTGTTTGTGGCTCACTGGCAGGTTGCTTGGAGTTTCCATTGTGGTTTCTTTATTCTCACTCGTCCTTAAAATAATGTGATGAGTGTAGTAAGCTCATAGGCACACGCTTTTGAGGCCCAGTGCAATAGGATATCTCCCCAGCTCCTATCTGGCAAACGCCTTGCAGCTTCTGAAAGTCCCCTTCATCGTTCAGCTCGATGCCTGGCGTTCCATTGTCTTTCCGAAGCGTGGCATTACCACTCTGGTATCAAGTCTATCACGCCATGAAGCATTTTTCCTCTTCACACCTTCTCACTTTTCTTCTGTGTTTATATAAATGATTGATGAAACTGAAGTCCGAACAATACGAGCGTGGGCCCTTTAAAACGCCGCTGGTGTTGGGCGTTTTCATTTCCCAATCGTCTCACTGCTGGAAAGAAGGCAGTTGTTGCTTTGTTGTTGTTTAATCACTAAACTGTGTCCAACTTGTTTGCGACCCCACGGACCGTGGCGTGCCAGGGCCCCTGGGATTCTCCAGGCAAGAACACTGGGGTGGGCTGCCTTTCCCTCGTCCAGGCATCCAACCCGCATCCCCTGCGTTTCCTGCCTTTCCTGTCCTACACTGGCACAAAGATTCTTTACCCCGAGCCACCAGGGAAGCCCAAACTTAAACAGAATCTCTCTCTGCTCTGGATTCATCTTTCCCATGCTTTCTGGAGGCATTTTAAAAACTACGGCTTTCAGAAAAGCTGTTTCAGATTCACTGCAGGATTAAAGGGAAGATTCAGCGGTTCCGTACATTCCTACCCACTATACGCATGGCCTCTCCTGCCAGCAACATCTCCAACCAGAGAGGGACATGGGTTACAACCGACGACCCTCCACTAACTCACAGCCCATAGTTTACATCATGGTTCATGCTTAGTCTTGCATATTCTGTTTCTGGTCAAAAGTTGGAAGACTGGTTCCCATCATTATGGTATCATACAGAGCATTTTCACTGCCCTAAAGATCCTCTTTATAGATGGGGAAACAATGGAAACCATGAGAGGCTTTATTTTCTTGGCCTCCAAAATCACTGCAGATGGTGACTGTAGCCATAAAATTAAAAGACACTTGCTCCTTGGAAGAAAAGCT
>SJYX01016111.1:10453-90417 GCA_006410675.1 Oreotragus oreotragus
CTGCAGATGGTGATTGCAGCCATGTAATTAAAAGATGCTTACTCCTTGGAAGGAAAGTTAGACCAACCTAAATAGCATATTAAAAAGCAGAGATATTACTTTGTCAACAAAGGTCCGTCTAGTCAAGGCTGTGGTTTTTCCATTGGTCACGTATGGATGTGAGAGTTGGACTGTGAAGAAAGCTGAGCGCTGAAGAATTGATGCCTTTGAACTGTGGTGTTGGAGAAGACTCTTGAGAGTCCCTTGGGCTGCAAGGAGATCTAGCCAGTCCATCCTAAAGGGGATCAGTCCTGGGTATTCATTGGAAGGACTCATGCTGAAGCTGAAACTCCAATACTTTGGCCACCTCATGAAAAGAGTTGACTTATTGGAAAAGACCCCGATGCTGGGAGGGATTGGGGGCAGAAGGAGAAGGGGACGACAGAGGATGAGATGGCTGGATGGCATCACTGACCTGATGGACATGAGTTTGAATGAATTTAGGGAGTTGGTGATGGACAGGGAGGCCTGGTTGTGCTGCAATTCACGAGGTCACAAAGAGTCGGACACGACTGAGTGACTGAACTGAAGTGAACTGAACTGAAAATAATCTCACATGTGGACAAGATATCAGTGAATATAAATAAAAGAACCGAGAGTTGGGGTAGGAAAACCAGAGTAAAAAGCTACAGCATTTTTCTCTAGGCCAGCGAAGGGGTGGGACTTGGCTTCATAGCAAATCTGGAGAAACGTGGCAGTTCTGGAGATGTTTTTGATTGCCATAACCAGAAGGCCACTAGTTGCATCTACTGCATGGAGACCAGTGAAGCTGTTAACATCCTGCAAGGCACAGGGAAGCTCCTGGATAATAGAAAAGAATTATTTGGCCCTAAATATCAACATTGCCATGATTGAAAAACCTGTTCTTGGCTAAAGCCTCTTTCTATTACCAGTGAAACATTATTACCAAGGAAAGTCGTTATACTCAGAAAAATAAAAGTCATTAGTGTTTGCTTTCTGTGTTTATTTTGTTAATTTAGATGCACACCATGTTGGATTCTAATCTATGGGGCATTCGCATATGGGATTGTCAAAGTAGGTCATGTTATTAAAAAATAGATATTAATTGTATTATACATTTGGCCCATACTGTACCTGTTTATCATGATATTTCTCTGTTCCAGTGGAGGTACTTGCCCTCTTTTCATACTAGGGGAAACCTTTCTAGGCAGACAGTTGTACAGCTGTGGTAGCCTGAGGGTGGCCTCCTGGGGGATGGCACTGTGACTACCCCAGTCCATTTCCACTTAGGTTAGCTTTGCCTTTCAATTTTTCATTATTGTCTCTATCTCCGGTAAGGTCAGTTTGTGTACATTTTTAAAGGATCTCCCAGAAGATGAGGTTGGTAATTTCGTCCATTTATTTCCTGAGTTCTTATGGTGGCCTTGGTAAACCTAGCAAATTTTGCAATAGCTGTAAGCAAGTAGCTGTCAGTTTGAGTGAAGAAATTCCCAAGAAGCGAACAGTCAGATTTCCCAGTGTGGTCAAAATATATTTTTCATGAGAATTGTCTTTGCTGTAACACCCAAGAGCTATAATGATTTACTATAGGCAGACAATGTTACACTTGTAGAGCCTACTTGCTTTGAGTATTGGGTGAAGCTTGCAGTTAGTATTGTGAGGTTAGGCTAAGGAAGAATTCCCAAGATATGGTGGTAGTCTTGAATTTTTTAGACATGCCCTGGCCCAGGTAATATTTTTTAGACATTACTTTCCTTGTATATACTGATTAGTGGCCAGGGAAGATGTCCATGGTAGAATGCCCATGGCCACTTGGTCAGTGCAATGTCTTCCCACTTCAGTAATTGAGGCTTTCAGTATAATTAATAGGAAAAGAGGCTAGTATTTGTAATGATGTTGGCTGCTGCTGCCGCTAAGTCACTTCAGTCGTGTCCGACTCTGTGTGACCCCATAGATGGCAGCCCACCAGNACACACACACACACACATCTGAAGCAGAGCACTAAACCTATTCTGCATAACTTGGCACACAAACAGTTTCATTTCACAAAATCAACCATCAAGGAAACTTCACTTAAAGCCTTATTGTGTTAAAAATAATTTATTTTAAACACGATGAATATTGAAGTGCCTATATTAGAATAGCTGTGTAAACTCCCACCTGTTTGTTTGATGGATCATGAATCTTAAAAACATTGACTTGCAATATATCAAGAAGGAAATTGATATATCATTTTGATGGAGTGTCTTTAAAGTATAAGATTAAACAGATGGCATTTTTTTCCCCCAGAAAATGATTCCTCAATGAAAAGGTGGATACCTTATATGCAAGTTATTAATGTGTCTCATTTTACAAGTTGATTTATAAGTTTATTGCAATCCTAATCAAAATTCAAATTTATATGGCAATGTAAAGGTTCAGAATAGCCTAGACAAGGTAGGAGGGCTTTCCCTATTAATTTTCAAAATGTATTATAAAGTTGTATTAATTAAGATTGTGTACTGTTAGCATGAGGGCTTCCCATGTGGCTCAGTGGTAAAGAACAGCCCTGCCAATGCAAGAGACAGGGGTTTGATCCCTGGATCAGGAAGATCCCCTGGAGAAAGAAATGGCAACCCACTCCAGAATTCTTGCCTGGGAAATCCCAGGGACAGATAAGCCTGGTGGACTACAGTCCTTGGTGGTCTCAAATGAGTCAGACACTGCTTAGTGACTAAGCTACAATAACTATTAGCATGGAGTTAGACATCTGAGGCTCAGAGGGTAAAGTGTCTGCTTGCAGTGCAGGAGACCTGGGTTTGATCCCTGGGTTGGGAAGATGTCCTGGAGAAGGAAATGGCAACCCACTCCAGTATTCTTGCCTGGAGAATTCCAAGAACGGAGGAGCTTGGTAAGCTACAGTCCAAGGGGTCGCAAAGAGTCAGACACGACTGAGCAACTTCACTTACACTTTCAGACATCTGAGAGTAAAGGAACAAGAAATAGATCCATGCATATATGCATTATTAATAAATATGAGTCTAATAAATGATGCTAGGGCAGTTGATAACTATATGGAAAAAATCGTATTAGACTATGCACTGTTTTAGTGGGTGCATATAGTCCTAAAGGGAGAAGGAAAAGGCAGCCCACTCCAGTATTCTTGCCTAGAGAATCCCATGGACAGAGGAGCCTGGTGGGGTGCTGTCCATAGGGTCACAGGGTTGGACGCGACTGAAGCGACTTAGCATGCATGTGTGCATTAAGAAGGAAATGGCAACCCACTCCAGTGTTCTTGCCTGGAGAATCCCAGAGACAGAGGAGCCTGGTGGGCTGCTGTCTATGGGGTCGCACAAAGTCAGACATGACTGAAGCGACTTAGCAGCAGCAACAACATCACAGACCTAAAGGGGAGATATAAGGTTTTTAGAAGATATTATAGAAAAAAATCTCTTCAACTTGGAGATACAGAAAGATATCTTAGACAAGACAAAAATGTCTATATATTAAGGAAAATGATAAATCCAACTACAGGAAAATTCAGTGTTTCTGATCATCAGGAAAAATCATCAAGAGATAAAAGCCAAAGAATGGGAAAGACTATTTTACAATACATATAATCAATAAAAGACTTAAAAATGAAATGTTTACAGATCAATGCTTTTTAAAAAGAAAAACCAATAGAAATCTGGGCTAAATATTTGAATGAGTACTTCACAAAAAAGTAAATCTAAGTGATTAATAAAATAGGTTAAACTACTCAACTTCAAGAGGAGGGCATGACAAGCCACTTCAGTATTCTTGCCTGGAGAATCCCATGGAGAGAGGAGTTAGACACGACAAGTGAATTAGCACGCACACACACACTCAGCTTCAACAGTATATCAAGTTTAAAACCACAACCACCAGACTGTCAAACATTAAAAATGACAATGTAGAGCAATAGGAATTTTCATATGCTGCTATATAATGTGCAAATTTGTATTAAAAACTTTGAAAAACAGTTTAGCATCCTCTGGTAAATCTAATGACATGCATACTTTATAACTTAGCAATTTTGTTCCTGGAAATGCCTTCTAGAGAAATATACCATGTTTCAGGAGACATGTATGGAGATGTTTCCTTCAGCATTTCTTGCGGTAGATTAAATCTCAAAACAACTCAATTTCACTAATTAAAGTGAAAGTCACTCAGTCATGTCCAACTTTGCAACTCCATGGACTATACGGTCCATGGAATTCTCCAGGCCAGTATATTGGAGTAGGTAGCCTTTCCATTCTCCAGAAGATCTTCCCAACCTAGGGATCAAACCCAGGTCTCCTGTATTGCAGGCAGATACTTTACCAACTGAGCTATTGAATTCCATCAATAGTAAACTGGATAACTAACTTGCACACTTTTCATAAAATGGCATTTATGTAACAGAATAATCAATAAAAGTGAACACTCTAAAGCCACACTCAATAACGCAAATGAATTTTACAAGTAATATCCAGCCACTAAAGAATACATACATTTAATATAAAGTTTAAAACATGAAAAATTAAATGGTATCATTTGTGGATGCTTATATGGGTTACAAACAAAAAGAAAACCAAGGGGGAAGGGAGTTATGAGAAGACAGATGCAGAGAACATCAAGAGTACAGAAATGTTCCCTCTGTGACTACACAGTGGTTACTCAGGGGCTCCTTAATAAACATTCATCATTTAACCTTCATGTACTCTCCTGTATATATTTCACCAAAATTTTTTTTTTAAAGAAAATAGAAAATAGGAAAAAGTTTCATTGCTTACTAATTCCTAGAATAGTTTAAATTCCAGGAGAAGTATTTATCCCTTGAAGATTTGATAAATTCATTCATACCAACCTCTGGACTTAAGACTTTCTTTTAAAAGCAATTATTTGATAATGTCACCTTTTTTCCCTCATATGTCTTTATCAGCTTAGGTGCATATTTCTTGCAATGATTATTTGCATTTTCCAAAAAATTATTTTTTTTGGGGGGGGTGATTTTTCAACTGTATTGCCATAAAGTTCAGCAGTACTCATCTATTTTGGATTTTATATATGGGTGTGTGATTGCTGTCTTTTGGCCGTTCCTCAGTGTTACTGCTTACATATCTAACATTCCCTCTCTTAATAGACATTTCCAGTTTTAACTACTACAAACATTAATTGTGAGAAGCATCTTTGCACATATATATTCATCTACTTATCTCTTCATTTCTGTATGTTTTCCAAATATTTCAGTTCACATTAAGACTGTTGATATATGAGAGCATCCATTTTCCTACATTCTTATTGAAAGTTAAGGTTACCACACATTTTAATTTTGCCAATTTTATGGGTAAAAATTGAATTATCATTCTGTAATTTTCATTTTCCTAGTTGTCAGCATGCCTGGAACTCCCTTTTTCCCCCCACATATTTGTTATTCATTTATACCTTTAACATCTCCTCTTACGTGAATTTGTTTTACCTATTATTTTCTTGATTTATTTATCTTTTTACAATGTATTGGAAGTTTGGTGAGCAGGAATATTAACTCTTTCTCTATATACATGTTATTTAATACAAAAATGTTCCCCATCATATCAGTTCTTTATTATTAAATGTTATGTTTGATATCTTTTGCCATGGAAGATTTTTTATTTTATAAAATATTTCTACTTTTTCATTTAAGACTTCAGATTTTTTTTCTTTCTTAGGAAAGTTTTGCTTATTTTAAAGCATGCTGATTTCAGTTTCTACTGTATCTGTGTCTGTATCTATTTTTGAAATTTATTTCTCTTTATGTTGTGATGGAGGGTATATTCTATTTTTTAAATATTTAGATATTTGTCTTTTAATCATGAGTATTTTCAGGAGTGTTTTTGTGTACATGTGGCTTTTTTTTTTTTTTTATGCCATACTCATTCCTTTTCTTCTGGGAGAAGAGTGGAGGAAAGGATGATATAAATACTGTCTCTTATACACATCTAGATGTGTATAAGAGACAGGTGATGGAGGGTATATTCTATTTTTTAAATATTTAGATATTTGTCTTTTAATCATGAGTATTTTCAGGAGTGTTTTTGTGTACATGTGGCATTTTTTTTTTTTTTTTAAGCTGACTGCACTCAAGGAGGTGTAATGAAACAATTAAAAGTATGGTCCTTGAAATCACTTAGGTCCAGCTATTTGTTGAGTATATAGACAAAAGCAAATCAACTACATTAATTTTTTAAAATTCATCAGCCTTGCTTTGTCTTTAAGACTTTTTCCTACTTAAAGTTTTCTTTAATTGCTAATAATGATAATTTTTCTAATAATGCACTTAATGATTTGTTTTTTCCCCACTAGTTTTTGCCTTTATTAGACCCATGCTTTTTGATATGTAGTATTACCCTTATCCTGTTTCTAAGAATTCTATGATTGTTCTTTTGATTTCTTTTAGAGCTAAGAGTTTTATAGTAGAATGATTCTTATACAAATGTTTGAGTATTTTTAAATTATAAAAGTATATAAATAGGTTAATGTCATTGCATTAACCTCAGTATTTAATACCTGCTTTGGAAGAATCTCTGAAGATATTATGTACCTTATATTGTGCTTGCTTAACATGTGATTGCTTCGTATAAAGGTTCCATGGGCATTAGAAAATAACTTACTTTCCAAATTTCCTTGTGATTTATCATATTTCACAGAGTTTATTGGCTAGATTTGTATGTATCACCCATATCCTCACAGCCTTAATGCTTTATCCCTCAAATAGTTAGAAAGGTATATTAAATCCTCTATTATTGTAGAAAAGTATACATATTTTGGTTTTTAATTTATATTATCCTTGCCATTATATAAACACTTTATAGCCAGACAACATTTCATTCTGGTTATGAGAATTCTAAACCCTGGGCTTCCAAATCCTGTTGTAGACCAAAAGGTTATCATTTTATAATGTTTTACTTCATGGTAGAGCAACAAGATGATGTTTAAACTTTATAAAAAAAAATTTAATCTTTAGCCCTGTAGAGAAGCTGACTATTACAAATTATAAACTGCACAAGGCTGTGCTTCCAAGAAAGCCATCAGTCCATGAAATTAAATTATGCATTAGAAGGTGCTCTAATACTGACAGATATTAATTGAAGAAATAATTGTCTGGGTTTTTAAAAAGACGTTTTATCTCTTTTGTTCCATGGACTGGTTCAGAGTTTCTAAACTGGCTTCTACAATGAATAAAAATACCTTTATTTTCTCTCTCAAATGAAGACTAGTATGCAAACAACTAGAACCATGTCCATTTCAATTAAACTTGGAATTCTATAAAGATTCAATTATATATTTCAATAAATGCCCTAAAATTAGGGAACTGTCATGTAGAAATTTAATAGAACTAGAGCTGTATTTTTCAAATTATGATTTTTATTCCCCAGGGGATTAGGATACTATACCAAGGGATATGTTAAGCTGCAATATTGTGGAATAGCTTCTTAAAGCATCAGTTATGTTCAAAAACATCTTAGAAGTGAAAGGGGAGTGAGAGTAGGCAACTGTGGGAATTAAGTAATATATCTAGCTAGTAATAAATATTTTTTATGTAAAATATATCTGTATTTGGAATAGAAAACAAAACTTGAATGAAAGTTTTCTCAGCCTTTACACATAGTGAATAATCAAGTACATGTGACCCTTGAAAAACTCAGGGGTTAGTGCTAGCAACCTTATAAGTAGTGGAATATCTGGGTATAATTTAGAGCTGGCCCTACTTTCCATATCCATGACTTTAACCAACTTTGGATTATGTAATAATGTAACATCTACTGTTGAAAAAAATCCAGGTATAAGTGGACCTGTGCAATTCAAACTCATGTTCTTCAATGGTCAACTGCAGTAGAAAAGCATGTGTGAGGTATAAATATCCTCCCTCCCCATAAATTCTTATTTTCTAGTCCTTCTCCCCAACATAGTAGGTTTTGTAATTCTACTACTCACTACTATATGGGAGTTCTCTGTAGTTCCCAGTGCAGGACTGTTTGGTAGAGTGAGGATGAAACAAATAGGAATGACTCATACGTCAGAGCTACTTGTTCCATAAATTTCTTTTGGACCAGGTATTTATGAAATACTCTTTAGGTCTAATGTATTCTTTTTTAATCTCACTTAGATTTTATAGATAATCATAGCTTGTGCAAATAAACATATCTCATTTCCCCCCAAATTTATCTTTTTATTACTTAATTTTCTTATTTAAGTTAATATTATCAGCATAATTTACTAATAATTGTTTTACTAATAATTATGATTTTTGTTTTGTTTTCCTAAATTTGGTTATAATTCTTTAAGAAATTATTAAGTATGATGACAGGCAGTTTTTGTTGTGTTAAGGAATATTCTATTTATATTCTATAAAGACTGGGGATTAAATTTAATAGGATGATTTTGACATTGACTAAGACACTTTCTGGGAGTTAGTGATGGACAGGGAGGCCTGGCATGCTGCGATTCATGGGGTGGCAAAGAGTCGGACACGACTAAGCAACTGAAATGAACTGAACTGAACTGAAGACACTTTCACGTTTTGACCTGTGTTAAACTAATTAACTCAATTTTGTGTAGCAGAATTCATGCTCCATCTTTTTGTCATAAATATCACAGAATGTTTTCATTGTGAGAAAGGAGATAATTTTCATCTTAATATTCCTTTGTTCATTTTAGTCATTTGTAGGGGAGGGATGCCCTCTGTTCCATAGATTAACATATATGTATTTTAAAATAAAAGAAAAGCTCAATGAACAATGTATTTTTCAATGGCTTTATAATTAGGGTACTGACATGAGAGATTTTTTTTTCTTTTAATATATTCTTCTAGGATCTTACAAAACTCACTAAAATTCTAGACTTTTTGAAGAAATGTTCAAGTATATATCTCAAATGTTAAGACAGACAAAATTTTTCTCCCAGTGTTATACTGCATTTTTAAAAAATTACTGTGAGTATTAGAAACACAGTAAAAAGCTACCTTAATTTCTTATGCATATTTAAAGGGAAAAAGTAGCAAACTTTAAGTTTGTTTTATAATTTCGTCTTTGAGTGTTCAATATCAACAGTGTTGTTAATGGACTTTAATTAGCCATCTATAAAGAAACTGCCTGTTAGTGTTGCAGAAACCAACACTCAAGAAACCAAGCACCACACGGAGAGCTGGAGAACTCAGGTTTATTAAGCCAACGGGCCCAGAGGAGTTAACACTCCAAGCTCTGAGTCTTGAACAAAGGGGTTACAGAGTTTTTATAGACCAACTATAGTGGGCAACACTAGCTGTTAATAGGCTGGCTTAAACTAAGGGGTTTCACGTGCGCAGGAACAGCAGTAAAGATGGGGAGGAGGCTGCCTGACCTTTACATGGACAGGAATGATTAAGCAAGTTTGCAAGGGGCTGGGCAGTTGCAAAGAGCAGAACAAGGGCACGTGAGATAAGGTCCAGTTCTTAGTATTGTTAAGTTCTCACTTTCTGAGACCACATGACCAATGTGATCCAGACTTTGCAAGGAGCAAGCTGAGTTACAGAGGCAGAAGGAGCGGGAGGTTATGCAAAATTTTAACTTTTCCTCTTCAGTAGATCAGACTAAAGAATCTGCCTGCAATGCTGGAGAACTGGGTTCCAGTCCTGGGGTCAGGAAGATCCCCTGCAGGAGGGAATGGCTACCCACTGCAGTATTCTTGCCTGGAGAATCACGTGGACAGAGGAGCCTGGTGGGCTACAGTCCACGAGCTTGCAAGGAGTCGGACATGACTGAGCAGCTAACACACAACACAAAAAGAAACTCCACTGAGTTCTAGTCTCTTTCAGAATCAATAAACTACTTTCCAAGCTGCTCCCTCCACACCCCCACCTTGGCCCCCGATTCCACTCAGATATGCTGTATCTCATCAGCATATGCCTGAGAGTCTTGCCATACTCATTCCTTTTCTTCTGGGAGAAGAGTGGAGGAAAGGATGATATAAATATCATGCCAAGTTAAGTCGTAAAACTGGGTAAGATACTTGAATTCTTTTAGATAATTATCAGGGTCTGAGGATAATTATTCTTTTAGATAATTATCATATCTTGGATATGATAATAATTAAAGAGTCAAGATGCTTTTCAATCTGAGATAGATCTGTGAGGGGGAATGGGACATGAACCTGACTCTTTGCCCCTCTCGAAACCAAGTATGTGTGTGTTTTTGAGTGACTTTCTTTGGAATCCAATTGTTGTTTAATGTTTATGTATTAATGTACAAAAGGGATTAGGCTCGACAGTCATTAAGTCTCATAGTATAATATTTTAAAGTGGAGTTCCCTCTGTCTGCTCTTCGAAAGAGTCGGTATTTCATCCTGTAAAAATCCTCTGTCATGGTATCTTTGAAGTCAAGAGAGAGAAATTTCATCTTTCCAAACCGAAATTCTGCACTTCTCCATTCCTCCCTGTCTCTGGGCCTTTGGCAACCATTGTTCTACTTTATTTCTCTCTGAATTTGACTGCTCTGAGTACCTCATATGAATGAAACTCAAAACACTAGAATTATAATATTCGTTTTCATTCAGGATTTTACTTCAGAGGAATTTTATACAGACTTATAAACTGAGCACTAGAGCTATTGAATTCCTATTTGAAGGAATATCCATACGTAATTGAATACGATTTCCTGTTTCTGAGCATGCCTCAGAGAATGCTTGTCAAGTTTTGATGATAATTCCTAACAAGAGGCTTATAGAATGTATTAAGCATTTATGTTATCCTTGAGGTAGCTGCCTCAGGTGTCTTGGAGAATGTAATATTTGAATATATGTTCACGTGAATATCAGTGCGGTTTCTATCAGTGTCACTTCTCATATTCATGAAACTTTCAAACATTTGAAAATTGTTTGCGGTAGTTGATCACATTGTTTCAGTATACCCAGTTGGGTTTAAAGTAAGTTGCATGTATTTAAGTCCCTGATTTGAAGAAAAGTGGGCTTGTGTAAAGTATTTTAAAATATTTAAAATGAATGTCCTTGCTGAAAACAGAAATTCACTGCTTGGATCTTAAAATGCTTTACACCAACTGTTTTTTGCAAGAACACTTGTAAAATAATGTGTGCTAAATAATTCTTGAAAAAGTAATATTTAATGCCTAAAAGAGTTGGTTGTGAAATACAGCTTGAGTTTTCAGAATAATGTATATTTTACAGTTTAAAATCAGTAAAGTTTATTCCTAGAATATATTTCATCTTATGTATTATTAAGTAACAGTAATTTTCCAGGTACTTAGTTCTTCTTCTTTTTTTTTTTTTTTTTTTTTTAAAGTACTTCCTTCTATTTGTTTAGTGGCTTCTAAGAGGCTCAAAGCACTTTATGAAAGAGTTACACATTTCAAAGTTTGTGGATACTTCTAGAAAGCCATTCACATGTAACATATTTATTAAAAACATGGGATTTAAAGTCCTTTCTGTAACACTTTGAGTCTCTGTTTCCTCCTGTCAATATAGGGAATAATATGTTAAATACAGTAATAATCTACCTCATAAGTGGCTGTGAAGATTAAATGAGAAAATAAGGTTAAGCCTCTTACTAGAGTGCCTTGCACAAAGAAAAATTTCATTATTCTGTTGTTGCAAGTACATAATTCCTGAGGTTTAAAAAAGAATTGTCTTTCTATTCTGTATTAGAATCATCATTTTGTCTTTTAAACATTGATTTTCAAAAGAACATGTTTCCTTTCCTAAAAAAAAATAAAATAAAATAAAATAAAAACTATTCCTCTTCTCCCTTAAGCTCAGAAAACCTACTGTGAAACATTTACCAGGATATCACTGAACCAAGGAATGAATCTATCAAAAGATATAAATGATATCTATGGTAGATATTATAAAAATTAATTTATTGAGTACCTACTGTGTATCTTTAGGAAATAACCAAACAGATAAAAGTCTGCTCTCACTTCTAACAATTTGTAATATGGGGTTAAACACTATGCAAGTAAAAGAGGATTACAATTTTTAGTAGGCCAAACCTCATTGTGAAGGAGAAAACTAAAGAACAGAATAAAGAGAAGAAAAAACTAAACTAATGGAAAAATATAACACAGTCATGTTTTCAACCTCCAAATTTGAAATATATAATTTTACCACCAATCTTTCCATACATGGATTGTGATGCCAAATAAATATATCAAAAGTTTTTGGTAGAACTTAATAATCTAATTCTAAAATTTACAAGACAGAGCAAAGCTCCAAGAATAGCCAAGATTTTGAAGGAGGGAAAGGTTGAGAGCTTTTGCTTTACTAATGCTAATTTATTATAAAGTTATAGTAATTAAGATAACATGACTATGTTAGAATAAAGAATCTGGAAATAAATCTTCACAAATTTGGAGGACTGATATATACTAGAGATAGCATTAAAGACTGGATGGGAAGGGTATAGGGGGTCTAGTATTACTAGTGCCTACACAAACAGGCATTCTTTAAAAACAAAATGAATGAACAAAGAAAACTGGGCCTATATCTCATACCATACATAAATATTTAATTCAAATTGAGTAAGAAATTAAATGTGAAAAAGAAAGCTTTAAAATATTTAGAAGATAGGAGAATGTTTTCATGATCTCAGCTACAAAGGATTTCTTAAATAAGAACTTATAAACACATTAATCTGTGGAGAAAAATAGCTAATAAACTCAACTACATTAAATTAAAAACTTTTATTTATCAACAGAATAACCAAAAAAGTAAAAAACAAACTACAAAAGAATATAAAAAGAAATGACAGAAATGAATTTACAACACAGAAACAGACTCACTGCCTTTAAGGAGGTGCTTATAGTTGCCTGGGTGAAGGATGAAAGGAAAGGATTAGTTAGGGAGTTTGGGATGGGCATGACAACACTATGTTTAAAATGGATAGCCAACAATGGATATGACACAATTGCACTCATCTCACACACTAGTAAAGTAATCCTCAAAATTCTCCAAGCCAGGCTCCAACAATACATGAACCATGAACTTCCAGATGTTCAAGCTGGTTTTAGAAAAGGCAGAGGAACCAGAGATCAAATTGCCAACATTTTCTGGATCATGGAAAAAGCAAGAGAGTTCCAGAAAAACATCTATTTCTGCTTTCTTGACTATGCCAAAGCCTTTGACTGTGTGGATCACAAGAAACTGTGGAAAATTCTGAAAGAGATGGGAATATCAGACCACCTGACCTGCCTCCTGAGAAACCTGTATGCAGGTCAGGAAGCAACAGTTAGAACTGGACATGGAACAACAGACTGGTTCCAAATAGGAAAAGGAGTACATCAAGGCTGTATACTGTCACCCTGCTTATTTAACTTCTATGTAGAGTACATCATGAGAAACGCTGGGCTGGAAGAAGCACAGGCTGGAATCAAGACTGCTGGGAGAAATATCAATAACCTCAGATATGCAGATGACACCCCCCCCCTTATGGCAGAAAGTAAAGAAGAACTAAAGAGCCTCTTGATGAAAGTGAAAGAGGAGAGTAAAAAGTTGGCTTAAAGCTCAACATTCAGAAAACAAAGATCATGGCATCCAATCCCATCACTTCATGGTAAATAGATGGGAAAACAGTGGAAACAATGTCAGACTTTATGTTTTTGGGCTCCAAAATCACTGCAGATGGTGACTGCAGCCATGAAATTAGAAGACGCTTACTCCTTGGAAGAAAAGTTTTGATCAGCCTAGACAGGATATTAAAAAGCAAAGACATTAATTTACCAACAAAGTTCCATCTAGTCAAGGTGATGGTTTTTCCAGTAATCATGTATGGATGTGAGAGTTGAGCTATTAAAGAAAGCTAAGCACCAAAGAATTTATTCTTTTGAACTGTGGTGTTGGAGAAGACTTTTGAGAGTCCCTTGGACTGCAAGGAAATCCAACCAGTTAATCCTAAAGGAAATCAGTCCTGAATATTCATTGGAAGGACTGATGTTGAAGCAGAAAGTCCAATAACTTGGTCACCTGATGCAAAGAAGAAACTCATTGGAAAAGACCCTGATGTTGGGAAATATTGAAGGTGGGAGGAGAAGGGGATGACAGAGGATGAGATTGTTGGATTGCATCACCGACTCAATGGGCATGAGTTTGAGTAAACTTCAGGCGTTGGTGATGGACAGGGAGGCCTGGCACGCTGCAGTCCATGGGGCTGCAAAGAGACAGACAGACTGAGTGACTGAACTGAACTGAACAACGACCTACTGTATAGAACATGGAAATCTGCTCAATGTTATGTGTCAGTCTGGATGGGAGGGGAGTCGGGGGAAGAATGAACACGTATGTCTGAATCCCTTCACTGTTCACTTGAAACTATCACAACATTTTAATTGGCTATACTAAAAAACAAAACAAAAGTTTTATTACACAGGCCCTATAAAAATTATATGACAACTGGGATTTGCTTGAGGGGTAGAAGAGTGGATTATGGGGAGAGATATAGTTTAAGCAAGGGTAACCATATATCAAGAGAAAATTGATACTGTTGCAGCAAAGCAATGATACCCATGCTCAGTGCACTATTCTCTAGTTGTGTTATGTTTGAAATGTCTCATAATAAAATATCTAAAAGACTATAAATTTAAAGAAATTATTAATGACACATATACCTAGAAAAAAGATTAACCTCCAAAGCACTTGAACTCATAAAAAATTTAATAAGATAAAGAACTCAATGGCAAAAATTGGAGTAGGGGGCAACAAATATATTTTCCACAGAAGAATATGAAACATCACTAAGCATAAAAAGACAGTCAACTCCATCTGTAGTTATGGGAATGAAAATTAAAACCCCAAGGAGATATCATATTACATCTACTAGATAGGAAAAAGTTTAAAAGTTTGATTAGAAGGTGAATAAATAAAAGTTGATCTACAGCTGATAAACATGTAAATTGGAACAGGCAATTTAGAGAGTAATTTGGTGGTATCTGACAAAGTGGAGATACACATAACCTACAACCTACAATTTGATTCCTATTTAAGAGTCTTGTGATAAGAGAGTGAAAAAGCTGATTTGATATTCAACACTCAAAAAACAAAGATCACGGCATAATTCGTATTACTTTATGGCAAATAGAAGGGGAAAAAGTAGAAACAGTGACAGGTTTTATTTTCTTGGGCTCCAAAATCACTGCAGATGGTGACTGCAGCCATGAAATTAAAAGATGTTTCCTCCTTGGAAGAACAGTTATGATAAGCCTAAGGTGAAGGTGAAGTCGCTCAGTCGTGTCCGACTCTTTGCGACCCCATGGACTGTAACCTACTAGGCTTCTCCATCCATGGGATTCTCAAGGCAAGAATACTGGAGTGGATTGCCATTTCCTTCTCCAGGGGATCTTCCAGACCCAAGAATCAAACCCAGGTCTCCTGCATTGGAGGCAGACACTTTAACCTCTGAGCCACCAGGGAAGCCCATGATAAACCTAAACAGCATATTAAAAGGCAGATACGTCACTTTGCTGACTAAGGTCCGTAGAGTCAAAGCTATGATTTTTCCAGTAGTCAAGTACAGATGTTGAGAGTGGGTCCATAAAGAAGACTGAGCATGGAAGAATTGATATTTTTGAACTGTGGTGCTAAAGAAGATTGTTCGGAGCCCCCTGGACTGCAAGGAGGTGAAACCAGTCACTCCCAAGGAAATCAACTCTGAATATTCTGGAGGGACTGAGGCTGCAGCTCCAGTAATTTGGCCGCCTGATGTGAAGAGCTGGCTCTTTGGGCAAGTCCCTGATGCTGGGAAAGACTGAAAGCAAAAGGGGAAGAGGATGGCAGATGATGAGATGGTCAGATAGCATCACTAACTCAGTGGACGTGAATCTGGGCAAACTCCGGGAGATGGTGGAGGAGAGAGGCCAGTGTGGCCCTGCTGATGGGAGTCACACAGAGTCGGACGTGACTTTGCCACTGAACGACAGCAACAGTATTTTCTAGCTGCATATATGTACACAGACAGACATGTACAAAGACGTTCTTATCCACGATGTTTGAAATGGCAGAAGGAGCACAGGCAACCAAAATTTCTACTAAGAACAGAAAGGACCAATTGTGTGTGGTATTTTTCTCAATGTAATACAGCAGTGAAAATGAATAGAACTTAGTCACGAACAACAATATAGATACATCTCAGACAAAGAGTTAAGTGAAATAAAGCAAGTCTTAAAACATACCTTATCCATATTAAATTCCAGAAATACAAACATAAATAATATATTCATCAAAAAGGATTTATATGTGATAATATATGAAGAAAAGCAAATGATTATGAAGCAGAAGTAGATTTTTTTCTGGAATTCTCTTGATTTTTTAGGTTTTTCAAAATGCAAAATAATCATTCATTTTTATTTTTTAATTTTAATTTTACTTGAGTGTGATTTGTGGAGTCAATAGCTCTGGTAGGTTTTCAATCACTAAAATGTGATGCGAGCCCTCTTTCTTAGTAATGTTCTGCAGTCCAAGACCACAGTCTACCACAGCTACCAAAAACTTAAAGTTCTGCATCTGCATGACTTTAGGAGCAGTCATCACAAACTTAATTGCACTAAAAGTCACACATAGATTTTAATTTATTTGGACTAATTTAACAACTATTATTTATGTTGATTAAATCATTTTATTATTAATATCTATCAATATTCAAATCTAATACCAATACTATAATATGCAAAGCCAAATG
The DNA here is from genome assembly GCA_006410675.1 of Oreotragus oreotragus. Taxonomy (NCBI): domain Eukaryota; kingdom Metazoa; phylum Chordata; class Mammalia; order Artiodactyla; family Bovidae; genus Oreotragus; species Oreotragus oreotragus. The sequence continues at coordinate 27,129 of SJYX01016111.1, forward strand.
TTACTGATTTACCCATGAGACCACTAAAAGTGAGGACAGAACCCCTATTTTCATCACTCTTAGTGTTTGGTCCCTGTGAATTTCCTTTACTTTCTTATGGTCACAGCTACTAATTACATTAGGAACGTTGCTGGCTGTATCTTATCCAGCATTTCTAGACATTTGTAACAGGAGGGTTTCTCTGACATAAAATCTATCATAATATAATAAGTGAAAGTACAGGTTTCTCCCACTGTCTAAAAGTAGAGTTCCTATGAAACCTTTCAAAAGCTAAAAAAAATGCAAAGTGAAGGAGCAAGTATCTTAGGACATATTTTGCTAATGGATGGACAAAGTAATTTTTAAAAATTTAAAAAAGCACTAATGCCCAGAAACACATTTCAAAGCTACGGCAGCTTGATGCTGAAATGCTGCCCGTAGTTCCCAGGAAAGGAGTTTGGCAGTGGCTCTCATGATGATGCAGAGTGTGCTGTCTCCATAATGACTCAGTGCAACAGAACAAACCCTAAACCCTATTTTCACTTTCACCTTCCTTACAAAAGCAAAATTTCTTCGGTTAGTGAAGACAAGTACTGATGTCGGTCTTTCCTTAAAGTGAAGTGGTGTAAAGCAAAGTTCAGAAAAGCAGGAAATAGCTGTATAACCCCTTTCCTAAGAAAGAATGAATTTTCCATCTCCTTATTTTTCTCATCTTTCTTTGGTTGAGGGATTTTAAAATGCACACAATGCTCTAAGATTAACAGCACCAGAGAAAGAATGAATAATACAATTATGACACAAATGATTTTGCTGTTGACAAGGTAGATGAGCATAAAAAGCAAAATCAGTATATCTCTTTCTCCACTGAACTGAAGAAAACATCAAGTTCTATTAATGGTCTTTGATTCCATCCTGAGAAAATCACCAGCATCCTTAAGCTGAAGGCAAGTTGAGTACATCTATTTGGCAGAACCCCATCTAGTCCATTACCCATCTCCAATCAAGGAGAGTTACATTAAAAGCATTTTTATTAGATTCTATTCAGTCATCCTTGAAGGAGAAAGAAGAAACCTAGAAACTGATGTCAAAATATGCTTCTACACTTAGAAAATTCTTTCTGTTGAAGAGATTAAGAGAATTACCCCCAAATATGGAAGTTATTGTTAAAGAAATGTTCAAATTCCAATCACAGTGCATGACCTTGGGCAAACCACTCCATAGTTTTAAGAACTCAGCTATTTCACCTGTTACTGAAAAATGTGTGAGGAAAATCAGGAAATGCCCTAATGGTATGACATGGTATGGTTCTACCAAGGACATATTACGAAGATCAGAGGATCAATTTTCAGAACTGGCACAATATCATGGCATAAATATAATCCTGAACACTGATTCACGGGTTCATTAATTTACCTCATGCCTATCCCTGGGTTGGGAAGATACCCTGGAGAAGGAAATGGCAACCCACTCCAGTACTTTTGCCTGGAGAATCCCATGGAGGGAGGAGCCTGGTGGGCTACAGTCCATGGGGTCACAAAGAGTCGGACACGACTGAGCGACTTCACTTTCATTTTATGTTCTAGACATAGGCACATGCATGGAAATATGTATTTTTTTAAGTAACAATAACCTATACCTCATCATTCATGGACCTGACATTCCAGGTTCCTATGTAATATTGCTCTTTACAGCATCGGACCTTGCTTCTATCAGCAGTTCCATCCACAACTGGGTATTGTTTTTGCTTTGGTTCCATCCCTTCATTCTTTCTGGTTATTTCTCCACTGATCTCCAGTAGCATATTGGGCACCTACTGACCTGGGGAATTCCTCTTTCAGTATCCTATCATTTTGCCTTTTCATACTGTTCATGGGGTTCTCAAGGCAAGAATACTGAAGTGGTTTGCCATTCCCTTCTCCAGTGGACCACATTCTGTCAGACCTCTCCACCATGACCCGCCCATCTTGGGTGGCCCCACAGGGCATGGCTTAGTTTCACTGAGTTAGACAAGGCTGTGGTCCTAGTGTGATTAGGCTTCAAAATCACTGCAGATGGTGACTGCAGCCATGAAATTAAAAGACACTTACTCCTTGGAAGAAAAGTTATGATCAACCTAGATAGTATATTCAAAAGCAGAGACATTACTTTGCCAACAAAGGTCCGTCTATAGTCAAGGCTATGGTTTTTCCAGTGGTCATGTATGGATGTGAGAATTGGACCGTGAAGAAAGCTGAGTGCTGAAGAATTCATGGTTTTGAACTGTGGTGTTGGAGAAGATTCTTGAGATGACCCGCCCATCTTGGGTGGCCCCACAGGGCATGGCTTAGTTTCACTGAGTTAGACAAGGCTGTGGTCTTAGTGTAATTAGATTGACTAGTTTTCTGTGATTACGGTTTCAGTGTGTCTGCCCTCTGATGCCCTCTTGCAACATCTACTGTCTTACTTGGGATTCTCATACCTTGGGTGTGGGGTATCTCTTCACAGCTGCTCCAGCAAAGTACAGCTGCTGCTCCTTACCTTGGACAAGGGTATCTCCTCAAGGCCGCCCCTCCTGACCTTGAACATGGAGTAGCTCCTCTAGGCCCTCCTGTGCCCACGCAGCCACCGCTCCTTGGACATGGTGTTGCTCCTCTCCTTAACTTAGTCTATTATTAATTTTACCTTTTTCCATTCCCCTAGACAATGCACAGATTTTAGAACATTTGATTCCATTTCCCCTCTCCTGACTTTATGTCGTTTAGCCATGTTCCACTCTTTTGTGAGCCCATGGACTACAGCCTGCCAGGCTTCTCTGTCCATGGGATTTCCCAGGCAAGAATATTGGAATAGGTTGCCATTTCCCTCTCCAGGGGATCTTCCTGACCCAGGAATTGAACCCATATCTCCTGCATTGACAGGTGAATTCTTTGCCATGAACCACCTGGGAAATTCATTTACCATTTCTGTGTACTTTTAAATACAGAAGACATTACTACTATCAATGTAAACAGTATCAATATTCAGATAGATTTACCCACATATTTACTATTTTGGTTGATGTTTATTTCCTCATGTATCTCTTGTTTAACAACTGGGATCACTTCCTTCTGCCTGAAGAATGCCATTGTCAACCTGCTGGAGACAGATACTCTATAGAGACAAATACTCTATTTTGAAAAGTTCATAATTTCACCTTCATTCTTAAAATATTTGCTTTTAATCCTTGGAAGTTATCATTCTATCATTTTGGGGGTTAAGATATTTCTATTAAAGAGTTAGTTATAAGTCTAATTTGTTTCTTTAAAGGTTAATTCTTATGTTCTCTAGCTGCAGTTAAGATTTTTTTTTGTCTTTGAATGCTCACATAAACACACATTTTCATGATGTGTTTATGTGTCAATTAAAAACATTTGTTATCCTGCTAGGATTCATTTGTTGAAATATTATTTCTGCTCAATATTGTCTTTTCCTTCCTTCTAGAATTCCATTTCCATGCACATTAAACTTCATTACGATATCTTCTATGTTCTTCCTCTGTGTTCTATATTTTCCTTTCTTATTTTTCTTTGTACTTCATAATGAATATTTTTTTTCTGACTTATCTTCTAGCTCACTAATTTTATATCTCTGCTAATATGCTAACGAGTTAGTAAATTTGGGGATTCTAAGATTTTCATCTGGTTTTTTTTATGCCACGCTATCAGGCAAAGGATAAAAGGAAAGATATACCCATTTGAAATAATTTCATGGCTGCAGTCACCATCTGCAGTGATTTTGGAGCCCCAAAAAATAAAGTCTGACACTGTTTCCACTGTTTCCCCATCTATTTCCCATGAAGTGATGGGACCGGATGCCATGATCTTTGTTTTCTGAATGTTGAGCTTTAAGCCAACTTTTTCGCTCTCCTCCTTCACTTTCATCAAGAGGCTTTTTAGCTCCTCCTCACTTTCTGCCATAAGGGTGGTGTCATCAGCATATCTGAGGTTATTGATATTTCTCCCGGCAATCTTGATTCCAGCTTGTGTTTCTTCCAGTCCAGCGTTTCTCATGATGTACTCTGCATAGAAGCTAAATAAGCAGGGAGACAATATACAGCCTTGTCGTACTCCTTTTCCTAGGTTGGTAAAAGGGTGCAAATGTTCAACTATAAGATGAATAAGATCTGAGGATCTAATATATAATTTTGGTGATTATAGTTGATAACATTGGTGGTATAGTTGAAATTTGCTAAGAGACTAAAACCTAACTGTTTTCAAAAAAAAGAAATTTGAGTAAAACATAGTTTGACATCACGTGCCTCACCATATGATACAGTGAGCCAGAAACACCTCTCAGGTAACATTCCTGACAAAAATGAATCCAATCATGAGGAACCATCAGATAAACCAAATTTAAAGATACTCAACAACACTACTAAACTATTCTTTCTTGAAATGGAAAGGTTTTATAACGCTGACTTGATAAGAAAGGAGAATAAAGAGATGTGGTATCTAAATGCAATGTGTGATCAAGACTTGCATCCTGAACTCATAAAATAATTGCCAGGATAGATGTTAATGGAACTGATGTCAAAATTTGGATGTGAACTGTGGATTAACCATTAATATCATATCAGTACCAAGTGCCCTGATTTTCACAATTGTCTTATGTTTATAAACAACAAAAAAGTGTTCAAAGGAGACATTTTCAGAAAGTAAGTTGAAGTATTTGGAGGTCTATATATAATAACAGTAGGTATATATGAAGATAAAATGATAGGGCAAATACAGCAAACATATTAATAGTGAATCTAGATATCTGGGAGTTGTGCTATTTTATAATTTCTTTATAAATTTTAAAACATGTCAAGTAAATGGAAAAGAAAATAACTGGATATTTTAATCAAGGATCGGAGAATATAAAAATGTTCCAGGTAGACAGGGTGCAGAGGAGAAAGATTTTTTAAGTAACATATATAATGAATGATTATAAATTATGTTGAAGCTATGGTTTTTCCAGTGGTCATGTATGGATGTGAGAGTTGGACCATAAAGAAGGCTGAGAGACAAAGAATTGATGCTTTTGAACTGTGGTGTTGGAGAAGACTCTTGAGTGTCCCTTGAACTGCAAGGAGATACAACCAATCCATTCTAAAGGAAATCAACCTTGAATAGTCATTGGAAGGACTGGTGCTAAATACTTTGGCCAGCTGATACGAAGGGCTGACTCACTGTAAAGACCCTGATGCTGGGAAAGACTGAGGGCAAAAGGAGAAGGGGGCAGCAGAGGAGGAGCTGGTTGGACAGCATCACTGACTGAATGGGCATGAATCTGAGCAAACTCTGGGGACAGTAGGGGACAGAGGAGCCTGGCAGGCTACAGTTCATGGGGTCACAAAGAGCGACTAAACAACAATTATAAACTCTGATAAGTGCTACAAAAAAACACAGTACTGAAATAAAAACTAACAGAAGCACGTAGGAAGTGGGAACCATCAGTGGTAACTAACGATGGGGATGTCTTTCCGAGAATGGGACATACAAGCAGAAACACATGGAAACCTCAGAAAAAGCACCAAAGCCACATGGGATAGCATGTGCTAAGGTCATGAAGTGGTCTCAGGTTTTTGATTACAGTCTAAATTTATATGGAAAGACAGAAAGAAAAATATGGCAGCAGGGAATCAAAGAAGCAGAAGTATAAAATCAGAATAGCCTATGTTATCATTTTGGACACATGGGCATGCTTCAAACAAAGGAATACCATCATAGACATCTAGAAAACAGCCAGAGTAAGGAAAATGCCAGTGCTTCTCATTCAAGCGAAAGTCAGAAAAATCACAAGCCAAGAAGTGAAAAGTCGTAGGCTAACAGGATCACCTACAGCCTCACACTAGTCAATATGCTTTATCATGCAAAGGATGGACAAGGTTTTTGGTCTCACACTGATTTGTGTTGACAACTAAAGAGTAACCACTCTGGGAGTCATCCTTGAAAGAGAAGGACAGGTGACCTGAGGAATCTGAAATTTCCTCCAAATATATATATAAGTGGTCCACATAGGAATGGATATCCCTCTGACTGTACCTGGATTTTATAATATTTCAGTCAGAATTGCAGCTGTGTAATGAATCTAAATTTGGAATTATATCACAAACATAATTGACAGAAGATTTGAAACACCATCTGTTACCCACATTTAAACTTCAGAAATCTTCTAGAAATGTTCCTTTCTCAAAGAAAGAAGATTCTAATACAAATTTTGTAGAATAAAAAATGAGATGTTCCAGCATCATTGAGGCTGCCAGCATCATTTTTTTTCCCTAAAATACAACATCTGAATTCATAAATTGTCCTAGTATTTCATTACTAAACGTCCCTAAACTCATGAAAAGTCCTTTCAACACATATCAATAGAGAAATGAAAAAAAGAGGAATTTCTCTCTTCATCCTTGTTTTCCACCTTTAAATAAGTGAATTCAATTTTAATATTTACTCATTTCTCCGTATCTTTCATTTACCCACATAGGTTGTTTTCCTAAATTTACACGTGTGTTAAAGTCTCAACTCTGCCTATTTTTATGTTAGGCTTCCTTCTTCTCAGAAGGAGAAGCCTAACTAGGATGAATATTTATGAAAAGTTAAATAAATCTCAACTTTTCTAGTTCCTTCCTAAATGAAAACCAGCACTGCATGAATCTACACAGTTGTATATTCCTTGCTTATGATGATCAAATGCTCCTAAATCGTATCTGCTCAACCTGCCTTCTCCCTCATGGTGTGCTAATGTTGATGAAAAATTAAATCTTTAATGTATGTCAAAATTTACAGGCATTTTTTCATCTACTCCTTACAACCATTTAAGAGTTATAATCCCCATTCTATACAAGAGGAAAGTAGAGCCCAGCAAAATCAACTTATTTATCTAAGGCCATTCACTCTTTTCACTACTATATAAGAGGCCTATCATATAAGTGGTGGAGCAACCTATTCATCTTTTAGCTATAACAGAAATTTAATCTGTGTATATATATATATATAGCCTCCTTGGTTTTTATAAATTCATATATATATATATATATAGAGAGAGAGAGAGAGAGAGAGAGAGGTGGTTTAGTCGCTAAGTCATGTCTGCAACTCCGTGAACTGTACCCCACCAGGCTCCTCTATTCATGGAAATTCCCAGGCAAGAATACTGGAGTGGGGTGTCATTTTCTTCTCCAGGGGATCTTTCTGACCCAGGGATCAAACCCATGTCTCCTGCATTGCAGGCAGGCTCTTTACCAATTGAGCCACAAATGTTTGGGTAAATTTGCTTCTCAATCACCGTAATACCTTGACTTCTTTTCATTTGTTATTTGTTTTCCCCCCTTCCCTTTCTTCCTCCCTCTCTCCTTCTATCCTTCTCTCCCTCCTTTCTTTCCTTGCATTTGTTCAGCTGTACCCTGCTTTCTTCCCCCAAAGACTTATAGCATAACTATGTGTCATATAATAGACATTAAATAATCTCCTTACTTTTTTCTTAATAATTTGTTTTTATCAGTGCATATGGTCAATCTCCGAGAAGGCAATGGCACCCCACTCCAGTACTCTTGCCTGGAAAATCCCATGGATGGAGGAGCCTGGTGGGCTGCAGTCCATGNTCAAGCGAAAGTCAGAAAAATCACAAGCCAAGAAGTGAAAAGTCGTAGGCTAACAGGATCACCTACAGCCTCACACTAGTCAATATGCTTTATCATGCAAAGGATGGACAAGGTTTTTGGTCTCACACTGATTTGTGTTGACAACTAAAGAGTAACCACTCTGGGAGTCATCCTTGAAAGAGAAGGACAGGTGACCTGAGGAATCTGAAATTTCCTCCAAATATATATATAAGTGGTCCACATAGGAATGGATATCCCTCTGACTGTACCTGGATTTTATAATATTTCAGTCAGAATTGCAGCTGTGTAATGAATCTAAATTTGGAATTATATCACAAACATAATTGACAGAAGATTTGAAACACCATCTGTTACCCACATTTAAACTTCAGAAATCTTCTAGAAATGTTCCTTTCTCAAAGAAAGAAGATTCTAATACAAATTTTGTAGAATAAAAAATGAGATGTTCCAGCATCATTGAGGCTGCCAGCATCATTTTTTTTCCCTAAAATACAACATCTGAATTCATAAATTGTCCTAGTATTTCATTACTAAACGTCCCTAAACTCATGAAAAGTCCTTTCAACACATATCAATAGAGAAATGAAAAAAAGAGGAATTTCTCTCTTCATCCTTGTTTTCCACCTTTAAATAAGTGAATTCAATTTTAATATTTACTCATTTCTCCGTATCTTTCATTTACCCACATAGGTTGTTTTCCTAAATTTACACGTGTGTTAAAGTCTCAACTCTGCCTATTTTTATGTTAGGCTTCCTTCTTCTCAGAAGGAGAAGCCTAACTAGGATGAATATTTATGAAAAGTTAAATAAATCTCAACTTTTCTAGTTCCTTCCTAAATGAAAACCAGCACTGCATGAATCTACACAGTTGTATATTCCTTGCTTATGATGATCAAATGCTCCTAAATCGTATCTGCTCAACCTGCCTTCTCCCTCATGGTGTGCTAATGTTGATGAAAAATTAAATCTTTAATGTATGTCAAAATTTACAGGCATTTTTTCATCTACTCCTTACAACCATGTAAGAGTTATAATCCCCATTCTATACAAGAGGAAAGTAGAGCCCAGCAAAATCAACTTATTTATCTAAGGCCATTCACTCTTTTCACTACTATATAAGAGGCCTATCATATAAGTGGTGGAGCAACCTATTCATCTTTTAGCTATAACAGAAATTTAATCTGTGTATATATATATATATAGCCTCCTTGGTTTTTATAAATTCATATATATATATATATATAGAGAGAGAGAGAGAGAGAGAGAGAGGTGGTTTAGTCGCTAAGTCATGTCTGCAACTCCGTGAACTGTACCCCACCAGGCTCCTCTATTCATGGAAATTCCCAGGCAAGAATACTGGAGTGGGGTGTCATTTTCTTCTCCAGGGGATCTTTCTGACCCAGGGATCAAACCCATGTCTCCTGCATTGCAGGCAGGCTCTTTACCAATTGAGCCACAAATGTTTGGGTAAATTTGCTTCTCAATCACCGTAATACCTTGACTTCTTTTCATTTGTTATTTGTTTTCCCCCCTTCCCTTTCTTCCTCCCTCTCTCCTTCTATCCTTCTCTCCCTCCTTTCTTTCCTTGCATTTGTTCAGCTGTACCCTGCTTTCTTCCCCCAAAGACTTATAGCATAACTATGTGTCATATAATAGACATTAAATAATCTCCTTACTTTTTTCTTAATAATTTGTTTTTATCAGTGCATATGGTCAATCTCCGAGAAGGCAATGGCACCCCACTCCAGTACTCTTGCCTGGAAAATCCCATGGATGGAGGAGCCTGGTGGGCTGCAGTCCATGGGGTCGCTAAGAGTCGGACACGACTGAGCGACTTCACTTTCACTTTCATGCATTGGAGAAGGAAATGGCAACCCATGCCAGTGTTCTTGCCTGGAGAATCCCAGGGACGGGGGAGCCCGGTGGGCTGCTGTCTATGGGGTCGCACAGTGTCGGACACGACTGAAGCGACTAGGCAGCAGCATGCTCAATCCATGCTCTCTAAATCATTCATCATAGAAATCAACACTGTAAGGTGGAGGAGCGTTCTCTTTCACAGCTGCCTATTCAGCAATAATATTTTTATTGTATACATTTTCCAGGTCACCTTATTTAATTCGACTTCATTTTCCATCACTGGCATTTCTGTTGCTCAGCATATAGTCTAAGTAGATGTACAAACTGACTTTATTTTAGTTGCTCTTTGTTGTAACCCCCTTAATGCCATGCACTAGACCAACTGCACACATCTCCTGATAACTGCACTTAGCAGTATTGTGCATTGGTTCACAAAGAGTAAATGTCAATAGTTCATTGTTTTCTGATCCCACTTTACCATGCTAATCTTCTGGAAAGGGCTTCCTGTCCTCATGAGAACAGCTTCTGAAACACTAAGTCACCTTACTGTTGGTGTTCAAGCACAGCATGTTTTTTCTGTTAGGAGGATTGAGTTTGTCAAACCAACGTGAATTAAAGCATGAAAATCAGCATCATGTTTGAGCCAGTGAACTGTAGTCTTATAATTAATCTGTTTCTTCTTTTGTAGTTTTTACTAGGTACTAGATCTCATTGATGCAATTCATTGTCTGGAAATTAAATTAAAACAAGAAGCCTCCTTGGTTTTTATAAATTCATCTCTGTACTTGGGTAATATTTTCATGGTATGAGTACAATATATGTGAAGACTACATGTACATGAACCATAAAAAATGGACATATGAGAATTATTTTGATCATTAGAGGGATTTTTATTTTTGAATATTATATTTTTTAATATTTCACACTATTCACCTTCAGAGTTGTCTTTCACATAAATGCAAAATTATTCCCAAAGTCCTAATGGCTTTTTAGAACTGAGTATCATCTACTCTGAGACATTTACTCTGAAACATTTTGCTTCTATAATATTCTCACATTCCTCATAACACTTGTAGATAACTTATATGATACTTGTATTTCACTTCATTTTACCAGGGAAACATATATATAATACACATTTATGTCTGTGCTCTAGAAACATTTGAAGGAGAATTCTTTTGATCCTCAGAGCAACCCTATCAAGGAAGTAGTATTGTTACCCTCATTTGGCAATAAATAAAATGAGGTTCAAGGAAGTTCACCTAGGTCACCTAAGCTGTATGGCCAAGTTCTGAATACAGAGTCTATACTAATTTCAGTGTTTTAGAGTTTAGTGGGACTTCCTTTGTGGTCCAGTGGTTAAGACTTCGCTTCTCTGATGGCTCAGACAGTAAAGCGTGTGCCTGCAGTGCAGGAGACCTGAGTTCGATCCTGGGTTGGGAAGATCCCCTGGAGAAGGAAATGGCAACCCACTCCAGTACTGTTGTCTGGGAAACCCCATGCACAGAGGAGCCTGGTAGGCTACAGTCCATGGAGTCGCAAAGAGCTGGACACAACTTAAGTGACTTCAGTTCAGAGTTTAACAATTTACTTTATGCCCTTTTTTGTCACTTCTGTATTGGCACGAGAGCAATAAAAAGAATCTGGCTTTGAAAGCTAGGGAGCTTTTATCATAGGAAATCCATGGGACTGGGAGAAAGAGAGATTTCACTCCTGGAAGGCACACACCAAAATCCAGGGGGTAAAAGCAGTGACCTCATCAGAAACTTGGCAAGGCCTACTGAGGGTCTCATGTGGAGGCAGAGGGTGACTGTGACTCACTGCAGGGACAAAGACGGTGGCAGCAGAAATTCTGGGGCATACTCACTGGCATGAGTGCTCCTAGAGGCTGCTGTTAGTCCCACCTCACAGCCTGTAGCTCCAGTGCAGAGATAAATGAGATCAAACAACTAACAGGGAGGGACCAGAGCCCCACCCACCAGCAGAGGGCTGCTTAAAGTCTTCCAGAGGATGGTCCTGTCCATCAAAGAGATAAGACACAGCTACACCCAACAGTGGAGTGCCTCCCGTCAGGAACCCTGCCACAAGCCTCTTAGACAGCCTCATCTGCCAGAGGGTAGACAGCAGAAGCAAGAACTATAACCCTGCAGCCTTTGAAACTGAAACCACAATCACAGAAAGTTAGGCAAAATGAAACTGCAGAGGAATATATCTCATAGGAAGGACCAAGATGAAACCCCAGAACAACTAAGTGAATTAGAGATAGCCAAACTACCAAAAAAAGAATTCAAACTAATAATACTAAAGATGATCCAAGGTATCAGAAAAAAAATGCAGACAAGGGTTGCTGCTGCTGCTAAGTCACTTCAGTCGTGTCCGACTCTGTGTGACCCCATAGACGGCAGCCCACCAGGCTCCCCCATCCCTGGGATTCTCCAGGCAAGAATACTGGAGTGGGTTGCCATTTCATTCTCCAATGCATGAAAGAGAAAAGTGAAAGTGAAGTCGCTCAGTCTGTCCGACTGTTAGCGACCCCATGGACTGCAGCCCACCAGGCTACTCCGTCCATGGGATTTTCCAGGCAAGAGTACTGGGGTGGGGTGCCATTGCCTTCCCCAAGACAAGGGTTAAGAAGATGCAAAAACTATTTAAAACCTAAAAGAACTAAAAGAAAAAACAAACAGAGATTAACAAGACAATAATTGAAATGAAAAATACACTAGAAGGAATCAACAGCAGAAAAACTGAGGCAGAAGAATAAAAAGTGAGCGGGAAGGCAGAATGGTGAAAACCACTGCCCCAGAACAGAATAAAGAAAAAAGAATAAAAAGAAATGAAGACAGTCTAACAGACCTCTGGGATATTAAATGCACCAACATTTGCATTATAGGAGTCCCAGAAGGACAAAGAAAGAAAGTACCTAAGAAAATATTTGAAGAGATAATAGCTGAAAACTTCCTTAATGTGGGAAAGTAAACAGTCACCCAAGTCCAGGAAGTGCAGAGTCCTAGGCAGGATAAACCCAAGGAGCAACACACAGAAACAGATGTGAATTTGAGTTTGATGCCAGCTAACTATCTAAGCCTGCTATGAGGTTGAACATAGAGGCCTTGTTAGGCCAATATGTACACAGATGCCATCTTTGGGTCATTTACATAATAATATACAAATCTCCACTTGAAAGACTAAATGTCAGTTACTTTGTGCAGTGGAAAAGAATAATAATTAAATACATGAGTTCTCCTCCTGTTTATATTTTTAACAAACGAGCTGATAAGTTTTGCTCTGATTTCAGACTCTGAGTAGAAAAAAAGAAACGTCTAGGTTTTTCAAGCTTTGTAATTTCTATCACCAACCTCAGTATCACTAGAAATCATGGCATACATTTTTGGTTTAACAAACTGAGGAGTAAACTGAAGAACAATTTTGGATTTTGTCATTTCTGTGTACCGTAGCCTCTGTTCTGTTTTCAGCATTCTCCTAAACAGAGCAGAGATTGTAGGCTGAGTTCTAGCTGCAAGCTAATTTTAGCAAACTGCCAACTCCTTAAAAATATCCATAAAATACCCTGACTATTGAAAACTCAAGAATGTTTTTACAATCATTAGAGTTTAAATGGAAACTCCCTAGTCCCAGATTTCAATCAGCATTCATAGCCTGGGAGTTTGCCCAGAGTTTGAAGCATATTTGCTTAAATATTCACATAAAACTTTAGGATTAAAAGGCATAAATGATAATGTTAGGCTATTTCCTTCCATTTACAGATGGGAGTTAATGATGTCCCCAAATCACAACACTAGATGGTAACCAATGATAGACTAGAAGTCAGGAATCTTGAATTCAGAACGAGTCATTGAGTTCTACTGTGCCATGCTACCACTTTATAAGTCTCACAGCTGGTCTTTGACCAGAGGAAGAATATACCAAAAGTAGTATGAAGCATAGCAGCATGGGTTCTTTTGAGAACACTGATTCTTGTCAGACTGGGCTCCGTGCAAACTAAAGACATGAAGTAACTGATTCATTGATCATGATACCTGAATACTGCTAACACAGAAACTTCCCATGTTCACCGAAAGAGTTAAGCTGCAGACCCACAGAGAATAAATTAGTGGTTACCAATGCGGGGGAAGGGCCATATAGGGGTAGGAGAGTGATAGATACAAATAGATGTAAAATAGGCTGAAGGATGTACTATACCTACAACGTGGAGACTATAATCAATGTTTTGTAATAACTGTAAATGGAAAGCAACCTTTAAAAGTTGCATTAAATCTTTTTTAAAAAGAGTTAAGCTGTTTATCTTACCAAATATATCATCACTGGATTTGTCCAAAAGATCTGGAATTCTTTAATCCCAGTTTGTTCTTAATTCTAAATTTATTTTTCATTAGTATAGTTAATAACTGCAAATTTATAAGGAAATTCTATTATCAACTAAAATATTTCCTGTGCTACAGAGTGGTAGAGGAGGAAGGCTTTCTATTTGCTGAGTATTATCACCAGCTTCTATCACAATGTGACAGCGATCATTCTGTTTACAGAAGAGAGGCTTCATTCTGTTTCAAAGAAGCTTTTTTTTCTGAAGTTGGGGGTTATACATGGAAAGAGAAAAGTCAAAGTAGCTAGGGAGATTCATTATTCATGATTATAGAACCTTTATTAAAACATTTCCAGAGATATAATTCCATTTTTCAATAATTAGGAATGCATGCAGCATAAAAGGTAACATTTGACTAGTTGATAATCTATACATATTTAAGCTGATTGATGAACCTGTCATTTTAAAGAAATAAAAGTTAACAAAAATTATGTTTATGAACTAAATCATTACATACAACTTAAAATAATGGCCTCACTAAACTTGAATTTCTTTGTTTAAATGCCTTTATCCAGAAGAAGATAAAAGAGGAAGAAAAGGAAGATGAGGAGAAGGCAGAGAAATGTACAGTGAAGAGATTTCCAGACCAGTAGGAAAAAACTGGGTCCTGGTCCTGATTCCAGGGCTTTTTAACTGTGCAAATATGAATGAGTCAATACCTTCTCAAAGCTTTGGTTTCTATGCTGCCTCTCTCTCAGGGCTGCTGTAGGTGAGTATGCTTGGGAAATATAACGGATCTTCCAGCAGAGAACTGCCAGTATGCAGTCACTCAGGGAAGTCAGACTGCTGTCAGATTTGCCTGAAATGATCATTGCCTTAGGTTTGGCATGCTTCACATTCTGGGGGAACAATGAGTCTCATCACACCAGATGAGCTTGTCCCATGATCTGGGGCAGGGGGGGTGGGGGGAATGGCTGCCTTTCATGATAAAGCCCCACAAGAAACAACAGTCTTTCCTACAGAAACACAATTAAACAAGCAAAAAACTCCACAGGTAATTAGGATACATAAATCATCTGCTTCCTTGACCTTTGCCCAGAGCTGGGAACCACTGACTTNAGGAATGTATGCAGCATAAAAGGTAACATTTGACTAGTTGATAATCTATACATATTTAAGCTGATTGATGAACCTGTCATTTTAAAGAAATAAAAGTTAACAAAAATTATGTTTATGAACTAAATCATTACATACAACTTAAAATAATGGCCTCACTAAACTTGAATTTCTTTGTTTAAATGCCTTTATCCAGAAGAAGATAAAAGAGGAAGAAAAGGAAGATGAGGAGAAGGCAGAGAAATGTACAGTGAAGAGATTTCCAGACCAGTAGGAAAAAACTGGGTCCTGGTCCTGATTCCAGGGCTTTTTAACTGTGCAAATATGAATGAGTCAATACCTTCTCAAAGCTTTGGTTTCTATGCTGCCTCTCTCTCAGGGCTGCTGTAGGTGAGTATGCTTGGGAAATATAACGGATCTTCCAGCAGAGAACTGCCAGTATGCAGTCACTCAGGGAAGTCAGACTGCTGTCAGATTTGCCTGAAATGATCATTGCCTTAGGTTTGGCATGCTTCACATTCTGGGGGAACAATGAGTCTCATCACACCAGATGAGCTTGTCCCATGATCTGGGGCAGGGGGGGTGGGGGGAATGGCTGCCTTTCATGATAAAGCCCCACAAGAAACAACAGTCTTTCCTACAGAAACACAATTAAACAAGCAAAAAACTCCACAGGTAATTAGGATACATAAATCATCTGCTTCCTTGACCTTTGCCCAGAGCTGGGAACCACTGACTTAGATGAAGTCTACTCCTGGTTAAGTGCAGCTACAAGAGGGGAGAGTCAATTATCAAGAGTATTTTCTGGATAAAATAATTGATAAAGCCCTAGGAGCTATTTTTCAAGACATATGCTGTTGAAAGAATTCATAACAGTAGAAGTCCCCATTTATATAACAACCAATAGAATAAAACATACAAAGAGTTAGTCTAATCATAACATTTTTCTTAAAATAAGTGTCTCTAAATTACTCTGGTCATTTCTAATTAAAATTCTTTCAAATGCATTTCATGCAATATACCCTATTCACCAAAAGCTTTAGAAAAGTGTTGAATATTTGAGTTTTTATTGTACAATTATAGTTCTGCAAATTCAGTAGGTGTAAGATACAATTTTGACCTTTCCTTAAAGAGTACATGTCATTTTCAAATGATCTGAGAGAAAATCCAAAGCTTAGGAACGAAGAAAACATAATGAATCTCTTCAGTGAAAGGGTTCTTCCTTTATTCAGTCAGCAAATACTCCTTTTTGTCTTTTGTAACCATTTCTGGAAGTCTACTTGACTAGCTAGGGTTAGCACAATTCCACACATTTTGATGTTGCTTCTGTAAATTCAAGACAAAGGCAGAAAGAGGTTGTGTCTGGGCACAGCTGCATCTCACAGCATGAAACGAAGCCCAGCAGAATGGTCTCATCACCACAAACAGCCAGCACACAACAAATTGGGAGTGATTAATGCGTGATCCACCAACTAGATAGTCTAATTAAATAACAGTGGTTAATTGCTAATTAGTATGTGACTTATGTAGATAGAAGCACTTAGACTTGTCAAATGGTAAAAAGAACACTGAAAAAATCAAAGTGCTGTCATTTCAATGATCTGTTTAAAAATGAAGCAGCAGAGCTGGAATGTTTTTGCTATCATCTGTCTGGTTAAAACACATACTGGAAACTTGTTTTATCTTTCTAAAACGGATTTCTTCCTTCCATTTAAGTCATAATGTTACTTTTGATGTTGTGAAAGGCTATAAGCACTGAACTGAAACAGTATTTTGATGTTTGTATAGGGGGGTAGTGTAATTTCTATTACTCATTTAAACGCCAGCATATTTGAAATGTAGCCACTACTATTCACCTGGACACAGCTGGTTCTCCCTTCTTACATATTTATTTTCTGTGTACTTAGAAAGACCTGGTTTTAACCAAAACCCCCTCTATTTAGCCTATCCAGTAACATATATTCAGAATATGTAAATCTGCCATTCATGAAATTCACTGTCCTTGGGGGCTACGGTGGTGGGGCCTGCAGGATCTGAGATCTGCTTTTGGAAACCGTGTAAGACTTGCTTCCACAACTGTGAGATTTGGGAGGGGTGTTTTTTTTTTTCCTTTTTTTGGCTTTTATAGAAAAAAACACCATCTGTCTCCTCATTACCCTTAAAAAATAGAAGGAAAAGAAAAGCCTGAGATGGCATACTGATGCCAACCTTTACTTTCAATTATTTATCATCTAAAAAGAACATACATGGAGAAGGTTTCATGAATAATGCTTTCCCCTTTTGTAGAAAGTGTAGTGGAAACGCTACATGCATACTCCTAAATGGGCAGATCAGATCGATGCCCATCT
This sequence comes from Oreotragus oreotragus, assembly GCA_006410675.1. Classification (NCBI taxonomy): domain Eukaryota; kingdom Metazoa; phylum Chordata; class Mammalia; order Artiodactyla; family Bovidae; genus Oreotragus; species Oreotragus oreotragus. The sequence continues at coordinate 44,371 of SJYX01016111.1, forward strand.
TCACTAAACATTATTTTTTCATAACCTCAACCAAACAAACCAACTAAATACTTTCCTGTCTCCTTGGTGATAGTGACACATGTGCTGCCTTAAAACAAAAACCCGTAAACAAAAGACTGCACTCTAAAATCACAACACATTCGCCTGAAAGAGGCTTGCGGATGGAGGGCCTGCTGCATTATTTATCAGTGTGTGGCCTGAATACCACCCTCCTCAGAATCACACAGAATCACTGAGGATGCTTCCTGGCTCTCACTCCACACCTCTGGGAACTTGCATTTTTGATGAGCACTCCCAGGTGATACTGATACAACCTAAATTTTTAGGGCAGTTATGGTATTTACCATCCACAGAGGAAGAGCCTTTCACCCACACATCTTCAGACATTTTGCTCACTCTTTTCCTCCATCTTCATCCCCATGAGCTCTGAAGAGAATAAAGAAAACTGACTTTCAACTCTGAGGAGAGAAATTAATGGTGCTGTTTCCCATCTAGGTTAGAATATTCACTGATTGAAATGTAGACTAATGGAGTGAAAGCCCTAGAGAAAAGAAAACTGGATATTCCAGAAATAGTCATTAAGTTGGGAGGACGAGAGTGGCAGCGGGAGCCATTCCCAGTGCAGGGGGACAAGGGGACAGAGGGGTGACTGCTGCAGCCAAGGGGCTGGTTCCATGCCCTCCTTGGAAGTGAGCTGAATGAATCCCTGAAACTAGATCCAGGACAGTTGCTAAAAGAAATCACCCTTGGAAGCTTGAGGCCAGGAGGAAATAGCTGCACACACACAGCTGGCTGGACAGATGGCTGCCTCTTAACATAAAGGAAAAAAGGAAGAAATGCTCCTGAAGAATACCATGTGGGGAAGCAGAGGGCCCATAAGTAGTGGTCATCAGAAAGCAAAGTACTAACCTGGCTCCCAGTGAAGCAGAACACAGTCAACCCCACCCGCAGCCACAGTAGAGGGAGGAGGGGGCTAGTGCCAGGAGTCCAGCTAGTGGGGGCACCCGCAGATTAGCAGTTCATTGCTAACGATTTCTGTTCTATCGTTTCTGAAGGAGCAGAGATTGCAGCTTTGTAATATTTCTAAGCCAGTGGGCTTCTGTAATTAAATTGACCCCTTGCCCCTCAAAAACCTCTACATTCAGTTTTTCTTAACCCCATTACATATAAATGAGTTGTATAATTCTACTGGGGCTTTTCTGTTGTTTTGTTATTTTTACTTATACAGCCAATAAATCTCAGTTACAATGTGCATTCAATGGACTATTAGGGGTTAACTTAGGAACATATCACTACTCTTTTTATTGATTCTATGAGAAAAATGCATTCTGAGTTCCAAAGTAGTAATTTAAAAACAGAATCTTGGAACAGTACATGTGGGTAATTGAAGACTTCCTGTACAACTAAATTCAGACAAGTTGAATCTCCTGAATAGACGTCTTTGGTACAAGTGTTTATCCACAGTGCCCTCTAGTGGTTTTAATTGCCATTTCAACACACATCAAAAAAAATGAAAAAGTTCTCTGAGCAAATCCTTTCCCATATTTGAAATGGCTATGCGTATTTAGAAGTCTCAGAACCATACAATCTAAGAATTTCATATCTGAGAAATACTAGCAAATATCATTTGAGTTTACTATAGAGTCAAAATTTGATCACTGTTCACTTGATCATGACACAAAAACATGTTATTTGAGGAATTAATCTAGGTCTCCCTTGGTTTTGTTCTATTTAATTAAGATCATCAGTATGGACACAACAAGCAATTTAAGACAGATGGTTTTTTTTTCTGATTTGAATTTTCTATTTTCTTTTTGTTTTTTTGAAGTCCACTTTCCTTTCTTCCGGATAATGCACTATTCCTGTACAAATGTTAAAGCTAGTTACAGAGTAATAACAGCCAAAGGGGAAAAATGTTTTCCATGATAACTTCATCAGCTGTGTCTAAAATCTCAGATCTCTGATTTAAACATTATTACTGCAGTCGCCCAATTTGCTTTTTTTCTGAACTGAATTTTCATGGTTTTTCAGATACCCCTCAAAAAATAAAACCTCCGAAGTGAAGTTAACAGTAGAAATTATGGCAGGCTTTGTGCTGTCCTCAGGCTAAATGCAAGATAATTTATCTTAAGCTTAGTTAAATTATATTATTTTCACATACTTATCACTGTATTTCACAGGATACAACAAATAGGGTTTCTAAAGAAAGATCACAGTAAAGAGAACAAAGAAAATGAGGGAGAAAAGAAGAGAGTCAACATGAAAGCACAACATTAAAGAAAGAAAAAACAGTAATAACCAACAACGGAAATACAAGTGTTTATTTTCCTTGCAACATCCAGGTGATTAATCAAGTTTCAAAAGATACACACCCCATGGTAATGGGTAATGTATCACAGCCTTTGATTATGCACTGAGCTACTTATACTTACCAAGTCATAAGGTTAGGAAGTTGGCTACTACATAGTACTTTGGTTTCCAGAGTGCTCCTCCAGAACCAGCAACACCAACATCATCTGGGAACTCGTTAGAAATTCTCAGGGCCCACCCCCAACACTGTCTCAATCTGAACATCTAGGTCTTCACACACCTTGCAGGTGACTCTGATGCAAACTACAGCTGAGATCCACTGTGACAGCAGATCAAATACTGACCTTAATTGGAAGCGGAATTCAGAAAACCTGTACTAAGTTTTGTGATGATTCTGAGCAGCCTGATCTTAGGCATCAGTTTCCTCATCTTTGTAAAGAAGACGGTATTATCCACCTGATGATACAGGTAGCAAGCTCCTTAAGACTATTCTTGCTTAAGCCTAATCACCCATTCATTCATATTTTTAAATACTGATTGAGCATCTACAATATTCCAAGAATTGTTCTCTATAGATGCTTGGGATTGATCAGTAAGCAAAAGAGTGAAGAACCTCTGCTTTCCTAGAGTTTATAATTCCAGTGGAATAACACACACACCTTAAATAGTAAACATATTAGTTTCCTACAGCTGCCATCACAAAGTACCACAAACTGGATGGGTTATAGGACAGACATGGATTGTCCACAGTTACAGAGGTCTGAAACCTAGCTATCAGCAGGGTCGGTTCCTTCTGAGAACCGTGAGGCAGGAGTCAGTTCCCAGCCTCTCTCCTTGGTTTGTAGACAGCTGTCTCTTCCCTGTGTCTCAATCATCTTCCTTCCACGTGTGTCTATCTCTGTGTCTCTCTTTTCCCTTTTTGTGACACGGATACCAGTTGTACTGAATTTTGCCTGCCCACTGATCTCATTTAACTCAATTACCTCTATAAAGACCCTCTCTCCAAGTGGTTACCTTCTGAGGTCTTAATCCTTCTGGGGATTAGGACTCTACCATATCTTCTATGAAGAAGATACAATCCAACCCATAACATGCATTAAATGAAGGAAATCTCAGTAAGTTAGATGATAAAACATGCTAAAGAAAAAAATCAAGCAGGATATTTGCGTTTGGGAGCACAGGAGTTGAGTCAGGATAGAATTTAAATAAGGCCAAAACAGACCTCAGTGGTTAGGTGATATTTGAGCAAAGACATGAAGAAGGCTTAGTAAGGATGTCAGAGAAGAGACCCAAGCATTAACGGATGGTTTCTATGTCCACTCGGTGTCTGATTCATCATTACCCTTTGTCTTATCCAGCTCTTGGCTGTGTGCTGTGCAAAGTGAATCTACACAGGGGATTGGCCTCAATTACTGGAGAACAGTTCTCCTGACTATTTTTTCTCAGGCTCCTGTTTCAAGAAAATCTGGAGATTTTTGCTGAAAGTCACTTCTACCAATTGTCTAAAAGTCTGAGAAACAAGGATCACTAAACCCAACATATATTTCCCCAGGACATGAAAATATCATCTTCTGTGAAACCAAAACAGTAATGTTAGAGTCTGTTTCACCGTGACTACTTTGCTAGTCATTAATCTGATTCCCTGGAATGCAGCTTATCGTCACCACCACATTACCTACCTTTCCTAAAAACAGAATTTCCTATGAAGTTTCCCTTTCTAAATATTCAAAATTTCCTGAAGGATACTGTTCACCAAATGTAGACATCATTATGAAAAGTTCAGGGGTTCATGTTTGGGAGTTCGTGTAAAAAAATAAATAAATACAAAAAAAAAAAAAAAAAAAAGTTCATACTTTATACTTAAGTTTCACAGAGCTGAGCTTTAGAAACTGAACCTCATATTCTCCCAATAGTATATTTCCATATATTTTTTCATTATTTTGATTTCCTACAATGCATATACAGATGTGCTCTTTACATGACATAAGTGGCTGTGTGTTTCTCTTGAGGAGAAGTGAGGGGGTATGGTAGAAATACTACTGGGTAGCAGTGAGCCTGGGTTCAGTCCCAGCAATTAATTTACCCTGAGCCCTTAGGGTCAGTTGCCTCAACCTTAAATAAGGTAAATAAATAAGGGGAAATCTGTGCAGCTCTCAGACTTCCAGCTGACATCTACATACCTGAAAGCACACACTTCCATCAGTATCAGAGGTTCACTAGAACATTGTATGAGGCTGCAGGTGGAAGTTAAGGGTAGAAGAGTTTTCTGAAAAATTCCACATAAAACTTTGTCATATCCGAGACCAAGCTAAGCTGTAATGTCACTGTCATTTCTCAACACCACCACCCGCTCCCGGTCCATCTGGTCTCTGAGCCCGCCCTGAGACTGGTAACCCATGTACCGACGTCACTAGTGCCATCGCCATCTCCAGCAGCCCACGTCTCTATCACCACTGCTCACTGCTATACTGTTACTCCTGTGGTTAGCGTTGCTTGACTGAGTGCTCATTATAGGACAGGCACTATGCCAGGTACTGTGCTTACAATGTTTTAGTCTATAGTCCCGTGTGTGCAAAAATATCTCTTTATTTTTGCTGCGATAGAAATTCCCACCTCTAACTCATATTCTGCCTGGAAGCAGAAACTTCATATTAGTCCTGATAAATGCAGCTCCTCAATAGCCCAGGTCTAAGGCCTTCTGCTCGTCTTTCTTATCTTCTCATCCTCCCCATCTCACCTGACCTGTGGAGGGAACATGTCCCTATCACTGTCAGAGGCAAGGGCAGAAAGGAATTTGTTATTCTCTGCATCAGTTCCCACTGGAATTCTATCAGGTTACCTGCCCATTCACTTGCCTTGACCCATCTACCTGCAACGATATCTGTTCTGTGACCACTATATTCTAGGAATGAGGAGGCTAATGAGCATGGATTCCCACCTCCCAGGCTGTACACAATGATCACTACATAGGGCTCCCCTTCTTCAAGGCCCTCAAGTGTGTTTGAGGAGACATATCTTCCTGTGCTACTCCCCTTCAAAGCCTCCTGGGTATTCTCAGTGGCCATCATCCACAGGTGTCTTACTTCCAGTGATGCTTGGTTCTATGAGTCAATTTGAATAACCCAGTTTTTCATACACTATTCTAGGTGCTGCTATGAAGGGATTTTGTAGATGTAGACATAGCATCTAAAATCGGTTGTCTTAGTCTCAGTATTGTATGGGGGCTTCATCTAATGCATTCTTCCTTAAGGCCTTAAATGCACAATAGAGGTTTTGCTGAAGAAGAATAAATTCTACTTCCTGACAGCATCAGCTCTTGCCTAAGACTTTCCAGCCTGCCAGCCTACTCTACAGATTTCAAAGTCACAATCACATGAGAAAATCCTTGGTTGAGTATGTATGGTGTGGTGTGTAGTGTGCGAGGGTGTGTGTGGTGTATGTCTATGGTGTGTGTGTGCATGCGTATGGCATATATGTTTGTGTGGTATGTCTGTGGTGTGTGTATGGTATATATGCATGTAGTGTGTGTGTATGTTTGCAGTGTGCATATGTGTTTATAGTGTGTGTGTGTGCTATGTTTGTGGTATGTGTATATGGTGTATGTGGTATGTGTGTGCATATGTTTGTGGTATGCATGTGTGGTATGTGTGTGTATGTGTGTGCATTCACTTGATCCATTCTGTTTCTATGGAGAACCCTAACTAATATATTTCTCCTCCTACTCTCACTTCTTTAAACCAAAGAATTTTTATTTTAATATTTGAAAATAGCATTCTATTCCATGTAAATTATAAGTTGATCAGGCATCCTAACTACTATATATGATAGATACTTTTATCCTCACTTTGCAGATAAGGGAATTCAAGCCTAGAGAGGTGAAATAATTTGCAAAAGGTCAGTCAGCAAGCAGCAAGCAAATGTTGGCTAATCTCCAAATCGTTGGTCTTGCCCATTGGCTGATTTACTCTAAAATTAGTCTTTCTAGTGGCTATTGTGTGGCATAAATTGATGTATCAACTTGACTATATCATGGGGCGCTCAGATTAAACCTTATTTCTGAATATGTATGTGTGGTTGTTTCCTGATAAGACTAGCATTAAAACTGGTGGCCTCAGTAAAGCAGATGGCCCTCCCCTATGCGGATGGACACCATCCAATCTGTCGAAGATCTGAATAGAACAAAAACAGCAGAGGAGGGGAGAATCTGTTCTCAGTCTGACTGCTTCAGCCAGGGCATCAGGCTGCTACTCTTGGACTGAGACGTGCACCATCAGCCCTCCTGGTTCTCAGGTCTTTGGACCAGGACTGGAATTTACACAGAAGGCTTTCCAGCTTATAGAGAATAGATCATAAAACCTCCTAGCCTCATAATCACATGAGCCAATTCCTTAGAATGCATTTCATTTTTACATATATGTATATTTTTATCACATATATTATACATAGTTTTTATATTTTCTCATATGTATGTATATGTATTTCCTATTGGTTCTGCTTCTTTGAAGAACCCTGGCTAAGACAGCGTACCTACATGCTAACACATCTGCAGTGACATCACAGCTCCCACAGACACACTTCTCCAACTTTCCCATTCAGCCCTGCTTGGGATCAGTTTCTACAGCCACACTTTGTTTTCTAATGCATTTCAATTCTTTGACTGAATCTAGGGATCTGTGTGCATGTGTGGTCAGTCACTTAGTCATATCTGACTCTTGGCGACCCATGGACTGTAGCCCGCCAGACTTCTGTGCCCATGGGATTTCCCATGCAAGAATACTGGAATGGGTTGCTATTTCCTACCCCAAAGGATCTTCCTGACCCAGGGATCAAACAAGCATCACCTGAGTCTCCTGCACTGGCAGGTGGATTCTTTACCACTGCACCAACTGGGAAGCCCAGAGATTTGCAATGACAGCTATACTCGGCTGGAGCTCTGACTTTTCCAGTCCTTCCCTTTCTCTCTTCCAATGTCTGGATAACCTTGTTTCTGTAATTCTCAAGCAGTAATTTACATCCTATGTTAGAGCAGAACTACTATGCTTCTTGCAAAGTGACCTGAATATTGTACCAGTTGAGATGGACTTTTATCTTTGATCTTATCTTGACTACTGGATTCCACATCCCTTCTAAACACTGACCCCTTTGGCCCAGCAGTGAGCCCCACTACTAAAAAGAATGTTGTTTAGTCGATAAATCATGCCCAACTCTTTGCGACCCCATGAACTGCAGCCTGCCAGGCTCCTCTGTCCATGGGATTTCCCAGGCAAGAATACTGGAGTGGGTAGCCATTGCCTTCTCCAGGAGATCTTCTCAACCTAAGGATCAAACTCATATTTCCTGTATTGCAGGTGGATTATTTACCAGGGAGCCACCAGGGAAGCCCTTACAATAAAGGATACAGTCTGCTTATCACCCTCTCCTTCCCAGTGCAGGGTGAGGGAACCATGCCTACCACTGAATATGTTGTAAGCAGTAGTATTAGAGTGGGTAGAAGCATGGACTTCCAGAGAAGACAGAGTCGAATTCAGATCTGGACTCCATCAATTATGCATGTGACCTTCAAAAAGGTATCTTTTAAGAGAGTCCTCATATGTAAAATGGAGAAAACAATAGCAATGGCATCAATTAGAAGAGTAATGGAAGAAGTACCTAAGAAGTCTCATTAACAAAAATTAAATGAGAAAACAACATCAAGTGCCTGAATTACTCTAGGCCTATGACAATCACTCAGCAGATATTAACATCAGTGATGATGTAATGATGATGCTGATGAAATATCACAGGTTCCATGTAGATGATCTTATTTTCCATGACGGGTTCATGTCAATGTATGCCAAAACCAATACAGTACTGTAAAGTAAAATAAAGTAAAAATAAAAATTCAAAAATAAAAAAATAAATAAAAAATAAAACTTCAGAGTTATGGGGAAATGGGGAGGGCGAAGGAAGAAACAAGAAGCTAAGTATCTTTAATAAAGCAGTTGATAACTCGTCCCAGCTGTGTGAGAAGTAGCCTGGTCATTACTGGCAGGGCATTCATTGACAGTGCTGGGTGGTGCTGTGCTGAATCACTCAGTCATGCCTGACTCTTTGTGACCCTGTGGACCATGGTCCACCAGGCTCCTCTGTCCATGGGATTCTCCAGGCAAGAATACTGGAGTGGGTTGCCCATGCTCTCCTCCAGGGCATCTTTCCAACCCAGGGTTAGAACCCATGTCTCTTACGTCTCCTGCATGGTCAAGCAGGTTCCTCACCACTAAAGCCACCTGGGAAGCAAGCCCACATTAACAGTAGTAGGTGGGAAACACAGAAACACAAAGGCACTTTTTCTTCACTGTTTCATATTCAGTTCTCTGTCCATGTACCAGAAAAGGAAAAAAGAAAAAATTAAAACTAAAATTAACAGGTGCCTATGTATCACTTCTCCTGTTCTTGCTACTATTTGTGTTGGAGAGAAACACATGGAAATAGTTCCAGAAAATCTCTGCTCCAGGAAAATGAATGTTAATTGTTGAGTGTGCAGACGTTGGAGTCAAATATATCTGAGTGCTATCACGATTCTACCATTTTCCAGCTTACCTAAGCTCTCTCAGCCTCAGTTTTCTCATCTATAACCTCCAAGGTTAATGCGCTAGTCAAAATATTTTGTAGAAAGCAACAGAAACTCAGCTTAAATGAGCTCAGGGTATCAATAGAAAGTTAGAACATATGAGTCATGGGAAGCCAGAAATAAAGATGAGTTTTAAGAACAAGTGGAACTAGAGATACTGGTGGGGTCCTTTTTTCTGACTCTTGTATCTTCTCTCTGCATTGTCAATTTAATTTTTTCTTACAAAGACCAACAATGGTACAGTGGTAAAGAATCTTCCTGCCAATGCAGGGTTTGATGCATGGGTCAGGAAGATCCCCTGTATCAGGAAATGTCAGCCCACTCCAGTATTATTGCCTGGAGAATCCCATGGACAGAGGAACCTGGTGGGCTATAGCTCATGGGGTCAGAAAGAGTCAGACACAACTAAGTGACTGTGTACACCCAATGCACACAGGACCCAACAAACAAAGCCAGGGAAAGCTGCCAGGGTTTCAGCTACCAGAGCAATTCCAAGTTTAAAAATTTCTTGGAAGCACTCCAATTAGCTGAGTTTAGCCAGTGCACACCTCCAATCGAACCAAATAAGCCAGTGGGTTATGGTTAAATAAGAATGTGGTTTCTCCTACAGCAGTGGGGGACTGGAAATAGGAGACAAGACGATGCTAGGAAGAAAATCTCACAGATATCCACTAAATTTATATATTTTTATACATATATATATATATATTTGCCTGAATCAGGTCTTAGTGGCCACATGCAGGATCGTCAAACTTTATTGCACCATGTGGAAATTTTTTGTTAAAGTTGTGGCATGTAGGATCTAATTCCCAGAACAAGGATCAAACTTAGGCCCCTTGCATTGAGAGCACAGAGTCTTATTCAATGGACCACCAGGGAAACCCCCTAGATTTATATTTTCAAACCCTTTAAATATAAAAATAATACTTATAAAATAATGATTTAAAATTTTAATGATACATTTCAGTGAAAAGGGATACATTAAATTTAAGTAAAAATGGTTATAAAATTGAATATAGAGTACAATCTAAATTTTAGAAAACAATATGTACTAAAATCACTGTAAGAAAATGCAATAAATATTAACAGTGTTTTTCATAGATAACAGAATCATCAATAATTTTCATTTTCATAAAAATGTTTTACTGTACTATATTTTTTCTTAAACAGGACTTATTATTACTTACACAATCAGAGGGCAAACAATAAAAGATTTATGTTATTATTATTGCCGTTTTAGTATCATCTATTCCATACATGGTTCCAATTAAATTCTGCTGTATCTAAGACAAGTTCATATCCAGTTAGTTTATCACCTTAGTAATAACCCTAGGGCCTGAGACACAAGTTTTATAAACTGTCTTGTGCCTTCTATAGGATTTGTGAAATCTGGAGAACATGCACTTATTTAAAGAGAGACCTACAAGATGAAGTTTTCAGAGATGACCCATTAAAATCCCATGAAGTGAAGTGAAGTGAGCTCGCTCAGTTGTGTCCAACTCTTTGCGACCCCATGGACTGTAGCCCACCAGGCTCCTCCATCCATGGGATTCTGCAGGCAAGAATATTGGAAAGGGTTGCCATTTCCTTCTCCAGGGAAACTTCCCGACCCAGGGCTAATTTCCTAACCTGGCTGTGTATTGTTACCATTATTGCTTCGGTGACTTTTGAGTTAACAGCCTGGGACTTATGGTCATTCAGTATTCTATAGTCCAGAGTACCGGCTAGACTAGCTAACGAGAAGACAGCTAACTTCTGGGGCTGCCTTCCCCCTTGAAGGCTATTCCAGCTCTCCAAAGAGTGTGGGAAAACAGCTTCAGTTTATCTGGTAATGGTGCTGTCAGTTTCTGTAAAACCACTAGGGCATCAAAAAACCTTTGGAAGACACCAGTTTTCAAAAATGGTTATCTCATGGGGGTTAAACAAAAGGCCTAGAGGATTCAAAGATCAGGTTAAGGGCCAATTTTGCAAGCCGTGTGACCTTCAGCAAATTCCTTAATTTCTGAAGCCTCAATTATCTCACCGATAACAAAGATGCTGCTCCTAATACACAACAGGACTGCTGTATGAACTAAATGAGCTAAAACCTGCAGTATACATATGATGGACCAGGACACACCAGGCACTAATCAAAACTCCATTTTCCTCTTTCAGGCCCCATCCCAAGCCCCTTCCTTCTCTTCTCTCCCAGTCCTAACAAAGGCCACTTCCTAACAATCATATGTCAGGTAAGTAAACACAAAATGTGATTTCCTTTGAACACATATATTCATGCTGACAAAGGGAAATAGAAGCCTTTCAAATCACTGAACAGGAAAAGGAGCATTGGAATGTACTACTAGATAAAAAAGAAAGAAAAATATGAGATGGCAGGACCATGTAGCTATTGCTGATTTCCAAAATCCTGGACTTTACTAGTTGTTGCTTATGTGTAGGCCTGTTTGCTTGCTTTCCAATCTCTGGTCCTCAAAAATCACAAAACTCAATGATATACAAAACTTACATGAGTTCCCAATCATCAAGCTTAGGAAGACAACTTACATCTCCTTAATCTAGCTCTCAAAAGAGTTAAAACAAATTTAATTGAGCTGAGGGATATAATATTGATAGTAATATATCATTATAATATCCACTGTATAAATGTATAATGTCTTACAGGAAGTAGGTAGGAAGTAGCTGAGTAGGGATTACATTTTGACACAAGGACTACAGTTTGACTGATGCCCTGCAGTTTTATTTGAATACCTTTCACTCCAGAAAGAAAAATCTTCTAGCTCAAGAACTTTCATCTCTGTGCTCCTTTCTCTGCCTACAAGTCAGGGCACAGTCTCCCCTTTCTGTAACTCTTTTTGAAGCAACAGTTTCACTCTGTTGTCTATTGTTATTCATTCAACATACACTTACTGAGTATCTACCATGTGCCAAGAAAAGGACCCTAGGGAAATACAAGAAAATAAAACATGGTCCCTCATCTCCAGGCTCTTGAGTTTAGAGGTGGGAAGTGACAAAAAGGTTCTTGCAGCCCTATGTGGTAAGTAGGTAGGAATGTAGGAATAAAAGTCTTTGAGAGCACTTTACAGATCAAATTACTTATTGGTGGAGGTGAATAAATTGAACCTTGACAGGAGAGCAGGAACATCTTAGGGAAGGAAGTAAACAGGGTCAGGTGATGGGCAGGATACTGCAGCTCAGATAAGAAGTGGAATGGAGGCCCAGGCCAGACCTGGAGAACTGAAGACCTGAGAAAGCATGGAGAACTGACATATTGTCTAAATTTCAGAATGTGGACTATGTTAGAGGACAGATGCAGAACAGATAAGTCTGAAGAAGCAGTTAGAGGCTGGATCAAGGACACTGTCAGTCATATAAACCAGTTCACACTGAAGTATATGCAGAGCAGTGGCTATTAAGATGGTCATTAACATGCTCAGTTTGCATTTTAATTTCTCTTTTGTTTCTATGTGGGAAAATGGACTGCAAAGTTAGAGGCCAGAAACAGACCAGTGTGGAGGCTACTTCAGTAGTTCCAATAAGTGATGAGGGGCTAACTTAAGGCAGCGGGGTGGAGAACAAATAAATAACTCTCTCTCTCTCTCTCTTTCTGTCATCTTATACATAGAAAACAATTGTCATCCAGTCCTTAAGTCATGTCCGACTCTTTGTGACTCCATGGACTATAGCATGCCAGGCTTCCCTGTCCTTCACTGTTTCCCAGAAGTTGCTCAGACTCACGTCCATTGAGTCGGTGAAGCTCTCTTCTCATCCTCTGTCTTCTCCTTCTCCTGCTGCCCTCAGTCTTTCCCAGCATCAGGGTGTATTCCAATGAGTCAGCTCTTCATATCAAATGGCCAAAGTATTGGAGTTTCAGCTTCAGCATCAGTCCTTCCAATGAACACCCAGGACTGATCTCTTTTAGGATGGACTGGTTGGATCTCCTTGCAGCCCAAGGGACTCTCAAGAGTATTCTCCAACACCACAGTTCAAAAGCATCAATTCTTCAGCACTCAGCTTTCTTTATAGTCCAACTCTCACATCCATACATGACCACTGGAAAAACCATAGCCTTGACTAGACGGACCTTTGTTGGCAAAGTAATGTCTCTGCTTTTCAATATGCTATCTAGGTTGGTCATAACTTTCCTTCCAAGGAGTAAGCGTCTTTTAATTTCATGGCTGAAATCACCATCTGATTTGATCTCCTTGCTATCCAAGTGACTTTCAAGAGTCTTCTCTAGTACCACAGTTTGAAAGCATTAATTCTTCAGTACTCAGCCTTACTTTTTAAAATACTAACTTATTTTAATTGGTGGATAATTACTTTACAATATTGTGATGGTTTCTGCCATACATCAACATGTAGTCCAACTCTCACATCCATGTATGACTACTGGAGAAACCATATCTTTGACAATAAGGATTTTTGTTGGCAAAATGATGTCTCTGCTTTCTAATACACTATCTAGATACTCTGGTTTCTCTTCAGAGAACAATAAGAACTGAGATTTATTGAGCACTTACTACATGTAGCAGGCACTCTCCTATATGTTTTATGTTTGACTCATTTTGTCTTCAGAACAAATCCTCATCATGAGGAATTTGAGGTTCAGATGAGGAATTTGAGGTTCAGATGAGGAATCTGAGGTTCAGATAAGGAAAATGAGGTTCAGAAATTAACCTGGCCAAGGTCCTCAAAATCAGACATTATCTTCTATTTCTTTCATTATATAACATATATAAAATAAATTTGTATAGGGGTTAATATATACATATATATTATTGGTGCCCAATAAATATTTGTGCATTGGGTATTACAATTATTCACTAGTGGAACAATGGTTTTTGAAAAGAGATAAGTTTTCATCTCCCAAAGTGCTCAAGCAGAGACTGTGAGATGATTTGTCAAGCGTGTTTTAGAACAAAATCCTGCTTTCTATGTAAGCTTCCAGAAAATTCTAAAGCCCCCAATAGTACTAACATTTCAATGACCGTATGACTCATTGAGTTTGAAGGACAAACACCTGCTATTAACAGAAAAATACCTGAGCTCGTAGGACTCTCCATTAGTAAGAAAAATTACCATTAATCTCAAACACACTTATAGTCACAATTTTCTCCTCTGTTTACTATTTCTGATGCCTTTTGGCAGTGCTCCTTATATGACTGGATGAAAGACAACATCTTACTGTACCAGTATACATAAGGATACTTACAGCACACATATTTCTTTGGAAATTCCCTCAAAGTGTAATAGAGAGAAAGAGATATTTTATCAGTATTAAATTCCTCTTAGGTACATTTTAATTTCCTAAAGCACTGGGCATGTAATAATATGCTAATTTTCATAGACAATGTAGCATTTTAGAGTGGAATTAGGAATATATTTTGAGGAAAGATTGGAAGTTTCTCAAATCAGGAGAATGTGCCTTTATTACTTTTCTGCTATTAACTTGCTCTGAGATTTTAAGCAAGTCCCTTCAGCCTCTCTCAGCTTCATTTGTACTTCATTTGTAAAATAAGGACTAATGCTTAGCCACTACCTCACCAGGATATACTGAAAAAATAATAAGCTCATACAGTCAGGCAAGATACTTTGAGATTTTTGAATCAAAGAGCCAGCAGATTAAATTCTAACTAATTTAAATGAATTAAAGATGCATACAAATGAATTAATATAATATACAGCATTATGCAAAACTTTTACAGTGTGAGGTATAAAAACATTTAAATACACGATCATTTTCTAAATGTTCTCACCTTTTAAATTAAAAGCACTCATCTAAATTTCATCTTCTAAAACTCCAGAAGATAGTGAAATATCTCATGATATAACTTTAAAAGAAAATAAGGAGTTACCTTGAAGTCCCTTTTGTATGATAAAATGGTTTACAAGTCTAATTTCTGAAACTGCACAAGAAAAGACCTCACATTTGCTTGACCCTCAATACCTACATGGTGTACCTGTGTCATGTGGGTTTAAAGTGGGCAAAGGGTCAACAGCTGCCAGGAAAGCTAGAGCTGTAGACTGAGGGGTGATGGCCCATTGCTCTAACACCCGTCATTCCAAGAGCTGCCTTTAAGAGGCTGTTTTGAGTTTTTGTTTTTAATCTGTTTTCTTACAAATAACATTTCCTTAGGCAGATCAGCTTCTACATTAGGAAATATTGGCCTTGATTTATATACTAGGTTAAATCTTATCGGAGGGCGTGTTTCTCATTTTGGAGATACAGCCTAAAATGGTATCTGAGAACAAGTATGTAATATAGTCATTATCTCATTCAAACATGTTGCCTTTAAGGTATTCTGATATAATACAGAAATAAAAATCTCTTTCTTTGGGAGTCAGGAAATGCTACTGATGGTGAAGATAAAAGAGATTTTAACATCTAAGCTCATAAATGTAGGTAAATCATTCCCTGTTGACTTTTAAGAATAAAATCTTAGGTGGAAATCAAAATGATTATAATAATTGTTATTATTACTACTATTACTACTTGACAAATAGAGGAACACATTCTATGGAGCTGGCATTTGCTAAAAAGAGTTTGACGTTTTAGAAGATTTAAGAAGCTAAGTGCAGAATCCCCTAACAGAGAGGACAATTGTCCAGAAAATACATATATTCAAATTAAAGGAGGTCATCAATCTGACTGGAACCTTCTACGTGAGAGCTGAAATCTCCAATACCTAAATGTTAAGCTACATTCACAGATTGTCAACCAGGTTTTGAAAAAAGATAGACAAACCAGCCATGGGTAGAATAAACTGTAGAATATTGAATAAAATTACAGTTAAATAAAATATAGCACTAGAGAGACTCTAGACCTTACACTTGTGAAGCCAAAACTAAATTTCAAGTACAAATGAGTTGTTAGGAAAGCATAACTTCAAAACTGCCATCGGCCCAAGTCCAATTCCAGTAAGGTCTGAATCAGAGCAGTGACTGGAAAGCAACGAATAAAATAATCATATGCCCAAGAATAACAAATTCTGAAAACCCATCCCAGAAATAGGAAAATAAAGTTGGCATGAATAAGTTGTGCCATCTGTAGTTCTATTTTCAAAATATTTTATAAGGACCAAATAATGAAAAATTGGATGTAACATTTGCTATCTTATTAGCACTTGTAAAGGGTCAGTAAACACCTACACTGTTGGAAAATGATACTTTCCACTGAGCATCTTTGCTTAGAGAGGGCATTTGAATCCTCTCAAAAATATCACCCTCACATAGCTACTACCTATCAAGTGACATTGGTTTTGCGGTGACATCTATTTCCCATGCCCAACTTAGAAATTCAGTGGAAAAAAGTTGCTTATAAGGAAAAAAAAGGAATGCTTTTTCATTTATGTAGCACACTTAACAAACACTAAAATACATACAACATTTTGGGAAAATGCCAGTTATGATTCTGAGCAACTTCTAATTAAGCTCCCAACCTCTGTCCCATGTAATTCCACTGGTAGCTATTGTTAAATATTTAGTGTAGTGCTTTACAGAATTTCTAAAGGCATTATAATGTATCATACTTCCTCAGATCTTAAGGTTTTCAGTCAAATCCACAGCAGTTTAGCAATAGCTTTCCTAAAAACAACAACAAATTAAACACTAATATATTAGTGTACTACAACCATAAATTATGATACTGACAAGTTTCAGTCATTAAAACTTGACAAATATATGACATATATGGAATATATATGCTAAACCTTGTAACTCACACTCTTTTATCTCTTGTGAAAAGTAATTCTAAACCAAGGGTTAAACAACACAAGCATATAAACCTATATCTCACTTTTGCAAATGCTGTCAGGCATCTTCTATATTTTTAAATCAACAAGTGAGTCTTATGTGCCCTACTCTGTGGGTACATCACAGAGTATCTTGTTTTATTCATTTATAAGAAGATATTTAACTGAAACTTTTTCTATTACATAAGACTAAAATTTTAAAGAAGTTTTAGTGGAAAAGGAGGATATTATTTTAGCTGTTATAAAATTAGAATATGGTACAGTATCCTAAGAGATTGAAATCGGTGGTTTTTTATGATTAACTGCAGGTATTAAATACAGTTGAAAACAAGATTCCACCTCATTTTCAAACACTCATGTGTTTTCCTGCCAAATATAGAAATGAAATTTAATTTTCAACTTTCTGGAGGAGGCCAAGAAAGACGTAACTTGCAGATATGACAGTACTCAGAAATGGCTAACACTGAATCATCAGAGAATGTAGGCTGATAAAGGAACTCATTTTGCTTTCAAAAGATAATATGTATGCTCACCCTAACTTTACAAAAGAAGAAATGCATGTAGCCAATGTTATGTACGCTAAGTCACTTCAGTCGTATCTGAGATTTGCGACCCAATGGAGTGTAGCCTGCCAGGCTACTCTGTCCATGGAATTCTCCAGGCAAGAATACTGGAGTGGGTCTTTTGCTGTCTTGCATACAGGGTCCTCATTACCATCTTTCTAAATTCCATATATATGTGTTAGTATACTGTATTGGTGTTTTTCTTTCTGGCTTACTTCACTCTGTATAATCAGTTCCAGTTTCATCCATCTTATTAGAACTGATTCAAATGTATTCTTTTTAATGGCTGAGTAATACTCTATTGTGTATATGTACCACAGCTTTCTTATCCATTCATCTGTTGATGTGGGGTGGGAGGTGGGAGGGGGGTTCATGTTTGGGAGTTCGTGTACACCCGTGGCAGCTTCATGTCAATGTATGCCAAAACCAATAGAGTACTGTAAAGTAAAATAAAATCTCTTTTGCTGTCTTGCATACAGGGTCCTCATTACCATCTTTCTAAATTCCATATATATGTGTTAGTATACTGTATTGGTGTTTTTCTTTCTGGCTTACTTCACTCTGTATAATCAGTTCCAGTTTCATCCATCTTATTAGAACTGATTCAAATGTATTCTTTTTAATGGCTGAGTAATACTCTATTGTGTATATGTACCACAGCTTTCTTATCCATTCATCTGCTGATGTGGGGTGGGAGGTGGGAGGGGGGTTCATGTTTGGGAGTTTATGTACACCCGTGGCAGATTCATGTCAATGTATGCCAAAACCAGTAGAGTACTGTAAAGTAAAATAAAGTAAAATGGAAGCTCTTAAAAAAAATAAAAAATAAAACTCAAAAAAAGAGAAAAAAAAAAAGAATACTGGAGTGGGTTTCCATTTCCTTCTCCAGAGGATCTTTCCCACCCAGGGATTGAATCAGGTCCTTACCACTAGCGCCACTTGTCACTAAGTGTATTAAAAGTTCTAATTCATTAGTACCTAAAGTAAAACAAATTAAAATGAGATTCAAGTTTTGTCCACTGGATTATTATTCTTTAAACTGACCTGAGCACACAAAACTCCCAAGAAACTAATTAAAAACTGTAAGCTGGTTCATCCTACCTCCAACCACCACCAAACACACTAATTCAGCAACAACTTTCAGAAAAATTACTTTTGTGAGAAATTCAGAAACTATTTAAAAGGCCCCTATACATCAGAGAATGCAAACCCAGACTTAATGAAGCCAGCTGGGAGATTTGGGATAATCTCTTGTCAGAGTTCTGTCCCTGGTACAGTGCCATATGATCAGGAAGAGGCCTCTAACCCCCAGCTTCACTCAAGAAGGAAAAGGGATTTTTTTCATTTGTCCAGCAGGGCCTTTCCAGAAAAATTACTTCTATCTTGACTGTCAGACTTTGATGTGTTCAGCACAAACTAGCCACCAGGGGAAAACGGAGATGGTGTTTGGGGCTGGTCAACAACATAGATCTTGTCCCTGCTGAGCACAAATGAGTGGATAAAAAAATTCTATCTTTGTTTCCCCCTGGGGAGGGAAAGTGTTGATCCCTGTGTGCAATGATCCAACTTCTTTGGGACCACCCAAAGAATTATCATCTGTCTTGCCAATCTTGAAGCTCCAATGAGCTCTGACATTCCAGCAGCCCAGGGGAGAATGAAGGTGACACCTTGGATTAATAGATACCACAGATCCTCCACTTTGTTCAGCATATCATGAGCAGATAAAAAACTCTAACTCTTAGATTCCCCCCTGGGAGAGAAAGTTTATCCACATCCAGGGCCCTAACTTTTCAAAGGATGCCTAAATAATTAGCATCTGACTTACCAGTTTTGAAGCTCTGACAGGTCAAGCACAGTCTAGCACAGTTTTGGGGAGAATAGAGACAGCAGTTTGCACTGGTAGGTGCTATAGCTCCTCCCCCGACATTCCCTAGTTCATCACAGGACAAGTGGGCTAAAACAAAAGCTGCCTACTTCAACCTCATGAAGGAAATAGTTCATAGAGGCCTCCAGAATCCCTGGCAAGGATGCTTGATGGGGTCTGTTTCTGTATGAGGCTGCTCTGTGAAGACTGAGATAGGTGTCTGGTTTGTCCACTGCATAGACAACCCACACACAGGGTCAAATAATAATAATAATAATGAGGAATCAGACAAAGATATCACAAGCAAAGGAATAAGATACAGCTTCAGAATCTGACCATAAAAAAAAAACTTGTATGATTTATCTTACAGATAATTCAAAACAATTGTCTTGAGAGGTCAAGAGAGCAATGCATGAACAAAGGGAGAATTTTAACAAAAAGATGAAAAATATGTTTTAAAATAACCAAACAGAAATCATAGAGCTGGAAGGATGCACTAATTGAAATAAAAAATTCACCAGAAGTTCCAACAGCAGACTAAACAGAAGAAAGATTCATGAACTCAAAGATGTATCACTGAAAATAATTAAGTCAAGGATAAAAAAAAATGAATGCACGAACAAAGGGAGAATTTTAACAAAAAGATGAAAAATATGTTTTAAAATAACCAAACAGAAATCATAGAGCTGGAAGGATGCACTAATTGAAATAAAAAATTCACCAGAAGTTCCAACAGCAGACTAAACAGAAGAAAGATTCATGAACTCAAAGATGTATCACTGAAAATAATTAAGTCAAGGATAAAAAAAAATGAAAAAGAGTGAAGAAAGTTTAAGGGATCTATGGACACCAATAAGTGAACAGTTATATTAGATTATTAGAGTCCCACAATGTGAAGAGAGAAAGGAAAACATACTCAAAGTAATAATGGCTGAACATATGCCAACTCTAGGAATAAAAAAAAAATCCACACTAAGACATTATAATCAACTTGTCAAAAGTTAAAACACAAAGAGACAATTTTGAAAGCAGCAACAGGAAAGTGACTTTGTCACATACAAGGCAACCACCATAACAGTGCAAGTCTATTTTTCAGCAGAAACGTTGCATGTCAGTAGTGGGACGATATATTCAAAGTGCTGAAAGAAAAACTGCCATCAAGGAATGTAAAAAATAAAAATCACATGATTGTCTCAACAGATGAGGAAAAGCATCTAACAGAATTAATGATAAAAATCTTTCAGGGTGGGAGGAGTGGATTAGACAATGAAGCCCATAACACTATGTAAGGAGGAAAAAGACTAACATTATTTTATTTTATTTTTTGGCCACGCTGCATGGCATGCGGGATCTTAGTTTCCCAACTGGGGAACTAAAGGGAGAGAACCTGGACCCCCTGCAATGGAAGCAGAGTCTTAACCACTGGACCAGCAGATAAGTCCCAGGAAAAGGCTGATTTTAAAATAAAATAAAACTTATGGAAGTGAAAAACAAAATCTGAAATTTAAAATTGATAGGTTAAAGAACAGAAGTTTGCTTCAAAGTTTTGAGAGGTAATTAGTAACCTAGAAAACATCTGTGGACGATATACAGTACACCACAGAAAGCCACAAAGACAGAAGAATAAGATTTTCCTGTTCTTAAAATGAAATAATTAAAAGGGAAAGAAAATAAGATAAAATGGTATAATATATGTCTTATAGAAATACAAGAAAGGATATTACAGAAATGAGAGAGAGACAATATATACTGGGATAATGGTTGAGAATTTTCCAAAAATCACAAATATGTTAATTCTAAAATTTGGGAATTGCAAAAAATTCAAAGCAAGATAAATGAGAATAAATCCATATTTAGATATATTATAGTGAAATGCAGAATACTTCAAACACAGATTATAAAAGCAATGAAGAATACAGAACAATTGATATCTAAAAAAGAATAAAAATTACACAGATATTAGTAACAATAGATATAAAAGGGCAACAGAATAATCTATTCAAAGGGCCAAAGGAAAAGAATAGTCATTTCTAATTCCATATCTAGCTACATCTTCATTCAAGAAAAGAAGGCAAAATTTAAAAAAATGTATTTATAACAAAAAGTTTATTTCAATTACTTCTAAGTACATTAATTGCAGGTGATTTTTGTTTCTTCCTTATATTTTTTGTGTTTTAAAAAATTTCTACAGTGATCTAATGCTGCTTTTAACATCTAATATTTTAACATTAACAATTACCATTAAACAGAAGCAGCCAAGATGGCAGAGTAGAAGGACCCTAGAGGTCACCTCCTCTCACAAGCAACTAACTGCAGAATTGTTAATGTAAAAGACCGAAACTTACCCAAAAATATCTTCTACAATGAAAAACGTAAAGAAGGAACTACAAGATGGTTAAGAAAGTGGATATGAGATACAATTAAATCCCTGGGTAGGAGACCCACAAACTGGAGAATAATTATATTACAGAGGTTCTCACACAGGAGTGAGAACTCTGAACCCCATATTAGGTTTTCCAGCCCAGGTGTCCAGTACCAAGAAGAGGATTCCCCCAGAGCATTTGGCCTGGAAGGCCAATGGGTCTTGATTGCAGGAGTTCCACACAATGGGGTGGGGGTGGGGAGCGGGGAATAGACTTCTGTCTAAAAGGTTTAGAGAAATTTCACATGCACCAGGACCACCTTCTCCCAAAAAGCAATAGTTTGATAGGAGCTTGGGCCAGACCTACCTGCTAGTCTTAGAGGGTCTCTTGGGGAAGCAGAGCGAGGGGCTGTGGAGGCAGCTATGATTCACTCTGGGGACAGAGGTGCTGGTGGGAAGCAGAGCGAGGGGCTGTGGAGGCAGCTATGATTCACTCTGGGGACAGAGGTGCTGGTGGGAAACATATCAGGGAGTATTCATCTGCATGAGCTTTCCTAGAGGCTGACACCTTGGCACTAAGACCTGGCCACACTCAATAGCCTATACCCTCCTTTGCTTGGATGCCTCAGGCTAAACAACAAACTGGTGGGGACACAGCCCTACTCATCAGCAGACAGACTGCCTAAAGACTTTCTGAGTTCACAGCTACGTCTAGACAGAATGCTACCCACCAAAGGGCCAAGACCCAGCCTCTCCCACCAGAGGGCATACACCAGAAGCAAGAAAACTAGAGTCCTATAGTGTACAGACCATATCCACAAAGGCCAGATGGTTCCTTGCAACCAGCTTGTCTATGGGTGACGAGAAGGGGCTGCATTGCTAGGATGTAAAGGATATCACCTACTGAGGGCCACTTCTCAAAGGTCAAGAAATGTAACTCATCTACCACATATGTAAAAATACAAACAGCAATTCACAGAAAATGAGGCAACAGAGGAATATGCTTCAGATGAAGGAGTAAGATAAAACCCCAGAAGAAAAACTAAGTGACATACAGATAGGCAATCTACCCAAGAAACAGTTCAGATTAATGATCATGAAGATGGTCAAAGACTCAGGAGGAGAACAAATACACCGAGTGAGAAATTAGAAGTTTTTAACAAAGAATTAGAAAATATAAAAGACAATCAAACAGAAGAAGAATATGATAATGGAAATGAAAAATACACTAGATGGAATCAAAAGTAGGCTAACTGAGGCAGAAGAGCAGATCAGTGAGCTGTAAGACAGAATAGTGGAAGTCACTATTGCTTAACAGAAAAAAGAAAAAAATAATGAAAAGAAATGAGGACAGTATAAGAGATCTCTGGGACAATATGAGATATGCTAAAAATGGAAATGAAAAATACACTAGATGGAATCAAAAGTAGGCTAACTGAGGCAGAAGAGCAGATCAGTGAGCTGTAAGACAGAATAGTGGAAGTCACTATTGCTTAACAGAAAAAAGAAAAAAATAATGAAAAGAAATGAGGACAGTATAAGAGATCTCTGGGACAATATGAGATATGCTAATACTCACATTATAGGAATCCTAGGAGAAGAGAAAGAAAAATGAGCACCTAACCGTGTAATGCAAATATTTACTGACATACATGGAAAACTTGATAATAACACAATAGTAGCGGGGAAGGCAATGGCACCCCACCCCAGTACTCTTGCCTGGAAAATCCAATGGACGGAGTAGCCTGGTGGGCTGCAGTCCATGGGGTCGCTAACAGTCAGACAGACTGAGTGACTTCACTTTCACTTTTCTCTTTCATGCACTGGAGAAGGAAATGGCAACCCACTCCAGTATTCTTGCCTGGAGAATCCCAGGGATGGGGGAGCCTGGTGGGCTGCCATCTATGGGGTCACACAGAGTCGGACACGACTGAAGTGACTTAGCAGCAGCAGCAGCAGGGACTTTAATACCTACCTAAACCAATGGACAGATCATTCAGACAGAAAATTTAAAAAAAAAAACATTAAGCTTAAATGACATATAGGTCAACTTATTAGATATATACAGAATATTACAACCAAAAGCAGAATAAACATTCTTTTCAAGGGCACATGGAACATTCCCCAGGATGAATATTATTTGTTGTTGTTCAGCCACTAAGTCATTGTCTGACTGATTGTTACCCCACGAACTGCAGCATGTCAGGCTTCCCTGTCCTTCACTATCTTTCTGAGTTTGCTCAAACTCATACCCATTGATTCAGTGATGCCATCCAACCATCTCACCCTTCTGTTGCTCCCTTCTCCTCCTGCCTTAAGATTTAAGAACTTAAGAAGACTGAAATTATATCAAGCAGTTTCCAACCACTATGCTATGAAACTTGAAATCAACTACAAGAAAAAATGGCAAAAAAAATACAGAAATGTGGAATATAAACAATATAATAATAAACAAACTATGGATCACTGAAGAAATAAGGGAAAAAAGTTAAAAAAAATACCAGGAGGCAAACGAAAATAAAAACACAACAATTCCGAAATCTATGGGATACAGCAGAGGCAGTTCTTAGAGGAATGTGTACAGACATGAAAACCCACCTCAGGACACAGGAAGAATCTCAAATACACAACCTAAGCTTACATCAAACAGAGCTAGAAAAAGAAGAACAAACAAAACTCAGTTAGTAGAAAGAATAAAAAAGTAATGATCAGAACAGAAATACATGAAGACTAAAAAACAGGAGAAACGATCAACGAAACTAAGAGCTGGTTCTTTGACTATAAACAAAATTGACAAACTTTTAGCCAGCCTTATTAAAAAAGGCCCCCAAAATAAAATCAGAAATGAAGGATAAGTTACAACTGACACCACAGAAATACAAAGGATCATAAGAGATTACTATGAACAATTATATGCCAACAAAATGGACAAACCAGAAGAAATGGATAAATTCTGAAAAGCATACAATCTTCTAAGACTGAATCAGGAAGAAATAGAAAATGTGAACAGACTAATTACTAATAAGTTGAATCAGTATTCAAAAACTCTCAAGAAACCCAGAACCACACAGATTCACAGATGCCAGCTATGAAACATTTAAATAAGAGTTAAAAATCATCCCTCTCAGATTAGAAAAAACTCATGAGGAAGAAATGCTTTCAAATTCATCCTAAAAGCTCAGCGTCGGTCTGATAACAAAACCAAAAACATCATCAAAATAAGAAGAAAAGATAAAAAGAAAGAAAGAAAACTACAAGCCAA
This sequence comes from Oreotragus oreotragus, assembly GCA_006410675.1. Classification (NCBI taxonomy): domain Eukaryota; kingdom Metazoa; phylum Chordata; class Mammalia; order Artiodactyla; family Bovidae; genus Oreotragus; species Oreotragus oreotragus. Next base: position 69,090 of record SJYX01016111.1, read on the forward strand.
TATCACTGAATAACAGAGATAAAAAAATCTTCAACAAAACATTAGTATTAGCAAGCCAAATTCAATAATACATTAAAAGGATCATGTATCACGATCAAGTGGGATTTACCCCAGATGCAAGGACAGGTCAATATGTGCCAGTCAATCTATGTGATATGCCACACTGACAAAATGAAGAATAAAAAGCATCTTTCCTCTCAGCAAATGCAGAAATACCTTTTGAAAAAAATTAAATATCTATTTATACTAAAAACTCTCTACAAATGGGTATAGAGGGAGCATAGCTCAACATAATAAAAGTCATTTACACAAACTTAAGGCTAAAATAACACTCAATAGTGAAAAGCTGAAAATGTTTTCTCTAACATAAGAAACAAGACAAGGATGCCCTCTCTGGCCACTTTTATTCAACATAGTATTGAAAGCCCTATCCACAACAATCAGACAAGAAAAAGTGTCAAAATTGGAAAGGAAGGAGTAAAACAGTCACTACTTGTAGATGACAGGATACTATACACAGAAAATCCTAAAGATGCCTCCAAAAGACTACTAGATTCATTAAGGAATTCAGCAAAGTCGCAGGATAAAAATGTGCAGAAACCATTGTATTTCCACATACTAATAACAATCTATCAGAAAGAGAAATTAACAAAACAATTTACAATTGCATCAAAAAAATAAAATATCTAGGAATACAAATAATCCACAAAGTGAAAGACCTGTACTCTGAAAACTATCAGATAATGATGACAGGAAATGAAGACAACACAAATAAATGGAAATACATTCCATGCTCACGGTTTTGAAGAATTAACACTGTTAAAATGGCCAGCTAACCAAGGAAGATTCAATGTAGTCCTATCAAAATACCAATGGCAACTGTCACAGAACTAGAATGAATAATTCAAAAATGTGTATAGAACAACAAAAAACCCTGAATAGAAAAAGCAGTCTTGAAAAAGAAGAAAAATGCTGGAAGGATCACACTCTCTGATTTCAAACTATAGTGCGAAGCTTTAGTAGTGAAAACAATATGGTACTGGCACAAAAGCAGTCACAAAGATCAACGCAACAGAATAAAGAACCCACAAGTAAACCCACATTCATATGGTCACTAAACCTACAGCAAAGAAGTTGAGAATATACAGTGGAGAGAAAGACAGCCTCTTCAGTAAATGGTGCTGGGAAAACTGTAAACGTACATGCAAAAGAATTAAACTGGATCACTTTCTTACTTTACTACAAAAGTAAACTCAAACTGGATTAAAGACAGACTTCCCTGATGGCAGAGTGGATGAGAATCTGTTAGCCGATTGATGGGACACAGGTTTGATCTCTGGTCCAGAAGGATTCCTCACGCCAGAGAGTAACTAAGCCCCTATGGAGCCCACACACTATGGAGCCCACGCACCACAGCCTGCACTCTGCAACTACTGAGCCCAGCTGCTACAACTACTGAAGTCCACGAGGCTAGAGGCTGTTCCCCACAATAAAAGAAGTTACCGCAGTAAGAAGCCCACACACTGCAACAACCAGTAGCCGCTGCTGCTCACTGCAGCTAGAGAAAGCCCATGCACAGCAACAAAGATCCAACACAGCTTAAAATTAAATATTATAACTAGTAAATAAATTTTTAAAATGGATTAAAGACTTAAAGGTAAGACCTAAAGCCATATAATTCTTAGAAGAAACCATAGGCAGTAAGTTCTTTGATCTCAATCTCAGTAATAGTTTTGGGTGATCTGTCTCCTCAGGCAAGGGAAACAAATGCAAAAATAAATAGGACTATATCAAATTAAAAACCTTTTGCATATGGAAGGAAACCATTAAAAAATGAAAAGCCCACCTACTTAATTGGAGAGGATATCTGCAAGATGTATATGCTGAGAGGTTAATATCTAAAATATATTAATACAAAGAACACACAAAACCCCATATCAAAGAGATAATCTGACTTAAAAATGGGCAGAGGACCGGAATAGACATTTCTTCAATTAAAAAATATATATATATAGATGGTCACCAGACATGTGAAAAGATGCTTAATGTCACTAATTATCAGGGAAATGCAAATCAAACTAATTATGATATATCATCTCACACATATCAGAATGGCTATCATCAAAAAAACAACAAATAACAATAGTTGGCAAGGATGTGGAGAAAAGGGAAACCTTGTGCACTGTTATTGGGAATGAAAACTGGTATAACCACATTGAAAAATCGTAGAGTTTCCTCAAAAAATTAAAAATAGAGTTCCCATAGAATCCAGCAATTCCATGTCTGGATATTTACCCAACGAAAACAAAGACAGTAATTTGAAAAGATACATTCATCACTGTTTCCTGCAGCATTATTGACAACAGCCAAGATATAGAAACAACCTAAATGTTCATTAATAGAAGAATGGATAAAGAAAATGTGATGTGTATGTATATGTATATACATACACACAATGGAGTATTCAGTTCAGTTCAGTCGCTCAGTCGTATCCAACTCTTTGCAACCCCATGGACTGCAGCACACCAGGCCTCCCTGTCCATCACCAACTCCTGGAGTTCACTCAGACTCATGTCCATCGAGTCAGTGATGCCATCCAGCCATCTCATCTTCTGTTGTCCCCTTCTCCTCCTGCCCTCAATCCCTCTTAGCATCAGAGTCTTTTCCAGTGAGTCAACTCTTCACATGAGGTGGCCAAAGTACTGGAGTTTCAGCTTATCATCAGTCCTTCCAAAGAACACCCAGGGCTGATCTCCTTTAGAATGGACTGGTTGGATCTCCTTGCAGTTCAAGTGAATGGATATAGGGTATTATACAAAGTGAAATAAGTCACACAAAGAAGGACAAATTACCGTATGATTTCACTTTTATGTGCAAGCTAAAAAATAAATGAAAAAACAAAACAAACTCATAGACAGGGTGAACTAACTGGTAGTCATCAGAGGAGAGGGAGTTTGGGGATTGGGTAAAATAGGTCAAGGGGATTAAGAGGTACAAACTTCCAGTTATAAAATAAATAAGCCACAGGGATGTAATATAGGGCATAAGGAATATAGTTAACAATACTTATAATAATAGGTGTGTAGGTAGTGATTACACTTATTGTGGGGATCATATCATAGTATATTCAAATGTCAAATCACTATGTTGTACACCTGAAACTAGCATAATATTGTACATTCATTATACATCAGGTAAAAAAATGTTAAATGGATTAATAGTAAACTGAATCATTTATGTTTAAATGGACAGTCAAGGTGGTTTTTGTATTGGGTTGTTTACTGTTTGGTATAAGTTTGCAAACAGTAAAAGTACTTATAACAAAAGCACAATTTTACAAAGTAGAAAAAGAACCTAAATATGTAAGTATTCATCCAAAGGCTCTTACTCTTTTCTGATGAAATCTGTTATCCCAAAATGACAACTGAAGACAAGTGGGAGAGTGAGTTGCAATTCAAGTGTAATGGATTTATAGCATTGTATAACAAAATATCATTAAACTAACAAATTATGAAAGTGAAAGTCACTTAGTCATTTCCAACTGTTTGCGACACCATGGATTATACAGTCCATGGAATTCTCCAGGCCAGAATACTGGAGTGGGTAGCCATTCTCTTCTCCAGGGGTCTTCCCAACGCAGGGACTGAACCCAGGTCTCCCTCACTGCAGGTGGATTCTTCACCAGCTGAGCCACCAGGGAAGCCCAAACTAGCAAATTACAGAAGCTTCNGTCCATGGAATTCTCCAGGCCAGAATACTGGAGTGGGTAGCCATTCTCTTCTCCAGGGGTCTTCCCAACGCAGGGACTGAACCCAGGTCTCCCTCACTGCAGGTGGATTCTTCACCAGCTGAGCCACCAGGGAAGCCCAAACTAGCAAATTACAGAAGCTTCAATTTGGAGTGGCCACCCTGGATCTCTTCTAATGGTTTGTTCTCCTGGCATGACTCATCGCTCAGTTGTGCTGACTCTTTCGCAACCCTATGTTATGCGCTGTAGCCTACCAGGCTCCTCTGTCCATGGGATTTTCCAGGCAAGAAAACTGGAGCAGGTTGCCATTTCCTCCTGCAGGGGATCTCCATTACTCAGCAGGAATCCGCGACTCCTGTGTCTCGTGCAGTGACAGGCAGATTCTTTACCACTGAGCCACCTGCAGAGCCCTCTTCCAGCATAGATTGTTGTTTGTTTAGCCACTTCAGTCATGTCTGACTCTTTTGCAACCCCATGCACGGCAGCCTGCCAGCTCCTCTGTCTATGGGATTCTCCAAGCAAGAATAACTAGAGTGGGTTGCCAGCTCCTTTCCCAGGGTCCAACATGGACAAGCCTGTTTTATCAGCAGCCAAAAGTGGAGCCCAAGGAGCCAAAAGAGGAGGCTGCCGGGGCTCTACACTCAGGTAACCTTGCTTTGTTTGGGAAATTACCTTCTTTTAATCACCTTCATTTTCAGTTTCTATCATTTGTTTGCTAAAATCATTTTATTTTAAATTGACGTACCTGACACTAATTACAAGCTGATTGTTGTTGCTGACTCTTTCCTTTCAAAACAATACTCCAAATACAAAGCAGTATCTGAAAATAAACTCAATAAGTAGTAATCATACCACAATTACATTTCACAAGCACTTTTATTTTTTTTTTTGTTTATTTAAATTTATTTATTTTAATCCTGAAATCCCCTCCTACCTACCTCCCAGTACCATTCCTCCAGGTCATCCCAGTGCTCCAGCCCCAAGCATCCTGTATCGAACTTGTACTGGCGATTCGTTTCTTATATGAAAAAAATTTCATGCCTTTAAAATTATGTTCTTCATTAGTATTTCCTAAATTGGGGGTAATTATCAAAATGTGCAGCTTCCCAGGTGGCGCCAATGGTAAAGAACCCGCCTGCCAATGCAAGAGACATAAGAGACATGGGTTCGATCCCTGGGTCAGGAAGATCCCTTGGAGCAGGGCATGGCAACCCACTCCAGCATTCTTGCCCAGAGAACCCAATGGACAGAGGAGTGTCGACAGCTATGGTCCATAGGGTCAAAAAGAGTCAGACACAACTGCAGCAACTTAGCACACACATGGCACATCTCTTTGGAATATGCCACATTTTAGAAAAAAATCACCTTTTGTGTCTGAATATTGCTTTCACATAAATATAAAGATTTGACCTTGTAATTTTCAATGTTTCATTGCAATTTTACTACCATTTGGGCTCTGGAAGAATCCTGCTGTTTTCCTTGCAATAAAATGACTTTAAAATAACTTTCCAGCCCACACTTTACTTGGAGAGCACAGAAGATGATGGCTGTAAAAAATCTCTAATCAATCTCTAAAGCACTCTTGAGAATTTCAAGTTACTGTTTGAATTCTTTGCATGCAGAGATTTGTAGGAATTTATGAACATTTCTTTCTACTGTTTTCTATCAAATGATTTTGAGTTTATCAATTTGCAATTTTTACTCATGTTGGGTAAGTATGAAAAAAATAATCTCAAAGGGAGAAGCTTCAAATAAACTCACCGAGTAGAAACTTATTTCAGTTCAAGAAACTTCTAATAGAAATGCTCTTATTCTGTTGATATTTCCTTAAAAGTCTCTTTCTCTTCCCATGTTTAATGGAAAGGTTCCATTTTGCAAATAAAAGAAGACATTTTGGTATGTGTGCTGATTTTAAAATGAACATTTCATTTTGTACGATTCAAGAAAAATGAGATTAACAAAGAAATAGTAATAGATTGTGATAGGAAGCTCTCCCCATACCTCTTTCAGACACCCAATCTGAGTAACAAATGTTTCAGTTCAAACCACAGTATTGCATCCAAACTATTTCAATGCCTCTTTTGCTCTTTATTGGTTTCTAAAAGGGTTTATCAATAAGGAAAATTTATGTTCTAATCTCTTCCACTCTGGAATATAAAATCTTTCCTAAGGTCATGATTTTGTTTAAGTCTCAAAGAAATGTTAGTAGATGCTGATAAAAAGAGATTAACTGCAGTGGAAAAGGTCAGGTGCTCATCACCTGATTAAAACACTATGTCAATGTAATATAGTAGTCAAGGTACACCTTTCAGATAAAGCAGGAATGTGAAATAGTAGTATATTTTTAAATCCCCCTGGTTGTGAGCATTCTGGTTTCATACACTCAAGGGAGGCCATATGGGCTAATAGAGTGGCTTAAAAGCGTTTTGAAAATATATCCATTACAATAATTTTATTATGCATTGTGAACCAAGGCATAAAAATAAATACAGTTTATAAAAGAGGATATCCTTAATATGTATCATAACTAATATTTTCTATTACTTTTTAAAAAAATGCTTTTTGAGACCATAGACTTGTTAACTGTGACCTTACACAAGGCTTTTAATCTTGTCTTTCTTAATTTCAGTTTTCCACTCCAACTCACAAAATTAAATGAGATAAAGCATGTGAAGCTCTTAGGACCATAAACTCTCAATGTATTAATATTTTATTCCCTCCTGTCCACACCACACTTTTACTTTCTTTAGAGTCTATGCTCATATTACATTGACAAAAATAAAAAATTAAAATGCATCAAAAATTAAAATAAATGTACACACAAATATGATAGCTGGCAATAGAAACAACTTAATTAATCACATCTCCTTGCATCCATGACCCTGCATCATCTACTTCCTTACCAACAAATGCCTTCTTTTGACCAATGAGATTTAAGCAAATGTGACACAAACAGAGGCTTAAAAATTGCTTTTTCGTTAGACTTCTCTTCCGTTACTGGGAACTCTCTCTTGCAACTTTTGAAATGCTGCCACCATGTGAACAAGCCTGTACAAGCCGGCTATGGACTTGTGATCCAGCTGACAGCAGAAATGAACAAATATATGAGTAAGGTCATCCTAAAGCATGTCAGGCTACAGCTGAATGAGATGGACAAAGGAATATCCACACTGAATTGCTGACCCATAGATACACAAACAAATAAAATGGCTATTTCATTTAAGCAACTATTAAATAAGTTGGCTTTAAGCCACTCAATTTGGGGTGGTTTACTATGCAGCTTTTTCAACTGCATAGTTCTCATTTTTATAGTAAGAATTTAAAAATAAGAACTTGCTTGAAAAGATACACATTAAGAAATCCTTAACCAGGGGAAATGAAGTCAAAGAATGTTATTTTTTTCCTAGAATTCATGTAGCTCAAGTCTTTGATGGCTGAGCTCCTAAACAAAATATATATTAATAATATGTAAATATTCTCTATTTTCTGACTAGTGATATCACAAAAGAAGTAAAAGAAAGAATATTTTGTTCCCAGGTTACTTCCAGGAGAGACGACAACTGAGGAATTTGTGGTGTGATTTTTCCTGAAGAAACACGGCAGATAAAGTAATTTTTTAAAGAAAATAGAGACCTTTCCCTAGTATGAGCAAAGTGAAAAAGGTTACAAAGGCACTTCAAAAACTTGTCAGGCATATGAAGGGAAAAAATTTACTGATGTAAAAAAGTAAATCATAATAAGTTCACTATTAATTTTTTTAACTTTTTATTTTGTATTGGGGTATAGCCAGTTAATAATGTTGTGATAGTTTTGGGTGAACAGCGAAGGGATTCAGTCATATGTATACATGTATCCACTCTTTCCCAAACCACCTTCCCATCCAAGCTGCCACACAACATTGAGCAGAGTTCCATGTGCTGCACAGTAGGTCCTTGTTTTTGGTTATTGATGTTAAACACAGTGTGCACATGCCCACCCCAAACTCCCTAACTATCCTTTCCTCCCATCCTTCTGCCTCCCAGCAACCATAAGCTCAGTCTTGAAGTCTGTAAATTCACCATTAATTTAAAAAGAAACTTCACATTGGGCTTCTTGAATACTTTATAGAAACCTGATCAAAATAGCAATTTTAAAATATGGTCACACTTATATGTGGAATCTAAAACAAAATTATACAAATGAACTTATTTACAAAACAGAAATAGATGCAAAGACACAGAAAACAAATTTAGGGTTACCAAAGGGGAAAGGGGTGAGGGGAGGGATAAATTAGGAGTTTGAGATTAACAGATATAAACTACTATATATAAAATAGATAAACAAGGTCCTACTGTATAGCACAGGGAACCATACACAATATCTTATAATAAGCTATAATGGAAAAGAATCTGAAAAATTATATATATATATATATATAGGACTTCCCTGGTGCCTCAGACGGTAAAGCGTCTGTCTACAACGTGGGAGACCGGGGCTCAATGCCTGGGTCAGGAAGATCCACTGGAGAAGGAAATGGCAATCCACTCCAGTACTATTGCCTGGAAAATCCCATGGACAGAGGAGCCTGGTAGGCTACAGTCCATGAGGTCACAAAGAGTCAGACACGACTGAGCGACTTCACTCACTCACTCACTCATATATATATATATACACACACACACACATATAACTGCATCACGTTGTTATATACCAGAAACTAACACAACATTGTTAATCAATTACACTGTAATTTTAATTAATTAAAAACTAAAATTTTAAAGAATGGGTCATAATAATGTACTTCATCCCACACGAGGCCAAAAAAAGAAAAAATATATAATGGCAAAATTTTCAGTGGTACAATTAAATATGGGCAAGATGTAATCAAATCTTTAAAACAAAGAATTGATTCTGATTACATAATCTCTGAGAAATACAAATAAAATAAAAAACAATGAAAAAAAAGAAATCTGGGCAATAAACCACACATATAGAGTTCAAGCAAAAATAAAAGTATCTTAAAATAACTAACTACAAGCCTATTGGATTTAACTACAACGTGATCCAAGGTACCACTTTTTAATGTGTTTAATTAGAAGGGAAATGGCCAGCAAACAAGAGAGTGTGGGTTTCTTGGTAAGACCTGTCTTTTTCTATACCTAGTAAAGAGGGCACCTGTCAAGTCAATGGGTCCACTAAGTCTGCCTTTTCATACTGTTCATGGGGTTCATGAACTGTTCACAGGCTTCTGAGTCTGTCTAGCAGGCCTCTCTCTTTTGTGGAGATGGAGGCATTAGAACCGATGTAAGTAAACAGTTGTGCACCTACTCCCCTTTGTTCAGGTGCACACTCACCTGGATCCTTCTGACAATTTGAATTCAATATTGTATTCTTCAGGAAAACTATTTAAGCTGATCCAATTTTCCTGACATTTGTAGTTTTGTCCTAAGATAATAAATTCACATTCCTACTTGTAGATTTTTTAAAAGTACTGTTTATATAAAGAAAGCTGAGCACCGAAGAATTGATGCTTTTGAACTGTGGTCTTGGAGAAGGCTCTTGAGAGTCCCTGGGACTGCAAGGAGATCCAATCAGTCCATTCTAAAGGAGATCATTCCTGAATATTCATTGGGAGGACTTATGTTGAAGCTGAAACTCCAATACTTTGGCCACTTGATGCAAAGAGCTGACTCATTTGAAAAGACTGTGATGCTGGGAAAGATTGAAGATGGGAGGAAAAGGGGAAGACAGAGGATGAGACGGTTGGATGGCATCACAGACTCAATGGACATGAATTTGAGCAAACTCTGGGAATTGGTGNGAAGCTGAAACTCCAATACTTTGGCCACTTGATGCAAAGAGCTGACTCATTTGAAAAGACTGTGATGCTGGGAAAGATTGAAGATGGGAGGAAAAGGGGAAGACAGAGGATGAGACGGTTGGATGGCATCACAGACTCAATGGACATGAATTTGAGCAAACTCTGGGAATTGGTGATGAACAGGGAGGCCTGGAGTGCTGCAGTCCATGGGGTCACAAAGAGTTAGACACGACTGAGCAACTGAACTGAACTGAACTAGTACAAGTAAAACTACATATAAAATAAAATTTTAAATTGAAATTTTAAAAATTAAAAGTTATATGTCCTGAAAAGGTAATTTCCATAGTAGAATTCATATTCCTCCTCATTTAGATGTCATTTTATGAGGCAATATTTTGCTCTGCTGCAAACATTAATGTCTCCTTTTTTTCATAACAATAAAGGATTCTGGACTTAGAAAAGGCCTTAGAGGTCATCAGGTTTAGCCAGTCACCCAAAGCAAAAATCTTTTCAGTATTCTCTCTGACAAGTGGTTTGCTAACAGCTGTTTGAACCCTGTCAGGGAACTAACTCATTGTTCTATCAACTAAAACAGTCCCTTTAGTTTCAAATGGCTGTAATAGTTTAAAAGCTCTTTCTTATATTAAACCCAAACTGATTCTCTATAACTGTGATTCATTTATCTTTTCTCTTTTCTGTCCCTCTGGCACTTCAAAGATTAAGACTACTCCCAATTGTACATGACAGCTCTTCAAGTATTTGAAGACAGAGATAACATTTCCAGGACTAAAATCCAGATTTAACAGTTCCTCAAATCAAATAGTCAGAACATCCTTTATTAGTTCGGTCTGGTCTCCAAGTATCAGCAGATGGTTGATTAACTTTTTAGTATATGAAATGAGACCTGATCAAAATGTATGAGATGTGGTCTGCTACTGCTTGAGTATGATTCTTTTCCTTATTTTGGAAAACAGCTCTATGTATTACAGCATGAGCTATCCTAATAGTCATTTCATACTAGTGATTCCCATTTAGCCTCCAGTCAGCTAAAACCTTAAGAGCTTTACCAAACAAGCTTCAATTAAAAGTACAGCCTGGTACTGATGAAATTATTTGCAGGCATCACTGGAGACACAAATATAGAGAACAGACTTACGGACATAGTGGATGGGGGGAGGAAGGAGAGAGTGGGATGTACGGAGAGAGTAAGATGGAAACTTACACTATCATATGCAAAATACATAGCCAATGGGAATCTGCTGTTTGACTCAGGGAACTCAAACCAGGGCTCTGGAACAACCTAGAGGGGTAGGATGGGAAGGAGGTGGGAGGGAGGTTCAAAAGGGAGGGGATCTATGTATACCTATAACTGATACATGTTGATGTTTGGCAGAAACCAACACAACTCCGTGAAGCAATTATCCTTCAATTTTAAAAAAATAAATGAATTTAAAATTTTTAAAAAGTACAGCCTGTATTTTTCTGGTAGAATCCAAGTGTAGGATCTAAAGTTGTCTCTAATTTTCCTCTTGTTACTTTCAGCCCATTACTCGAGTCTATGCATACATGGTATGTGCATGCTCAGTGGTGTCTGAGTCTGCAGCCCCAGGGATGGTAGTCTGCCAGGCTCCTCTGTCCATGGAATTTTCCAGGCAAAAAGTATTGGAGTGGTTTGCCATTTCTTTCTCCAGGGAATTGTCCCAGGCCAGCGAATCTGTGTCTCCTGCATTGGCAGATTCTTTACCATTTGCACCACATGGGAAGCCCAAGAATTCTTACTTAATTTGGTTCAGTTCCTCAGCCTCTTCACCATCATCCACACTACTGATAGGCTGATTGGCCAGGGGAAGACCCAGAGCCCCGTAGCACACCATTAGAATTGCTAAGGGTCATCTGGCTATTGGTCTTTTTAACATGTGCTTCTCCCTGTAACCCTAAAACCAAAACACTCTATGTATTTTTTTCAGTATAAGTTAATGAATTGTTATCATAAAGGCACTGGGTTTCAGGCAAAAATCATCTTTGTTTAGTTGAGAATGCAGTGTACCATGATAGCCTGCTATAATGTTTTCTGTTTAAATCTTTAAAAAATAAATATATTCACACATTATATTAATAATCACCAAATAAACCCTATATAAAGAAGGTATTATTATTATTATTATTATTATTATTATTTTATAGCTGGGGAAACGCAATGTGGCTAAAACTGCAGGTTCTCTGGAGTCAGAAAACCTGCATTTGAATTCTGACTGTGTCCAGCACAATATTAGCTACTTAACCTTTGTTGGCCAACTCTCCTCCTAAGATTTTCATGAGCATTAAATAAAATGATACATAGAAATCATGAACATAGCACTTGGAAAATAGTAAAGTCCTAATAAGCATTATCTATAATTATCATAGCCAAAGACAAGAGAGTTAGAAAAGCATTGGAGGCAAGGTTTGAAGCAGAGCTTGACCTCAAAGCTACTACAAATATGCCTAGTCAAGGACACATACAACTAATTTTTTTCTTCTTAGAAAATACAACCAGTCTTCCTGATCATATCATTTGATGTCATAGGGAAAAAAAAATAGGATTTTGAGACTGGTAAGAGAAACAATGGAACCAAAGACATAGTCCACTTAGAGATTTTATAGTGACAACTTATGGATAAAAACCAGGCTAAGGTCTAGGCAGAGGAATCAGAGATCAAACTGCCAACATCTCCTGGATCATTGAAAATACAAGAGAGTTCCAGAAAAACATCTACTTCTGTTTCATTGACTATGCCAAAGCCTTTGACTGTGTGGATCACAATAAACTGTGGAAAATTCTTAAAGAGATGACCACTTGACCTGCCTCTTGAGAAATCTGTATGGAAGTCAGGAAGCAACAGTTAGAACTGGACATGGAACAACAGACTAGTTCCAAGTCAGGAAAGGAGTATGTCAGGGCTGTATATAGTCACTGTGCTTATTTAACTTATATGCAGAGTATAAGAGAAACGCTGGGCTGGATGAAGCACAAGCTGGAATCAAGATTGCTGGAAGAAATATCAATAACCTCAGATATGCAGATGACACCATCCTTGTGGCAGAAAGTGAAGAGGAGCTAAAAAGCCTCTTGATGAAAGTGAAAGAGGAGAGTGAAGAAGTTGGCTTAAAACTCAACATTCAGAAAACTAAGATCATGACATCTGGTCCCATCACTACACAGCAAACAGATGGGAAAACAGTGAAAACAGTGGCAGACTTTATTTTGGGGGGCTCCAAAATCACTGCAGATGGTGACTGCAGCCATGAAACTAAAACATGCCTGCTCCTTAGAAGAAAAGCTATGACCAACCTAGACAGCATATTAAAAAGCAGCCATTACTTTGCCAACAAAGGTCCGTGTAGTTAAGGCTATGGTTTTTCCAGTTGTCATGTATGGATGTGAGAGTTTGACTATAAAGAAAGCTGAGCACCGAAGAACTGATGCTTTTGAACTGTGGTGTTGGAGAAGACTCTTGAGAGACAGTTGGACTTCAAGGAGATCAAACTAGTCCATCCTAAAGGAAATCATTCCTGAAGATTCATTGGAAGGACTGATTTTGAAGCTGAAACTCCAATACTTTGGCCGCCTGATGCAAAGAACTGACTCATTTGAAAGACACTGATTCTGGGAAAGATAGAAGGCGAGAGAAGGGGACGACAGAGGATGAGATGGTTGGATGGCATCACTGACTCAGTGGACATGAGTTTGAGTGGACTCCGGGAGTTGGTGATGGACAGGGAGGCCTGGCGTGCTGCAGTCCATGAGATTACAAAGAGTCAGACACAACTGAGCAACTGAACTGAAGAACTAGGTCACAAGATCAAGATGAGTTTCAAGGTAGACAAGCAGTAGTTCAAAGCGGGACATTCATGAGACAGCGACAAATTCCTCTGCTATTAAGTATTTGAGAGCAAATATGAACGGCATTTTTATTTTTTGGGTTACCATAAATTTTCATGACTTCTCTAACCTTCTTGGGCCTTAGACTACCCCTAAATTTATTATGGGAGTCTATTATTATTATAGGATGAGAAATGAGAGATATTGGTCAAAGGATACAGAATTTCAGTTAGGCATGATGAATAAGGTCTAGAGATCTAAAGGTTAGAAAGATAAATTTATTATGTATTATGCATTAAATTCATTATTCATTAGCATGACATAATACTAACAGACATATCAATATTACTCAGGATAAAAATCTCAAAAGACATACAAATCTTCAACAAATATGTATTTTTGAACATTCAACATCACTAATCATCAGGGAAGTGCAAATCAAAGTCACAATGAGACATCACTTGACACCTCTTAGAATGGCTCTCATCAAAAAGAGGATATGGAAGAAAAGGAGCCCTCCTAAACTGTTGTTAGGAATGTAAATTGTAGCCATTACAGAAAACAGTATGGACGTTTCTCAAAAAATTAAAAATAGAACTACCATTAATGATCCATGACTGACTGAGTATGTACCTAAAGGAAAGAAAATCATTATCTTAAAGAAATACTCATGCTCATTTCAGTGTTATTCACAGTAACCACGATACGGAAGCAACCAAATTGTGACCGTAGAATGATGAATGAATGAAGAACATATAAATATGTGTGTATATATATGTATATACATACATACATATAGTGGAATATTACTCAGCCTTTAAAAAGATAGAAATTCTCTCACATGCAACAATAGGGGTGAACTTTGAGGACAACAAGCTAAGTGAAATAAGCCTCTAACAGAAAAAAGTACTGCATAACCTCACCTATTGTGTTAGTCACTTAGTTTTGTCTGACTCTTTGCGATCCCATGGACTATAGCCCACCAGGCTGCTCTCTCCATGGAATTCTCCAGACAAGAATACTGGAGTGGGTTGCCATTCCCTTCTCCAGGGGACCTTCCTGACCCAGGGATTGAACCCAGGTCTCCTGCATTTCAGGCAGATTCTTTAGCATCAGAGCCACCAGGGAAGCCCAATCTCACCAATATGTGGATCTAAAAAGTTGAACTCATACAAGCAGAAAGTAGGATGGTGATTACCAGGGGTTTGGAGGCAGGGGGTGGAGGATGTGGAATGGGAGACATTGGTCAAAGAGCACAAAGTTTCAGTTAGGCAAGATGAAGAAAGTCTAGAGATCTACTATGTATCATGGTGACTAATGGACTACAGTCTACAGGACTCCTCTGTCCACTGGACTTTCCAGGCAAGGGTACTGAAGTGGGTTGCCATTTCCTTCTCCAAAATTAACAAGACTATATAATATATTTGAAATTTGCTAAAAGAGTAGATCTTAAAGGTTCTCACCACACACACACAAAAAAAGGTAACTATATAAGATGATGGATACGCTAATTGACTTGATTTTAGTAATCATTCACTCCAGTACTCTTGCCTGGAAAATTCCATGGACGGAGGAGCCTGGTAGGCTGCGGTCCATGGGGTCGCTAAGAGTCGGACACAAATGAGCGACTTCACTTTTACTTTTCACTTTCAGGCACTGGAGAAAGAAATGGCAACCCACTCCAGTGTTCTTGCCTGGAGAATCCCACGGATGGGGGAGCCTAGTGGGCTGCCGTCTATAGGTCACACAGAGTTGGACACACTGAAGTGACTTAGCAGCAGCAGCAGCCACAATGTTCATGTATATCAAATCATCACACTGTACACATTAAATATAACACAACTTCTGTCAGTTATATCTAAATAAAGCTGGGGGGGGGAAAGAATATAAAGATACAAAATTACATAATTATTTATTTTATGGTTTTCTAGTAAATATTTCTATGTTGTAACAAAGTTGAGGAGGCTGTATTAAATACATGATAACTGGGATAAAAGACAACAAAAATGTTCATCTGGAACAAGGTAAGGTAAGACAGAGGAAGAGATAAAAAATATGCTTATCTTAGTTACTCAATGAAGAAGACAAAGAGAATTAGGAACAGAAATTCAGTTCTTTCAAGAAAACAGAAAGAAGCATTCTTCTTCTATCAGGTATCAGTCAGTCTAATGTGTATTTAAGCAGTAAGCACTCTTAAAAATATATTAAAGAATCAAGAACTCAGAAATACAGTAAGTCCATCACAAAGTTTACTTTCCAAAGAATAATTCCGGCTTCATATTCAGTGGACTTATGGACTCTGAGGGAGAAGGAGAGGGAGAGGGAGAGGGAGGGATGATTTGGGAGAATAGCATTGAAATATGTATACTATCATGTAAGAAGTGAATTGCCAGTCTATGTTCAATGCAGGATGCAGGATGCTTGGGGCTGGTGTATGGGGATGATCTGGAGGGAAGATGTGGGGTGGGAGGTGGGAGGGGGGTTCATGTAGACTCTGAGGGAGAAGGAGAGGGAGAGGGAGAGGGAGGGATGATTTGGGAGAATAGCATTGAAATATGTATACTATCATGTAAGAAGTGAATTGCCAGTCTATGTTCAATGCAGGATGCAGGATGCTTGGGGCTGGTGTATGGGGATGATCTGGAGGGAAGATGTGGGGTGGGAGGTGGGAGGGGGGTTCATGTTTGGGAGTTCGTGTAAAAAAATAAATAAATACAAAAAATAAATAAATTTTAAAAAAAAAACAAAAAACAAAAAACAAAAAACAAACAAACAAACAAACAAAAAACATAACATCAATATTCACCTATACAATAAAAACATTTCTAAATAAAATCAAATTTTAAAATTCTGAAGTTTACGTAAAGTCTTTAATACTGGGACTCAACCAGAAATGTTCAATCAGGGCCTCTTTAGACACTGAGATTAATGACAAAAGATGGTGAAATGCCACAGTTTTGTGTCAGGTGATGTCAGACAGGATGACACAGACAGATCTTTCCAGAGTATAACAAAGGCAGGAAATTCTTCCAATTGTGGCTTCACCTCAAATGACTGAAGGGTACAGAAAAAGTTACTTTATTCTGTTTAATTAAATCCTTATTTCTCTTGGCTGACAATTAGAATGGTTTTGTGGTAAAGACTAGGTCACATAGAATTCTTCTACAATCCATAAGAATTCTTATTTGATATACCTAAACTGACAAAATTATGCAAAATTATCTTTTTTTTGGCTTCACAGGTGCTTCAGTATTCAAGCAAATATCACTATTTTAAAATAAGAATTCATTAAATTACAGCATATAAAAATGGAACATAATCTTGATTTAGGAATAGTTTAAGAAGTTCACCTGCAGTATCCTTTAAAAGCTAGGTGTCCAAAGAAGTATCTCAATAAGAATAATGCCATCCCAGAAACTAATCCCAAACCAAGGACCCAAGGTTGCCTGAGTAGGCGTGAATGAAAAGCTCTGCAGCAGTAAGCATATGGCAGTCCCAAAGTACATGCCATTGCTGGTCTTGTTTCAGAGTTTTACTCTTGATACACTCCAAAGTATTAACTATTTTATAATGTGGAGAAATGATTTCAAAATATGGTGCTTGAAAAGACTCTTCAGAGTCCCATGGGCTGAAAGGAGATCAAAAGAGTTGATCCCAAAGGACATAAACCCTGAATATTCATTGTCAGGACTGATGCTGAAGTTGAAGCTCCAATACTTTGGCCACCTGATGCAAAGAGCTGACTTGCTGGAAAAGATCCTAATGCTGGGAAAGACTGAGGGCAAGAGAAGGGAGCAATAGAGGATGAGATGGTTGGATGGCGTCATGGATGGCATCATCAACTCAATGGACACAAATCTGAGCAAACCCCAGGAGATCGTGAAGGACAGGGAAGGCTGGTGTGCTATAGTCCAAGGGGTCACAAAGAGTCGGACATGACTTAGTGACTAAACAACAACACCCAAACGTGGTGAAAAACAAACTGCCAACAGCAAAATACCATCATTTAAAGGGTTACCTCACTTTGCATTGCATGAACACTTTCAAATTCATCATCATCATCTCTTAACCTTCTCAAAACAAGTCTAAAAGTTAAGTCTACAGATATGTACACTGAGGCTTAAAGACTTAAACAACTTGCATAAGCTCTGACAATTAATAAACAGAGCCAAGACTCAAAGCTCCACCATCTTATTGAGAAACTTACATTTGCCCAGTTACAGTCACTTTGTCTCCAAATCCCCTAAACCTGCAACCGCTGTCCATTATTCCAGCTCCAGAGTCTTATCTTCCTGGTTCCTCTATGCACGCTTTCACTTTTTAAAAAGAGCAAGAAATATATGAAGGAAAATGTAACACTTTCCAAACATGAGTATCTATAACAAAAATTATATTTCTCCATGAAGGAAAAAAAATACAAGAAAGCCCAATGAAGTGGTCAGAAATCTAGAATCATCACAGAAAATATATTGGAGCACTACCGGGGTCCATCCCCGGTTGGATGCAGCGTATCCAAAGCACGGACAGCGAGGCGAGAGAGATATATAGATATAGAGAGAGATGAGGAAAGAATTTACAGTTAAGAAGAATAGAGGAGAGAAAAGAGGCTGATATTCCTTGGTTTACACAGAAAGCCAATAAAGCCTCAGACAAGAGATTTGCTCTGTTCACGTAGGCCATAGGCGCCCTCTTGAATAGTGGAAGGTGCCCTGCTTTGGGCTCCCTCTCGCGTGGGTCTTAGAAGCCCAAGCAGGAAAGTGAACTCAGAGGGACCCTAAGCCCCACGGAGTCAGCCTGAAAATAAGATAAAGAAAGAAACAAAGAAAGACACAGGGGAGCCAAGCAATGATGAGGCGAGGCCCAAAACTTTATTTTCCAGGGGAGCTTATATACCTTGAGCTGTACATAGAGAATAATGGAAGATGCAGAGTCATGCAGGGTCAGCAGTCCTGACCCTTATCGAGACCAGGCTTTCCTTCTGCATACCTTTCCATATGCAAAAGTTTTACGTGATTTACATCATCTTCTGGCCAGGAGGCCTGTTAACATTTTATGATCCTTCTTTCTGATAAAGGTTAGTTAACCAGAAAACTTATTTTCTCTAAAGGTGATTCTTCTAAAGTCTAGTGCCACTCCCTGAAAGCACTGGATAAAGCTGCACTCCTATAGGGCTAAGGTGCGATGGGCTATAGCAAAGAAGGAATTTATTAACTCAAGGTTTAATATTGTAAATATCAAGGCTACTTACTTATATTTCTATATATCACTATATTAATTAATGCACTCCCAGGTACACAACGAAAGATATGAAAACTTGGCAGCAAGCATTGGCTCAACAATCAAACCCTTAACCAGTTCTATTCTAATGATTTTTAACTCCTCGAAAGGCTCTACGTTCCTAGAATGTTTTAAGCTTCCTGTGCCTCTCACAATTGGGAGGCTGTAAACAATCACATGCGTAACTGCAGGAGTCTGAACAAACCTGTCAGGCAAGCTAAAAAGTCATCAGAGGGGTTGGGATTGGAACACTCTTATCATGCCCAGGAGACTTAATAACTAGAGTTCTAAGTTGATTTCCTTCAGAGAAAGGTAGGCAGGAACAGCCCCCATTAATATCAGAAGAGTTTGGCGAAAAGCATAAGATAGTAAAATGGACAAATTCTGGTTTGGGGGGGGTAGATGCTCGAGCAGGTCCAGGGGATCCCTCGAGTCCTGATCCGCCTTGCCCATCAGGTCTCTCCGCATGACCTTGTCATGGGTGGGATTGATCCAGGGAGTCCCTCAAGTCCTGATTCTGCCTTGCCCGTCAGGCCTCTCCCACATGACCTTATGGATCTCCCGTGCTGGCTCCCGACAGAGCACATGCCCTATTTGTGCTCATGGTGATCAAAATGACTACAAACAAATCTTTTAAATTGCTGCAGTGAGGAGTACTAACTGTAGTTATACAAGCTTTCAAAATTTTCCCTGCACACATTAACACCATCCATGATCAAGTAAGCTAAAATCACACAGGAATCAAAATTAAAAATTGGTTTCACATAGCCAAGTTTGCATCTGGCACCTTCTGACAGATATCAAGGTATACTGATGTGAAATTTTAAAAAAAAATGTTGTAAAAAGAAAAAGTACGCATCCATCACTTAACCTGGAATAAAAACTTCTGGCTGAAAGGCAGCTTCATATTTTCATTCTATCTACAAACTCTCAGTCATGGAGGAAAGCTGACAAAATATGATAAGTGAGTTGAAAAGTTTTGAAAGGTTTACTAAAGCTAAAGAACTAAATAAGTAAAATGCCAGTAGTAAACACAGTAGTACTGTAGACACAGCACTCCTATAAAAAATCATTCAAAACATATTATTTCATTAACATGTGATCAGCATATTACTTTGTGATGGGTAAATTAATGCCACAGTATTATGCCACTGACTTTTCATAAGATTTCCTATATGTTGGACATTCATTCTCTGGTAGCAATTTAGGCAATTGAGAATTATGTTTTCCATTCACTGTAGTATCATTTAAAATGTCACACTTTGTGCATGCTTCAGTCACCTCTGACTCTTTGTTACCCTATGGACTGTAGCCTGCTGGGCTCCTCTGTCCATGGAATTCTCCAGGCAAGAATACTGGAGTGGGTTCCTACTGGAGTGGGTTCCATTTCCTACACCAGGGATCTTCCTGACCCAGGGAGTAAATGCATATCTCCTGCAGGGCAGGCTGATTCTTTATCACTGTGCCACCTGGGGAGCTGTATGTGATTCTGTCACCTTTATAGCCTGTTTAATAATAAATCTTTTAGAAAGAAAATTCAATAATCCATTCAATCAACAAATGCTCACTGAGTATTTATTATGTGCCAGGTAGAAATCTCACTGCTGCTGCTGCTGCTAAGTCACTTCAGTCATGTCCGACTCTGTGCGACTCCATAGATGGCAGCCCACCAGGCTCCCCCGTCCCTGGGATTCTCCAGGCGAGAACACTGGAGCAGGTTGCCATTTCCTCTTCTAATGCATAAAAGTTAAGAGACATCTCACTAGGTGCTGTCAATATCACAGCAAAGAAAATAGGCAGAACATTGGCTTTAATGATATGTTAGACTGGACTGAATTAATAGGTATATACAGAACATTCCATTCTACAACAACAGATCACACATCCTTTTCAAGCATGCATAGAATATTCCCCATGATAGTTAGCATGCCAATCTTTAAAAAAGCCTTGATAAAGTTAAAAAGATTAAAATCTTATCAAGTAGCTTTTCTAACCACTATGGTATAAAACTAGAAATCAACTGCATGAAAAAACCAGAAAAAAACAAAAACTTCAAATACATGTAATTTAAACAATATGCTAACAACCAACCAATAGATCACTTAAGAAATTGAAAGAAAATCAAGAAATAGCTGGAAACAAATGAAAATGAAAGCATAACATTCTAAAATCTATGGGACACAGTAAAGAAAGTTCTAAGGACGGTTTTAGCATTATAAGCCTACCTCTGAAACAAGAAAAATCTTGAATAAACAAACTAAACTTACATATAAAGTAACTAGAAAAAAAAAAAAAACCCAAAGCTAGTAGAAGGAAAGAAATAATAAAGATCAAAGAGGAAATAAAATAGAGAATTTTTAAAAAGTAGAATATTCAATGAAACTAAGAGCTATGCTCTTTGAAGAGACAAAACTGATAAACCTTTAGCTCAACTTACCAAGAGAAAAAGCGAGAGAGAGTCCAAAGAAATAAAATCAGAAATGATATAGGAGATATAAAAACCAATCCCAAAATACAAAGGATCATATGAAATTACTACAAACAGCTATAAATGCCAATAAAATAGACAATCTAGAAAAATGAGTAGTTTCTAGAAATGGACACTCTTCCAAGACTGAATCAGAAAAAAAAAAAAAAAAAA
>SJYX01016111.1:93985-105896 GCA_006410675.1 Oreotragus oreotragus
CAAAAAAAAAAAAAAAGAATAAATATCATACAATCATCTCAATGGATGTAGAAAAAGAGCTTGTTACAAAATTCAACATCATTTATGGTAAAAACACTCAATAAAGTGGATATAGAGGGAACATGATGTAATAAAGGCTATCTATGACAAAGTAATCTAAAAGCATCTACTCTAACATCAGGAACAGGACAAAGGTGCCCACTCTTGCCACTTTTATGCAACACAGTATAGAAAGTTCTAGCCACAACAATCAGACAAGAAAATGAAATAAAAATCCAAATTGAAAAGGAAGAAGTAAAATTGTCACTGTTCGTAGATGACATGATACCATGCATAGAAAATCCTAAAGATATCACCAAAAAACTATTAGAACTAATCAATTAATTCACTAAATTTGCAGAATGCAAAATTAATATAGAAAAATAAGTTGCATTTCTATACACTAATAACAAACTATCAGAAAGAGAAAAATAAGAAAACAAACCCATTTA
Source organism: Oreotragus oreotragus (assembly GCA_006410675.1). Classification (NCBI taxonomy): domain Eukaryota; kingdom Metazoa; phylum Chordata; class Mammalia; order Artiodactyla; family Bovidae; genus Oreotragus; species Oreotragus oreotragus. The sequence continues at coordinate 94,477 of SJYX01016111.1, forward strand.
CAACTGTATCAAAAAGCAAAATACCTAGGAACACCTGTAACAAAAAGTAGGTTAAAGACCTGTACTCCGAAAATTATAAGACACTGATGAAAAAAATTGAACACAATACATACAAATGATAAGATATAGTGTACCCATGGGTTGGAAGAATTAATATTGATAAAATGATAATACTACCCAAGGCAAGTTACAGATTCAGTGCAATCGCTATCAAAATACCAGAGGCATTTTTCACAGAACTAGAACAAAGTATTCTAAAATTTGTATGGAAATAGAGCCACAAAAGACCCTGAATTGCCAAAGCAAACTAAAGAAAGAAAAATCAGAGGTACCATGCTCCCTGATATCACCTGTACTTTCTGGTACTGGTACAAAAAGATCAATAGGACAGAACAGAGGACCCAGAAATAAAGCAAAACTACACAGTCAATTAATTTACAACAAAGGAGACAGGAATGTACAATGGGAAAAAGATAGCCTCTTAAATATACATGCTGGTAAAAGTGAAATAGCTTTGTGCAAAAAAATCAAACCAGGCTACTTTCTCATACCATATACAAAAATAAACACAAAATAGATTAAACACTTTAATGTAAGACCTCAAACCATAAAACTCCCAGAAGAAAAGCTAGGCAGTAAACTCTTGACATCAATCTTAGTAATATTTTTGGTGATCTGTCTCCTCAGGCAAGGGAAGCAAAAGCAAAAATAAACAAATCGGATTACATTGAACTAAAAATCTTTTGCACAGTGAGGGAAACTCAGCAAGATCAAAAGACAATGTACTGAATGGGAGATGGTATTTCCAAATGATATGGTCAATAAGGAATTAAGTCCAAAACACTCAAAGAACTCATTCAACTCAACATTTAAAAAAAAAAAAATCTGATTAAAAATTGGGCATAGGACCTGAATACACTTTTTTCCCAAAGAAGACAAACAGATGGCCAATAGTCACATGAAAGATGCTCACTTAGTAATCAGCAGTCATTTGGGAAATTCAAATCAAAATCATAACGAGATACCACCTCACATCTGTCAGAATGGCTATTACCCCAAAGGTAACAAATAACAAGTCTTGGTGAAAACATAGAGGAAAAACTGCCCCCTGTTGGTGGGAATGTAAATTACAGCTGCTACGGAAAACAGTATGGAGGTTCCTCAAAAACTGAAAAATAGAACTTCCCTATGATCCAGCAATTTCACTTCTGGGACGCAACCTAAGTGTTCATAAATAAAAGAATAAAGAAGACGTGATATCTATATACACAATGAAACCATATTCACCCATAAAAAGATAAAACATTTCCATTTGTCATAGCATGAATGGATCTAGAGGGTACTATGATAAGTGAAGTAAGTTAAACAAAGACAGACAAAAGTCACATGACCTCACTTACATGTGGAATCTAAAAACCAAATCAAACAAACAAAAAATTAAAACAGAATCAAACAGTTGGCTCCCAGAGGAGAAGGGGGGATGCAAATAGGTATAAGGGATTAAGAGGTACAAATACCTGGTTATAAAATTTGAAAAAGTCATGAGGATGCAATTTATAGCATAAGCAATATGATCAATAATACTGTAATAACATTGTATGGGGACAGATGATTACTAAACTTATCATGATGATCATTTCATAATGTACACAAATGTCAATAAAGTGCATTTTCACCTAAAAAAATTAAAAAAAACTACCATCCTCATAAAACTCATGATTTGATGAGAAATATATACAAGTAAAAAGGCAATTAAAACACAATGTGGTAAATATGTTATGATGTGGATGATGCACAGAGTTATGCAAATATAAAAAAGGAACATTTTACCTGACCTTTAAGTGTTAGGACGATTTTCTAAGAGGAAGTGATGTCTAAGCAGAGACCTGAATAGATAGAGTTAGCCAGAGGCGAGAAAGATATTGTTCTATTTATAGAACTAAAAGTTCACTTTGGATAGAACTTAGTCTTTGGGCAAAAGTAACAAAAGAGCATAATAACAAGGTAAGCTGGGGCCATATTATTTTGAGCCTTTTAAGCCATGGAAGAAGTTGGACTTTATTATGAAGACAATGAAAACTGAAGAACTGTAAGCAGGAATATCTGCATTTTAAGAGAAATCACCACAGTGTGGAGAATGAATTGGAAGGGGTAGCTGTTGCAGAATCCAAGGAAAAAACCATAGGGGAGTAGCAGTAGGGCAGATCTAAGTAGATCCATTTGAGAGGTATTTAGCAGGTATAATCAAAGAACCTTTGTGACATCGCATGTATAAAATAAGCAGAGAAAAGAACGAATGAACAGTACCTAAGTGTCCTGACTCAACAACTAGTTAGATACTAGTGCCGTTCACTGTATGGAACAAAGCCGGGCTGTGATGCGGGATTTTAGTTGAGTTCAATTTGGGATTTATCAAGGGTAAATATTGTTGAGATGCTTGAATGGATACTTATGGCAGTTAAAATGATATGCATCCCATAAGAAAAATAAGCGATAAATATTTTAGAACTACTGACGTAAGAACTGTCAATCAAGCCAAGAGGATCTCGTACAGGAAGGCTGATGAGAGCCGAAGGAAAACTAAAAAGCAGTACTTGAGAGGAGAGAATAAAAAGAAGAGGAGAGTATACGGACATAGAAAGCAAAAATATATAGCATCTCAATAAAGCAGAAATGATCCTAAGTGCCAAGTGCTGGAGGGAGAGGTCAAATAAAGACTAAGAACTATCCATTAGATGGTTTGACAGGAGGTGATAGGTGACAGTGTGGATTTTAGACACACTCGAAACAATGGCAAGATTTACAACAGAGAGCAAGCCAATGAGATGGGTGCTAAAGCCTTTTACATGAATAAGAGAGAATAATCAGCAAGTTGCTAGATGACAGGTTGGAAGAATTACAAAGCGAGTGCCAGAAGCCTCATGGGAGTTTTATATGAGGGCAGGGTATAACTTTAAATTAATTTTTAAAGGCATGATAATAAATTGCAGTCCACTAACAGACATCTATCACGAAGAGTATCTGCTCCCATCTTTACCTGAAACCATTACGTGAATTTTCTGCTTCATTCTGCAAAATAAAAGGGTATTCCCATGGCTCTGTTGTGCTTTCTCTGATTAGGGATGCTATGACATTACTAGCTGAAAGTATTTTATCATATCTTTTTATATTTCTGCTTATAATTCTTACTTCCTGAAGTAAAATTCAAACTCATTTCCTGCTAAAAGGATATACATATATATCAATGTGTCACACAAAGCTCACGAGGAAGTGTTTGGTGATTTTAGCTAAGAATTATTTGCTCAAGTGCAGGCTGCAGTAAAAACTGCCAAGTCTGGAAACAGTTTTAAATACAGGTACTTTCTCATGCCTGACTTAAAGAGCATTACACAATTACTCCTAAATTAAAGTGGTATATGGCACCTGTAATCTGATGACTCAAAGAATTTGCACTGCTCTAAAGAAAGAAAAAAGACCTGCAGAGTTTTAACTACCCCTATAGTCAGAACAGGAGAAGTTGCCTTGAATTAACCTTCCTTCACCAAGTTTTCAAGCCAAATATACACCTTTTTAGTAACAAGCACTTAAAAAATAGGTTATCTACCAATAAATCATGGAATTACATAACTGGAAAACTTTAAGATATTACCTGACAATTGCTTTTTCCTTGACCACAAGTAGAACTTTATATCTAAAAGAAACCATCCATCTGCAGAAAAAAAAAATTGGCAAAAACTTTTGCCATGATGCTTGATATTGTTGTAAAAGCCCAATAGGTAATACGCTCTCCTTAGAAACTAATGACTTCCACTTGGGTGCCACACCTACAATGAGGTTAGTCCTTAAGACTGCAAATAAAGACCATACTGAGACACCAGGAAAGAATCAGCTCACTAAAACACATTATTCTAGTTACTGTAAGAAAATTACTAGGAAGGTCACTGAGGGTCTTCTTTATGACAATTCATAGAAAAAATATCTCTGACTTCCATAAGAAGATGAATAGTGCCTCTAAAATTCACCATATGATACGCTGTACAGTTCATTTCAGTTGCTCAGTTGTGTCTGGCTCTTTGCAACCCCATGGACTGCTGCATGCTAAGCTTCCCTGCCCATCACCAACTCCCGGAGCTTACTCAGATTTATCTCCATCAAGTCGGTGATGCCATCCAACCATTTCACCCTCTGTCATCCCCTTCTCCTCCTGCCTTCAAACTTTCCCAGCATCAGGGTCTTTTCCAATGAGTCAGTTCTTCACATCAGGTGGCCAAAGTATTGGAGGTGAAGCTTCAGCATCAGTCCTTCCAATGAATATTCAGAACTGATCTCGTTTAGGATGGACTGGTTGGATCTCCTTGCAGTCTAAGGGACTCTCAAAGGCTTCTCCAACACCTCAGTTCAAAAGCATCAATTCTTCGGTGCTCAGCTTTTTTTTCTGGTCCAGATCTCATGTCCACACATGACTACTGGAAAAACCATAGCTTTGACTAGACAAACATTTTTTGGCAAGGTAATGTCTATGCTTTTTAAGATGCTTTCTAGGTTGGTCATAGGTTTTCTTCCAAGGAGCAAGCGTCTTTTAATCTCATGGCTGCAATCACCATCTGCAGTGATTTTGGAGCCCCCCAAAATAAAGTCTCTCACTGTTTCAATTGTTTCCCCATCTATTTGCCATGAAGTAATGGGACCAGATGCCATGATCTTAGTTTTCTGAATGTTGAGTTTTAAGCCAACTTCTTCACTCTCCTCTTTCACTTTCATCAAGAGGCTTTTTAGTTCCTCTTCACTTTCTGCCATAAGGGTGGTATCATCTGCATATCTAAGGTTATTGGTATTTCTCCCAGCAATCTTGATTCCAGTTTGTGCTTCATCTAGCCTGGCATTTTGCCTGATGTACTCTGCATATAAATTTAAAAAGCAGGGAGACAATATACAGCCTTGACGGACTCCTTTCCCAATCTGGAACCAGTCTGTTGTTCCATGTCCAGTTCTAACTGTTGCTTCTTAACCTCCGTACAGATTTCTCAGGAGGCAGGTCAGGTAGTCTGGTATTCCCATCTCTTGGAGAATTTTCCACAGTTTGTTGTGATCCACAGAGTCAAAGGCTTTGGCACAGTCAATAAAACAGAAATAGATGTTTTTCTGGAACTCTCTCACTTTTTTGATATCTAACAGATGTTGGCAATTTGATCTCTTGTTTCCCTGCCTTTTCTAAAACCAGGTTGAACATCTGGAAGTTCACAATTCACGTAATGCTGAAGTCTGGTTTGGAGAATTTTGAGCATTACTTTGCTAGCGTGTGAAATGAGTGCAATCATGCAGTAGTTTGAGCATCCTTTGGCACTACCTTTCTTTGGGATTGGAATGAAAACTGACCTCTTCCAGTCCTGTGGCCACTGCTGAATTTTCCAGATTTTCTGGCATATTGAGTGCAGTACTTTTACAGCATCATCTTTTAGGATTTGAAATAGCTAACCTGAAATTCCATCATCTCCGCTAGCTTTGTTCGCAGTGATGCTTCCTAAGGCCCACTTGACTTCACATTAAGAATGTCTGACTCTGGGTGAGTGATCACACTATTGTGGTTATCTGGGTCGTAAAGATCTTTTTTTGTATAGTTCTCTGTATTCTTGCCACCTCTTCTTAATATCTTCTGCTTCTGTTAGGTCCATACCATTATTCAGCTTCTTCAGCGTTACTGGTTGGGGCATAGACTTGGATTACTGTGATATTGAATGGTTGGCCTTGGAAATGAACAGAGATCATTTGGTCATTTTTGAGATTGCATCCAAGTACTGCATTTCAGACTCTTTTGTTGACTATGACGGCTATTCCATTTCTTCTAAGGGATTCTTGCCCACAGTAGTAGATATAATGGTCATCTGAGTTAAATTAATCCATTTCAGTCCATTTTAGTTCACTGATTCCTAAAATGTCGATGTTCACTCTTGCCATTTGCTGTTTGACCACTTCCAATTTGCCTTGATTCATGGACCTAACATTCCAGGTTCCTATGCAATATTGCTCTTTACAGCATCAGACTTTACTTCCATCACCAGTCACATCCACAACTGGTTGTTGTTTTTGCTTTGGTTCTATCTCTTCATTCTTTCTGGAGTTATTTCCCCACTGATCTCCAGTAGCATACTGGCCACCTACCAACCTGGGGAGTTCATCTTTCAGTGTCCTATCTTTTTGCCTTTCCATACTGTTCATACTATGCCTGATATTATCCATTAATTATTTGCTAATCTCTTTGGGACTGCTCTGAAGTCTCCCTACCATCAACATGGAAGAAGACAGTCAGAAAAACATAGGTGAAATAAAATTAGTGGAGAGAAAGGTAAAATGGAGAAAAGCAAAGAAAAAAACTCATACCTACCATACATTCACAGGGATTTTGTGGCCCTTCTGGATGTGTGTGTGGTAAAAACTCCACCCGCCAATAAAGGAGGTACAAGAGATGCGGGTTTGATTCCTGGGCTGAGAAAATCCCCTGGAGAAGGTAATAGCAACCCACTCCAGTACTCTTGACTGGTAAATTCCATGGACAGGGGAACCTGGTGGGCTATACTCCATGGGATCGCAAAGAGTTAGACATGACTGAACGACTGAGCATGCATTCATGGGTGTATATAGCGTTCTTATGGAATCTTTTCATCCCATACAACCCTCTGTTTTATACAGTTTATTATCTACTGAGGAAAACAAATTATTCCAAAATGTGGCAATTTAAAAATAGCAAATATTTATTATCTCACAGTTTCTGTGGATCAGGGATCTGAGCACAGTTTATCTGGGTCTTCTTGCTGAGGGTCTCTCACGGGCTAGAATGACCATATTGGCTAAGCCTATAATCTTCTCCAGGCTTGATATGGGGAGGATCTGTTTGCAAGTTCACTCATGTAGTTATGGGCAGGCCTCAGGTCCTTGCTGCTGGCAGAGCTCCTTGCCAGAAGGCTTTTCCATAAGACCACTCTCAATGGGGCAGTTTGTTCCCCAGAGTAAGGACTAGATGGAAAAGAGGAGATGGGGAGGGGCAGGAAGGAGAAGGGAGGGAAGACTGAAGTCTAATCTTGGAATTAACAACCCGTCATTTTTACATCCTTAATTCATTAGAAGTGAGCCACTAGATTCAACCTACACTTAAGGAGAGAAGAACACAAGGCCTTGAATACCAAGAGTAGGGTCACTGGGGCCATGTCAGACACTGCTGATTGCACACATAATCATATTCTTATATGAAACATGGACACTTATTTACTATTATTGGGATCTGGGAGGAGAAAATGAGGCTTCGGGAGTTCCCTGGAAGGCCACTGAGTAGTTAAAACTTCACCTTCCAATGCAGGGGGTGCAGGTTAAATAACTGATTGGGGAGCTAAGATCCCACATGCCTTGTGGCCAAAAAAACTAGACATAAAACAGAAGCAATATTGTAACAAATTTAATAAAAACTTTAAAAATGGTCCACATCAAAAAATCTTTAAAACAAAAAAGAAAAAAAATGGGGCTTCATAATACTGCCTGAAGCAAAATGGAACTGATTTTAACTACAGCCACGGGTGCAGAAAATGGAATCAAATTCGTCAACCCTTAACTTTGGCCTTTTTTTGGCCAATTACTAAGGCCCTTTCTGAGGCTTCACTGTGAATATGGATCCCTATCATTTCATTTTTTGCCTATGAACTCATTCTTACTACATTTAAACCTGATATCCACTTATTCCTGGAAAAGAGCAATGAGATCTTTAATCTTAAAATAATTTCATGGTCCTTATTATAATAGTGAAAGTCACTCAATATGTGCAACTCTTTGAGATCCCATGGACTATAGAGTCCATGGAATCTTCCAGGCCGGAATGCTGAAGTGGACACCATTTCCCTTCTCCAGGGAATCTTCCCAACCCAGGGATCAAACCCAGGTCTCCCACATTGCAATGGATTCTTTACCAGTTGAGCCACAAGGGAAGCCTAAGAACTTGACTGAAAATTAGTTCCAACCAGGGATACTCAATGTACACATCAAGGCCAAGACTTTCCTCTAGAGCAGAGAAGGAAAAATAGAATTGGAAGAGTGGGCTTCCCATTGTGGACTCTTCCCAGGCTCTCAGTTCTCCAAGCAGTGCTACACATTCAACCAATATTTAACAAAAGTAGAAAAGGTTCAGACCATTGAGCAGAATTTGAAAAGATACATTTGGCAAGAAAAAATAGCACTTTATGGAAACATTAAAACCAAAGTAAACTAAATTCACAGAAATATATGGGCAAATCTGTTTTGACTGCCTCTTGATCCTTCTGGGCAAATGAGAACTTCCTGGGTAAGTACATATCAAAGCAGGCAGAGAAATCTAGACAGCAGATGGCTCTGATCCAAGCCAATTTACTCAGGTCACCATTTCCCAGCCCAGTACTTTCTCTGGGCTGTGATGGAAGAGATAATATATCACATATGCAACCATGTGATTTACCGTCTACCCTGGCTTCAACCAAAGTCAGGGAAGCAGCGCTGCTCTGTGTGGTGCTAGGCCCAGAAGATTCCAAGCTCAAGCTTAACTTAACTCTTCTTTGTTTTTTAATTTAAATTCTTCAGCTCTCATGACCTCATCCTCTGCCTTTAGCAAACTCCTCCCCTAACCTTCCCAGAAGTAGGCATTGATGTGAACACATATTTTTCTACTTCCAGTTATTACTTCACTCACGCTAAAATATTACTTGCTTGGGAAGGGGGCCCGGTTGCCAGGGAAACCAGGAGTGCTTAAGTTCAGCCTCAGTTGGCTCCTCTATGCTAACTGATCGAATTCCAGCTGTGTTTTTGACTCATTTCAATTTTGTACACCTAGAATGTAAAAAAAAATTCCATGATACCTCTGATTTATTATACATTTTATCAATAAGTTCCTAAGATCTCACTGACCTATGTCTCTTCTCCTGAATTTTCTAACTTACCTCATTTATTTCTATTAAATAGGGATGATATTCAAAGTGTTTAGGACAGACACAGCAAGAGAAGTATCATTCAGAATGGATGTATTCACCAAATTGGTATGTATACTAGCTGTAAAAGAACTGAACCAAGGGCATGCTACCATCAGTCTAACGAACCTTGGTACCATTCCTTGCTGCTATCAAATAGATTTCTCTTCCAATCAGTTATTAACTATCTGATTGATCATCTAATATTATCACCATATACAAATGAGTATTAGAGTTTGATGAGAAATTCATCTATGCCTTTTATGTCAAATTATAAGATAATGACTTTTTAATCATTTTATATCTTTTCCCTTCACAGGAAGAAAGACACTGTGTTAGAAGGCAGAGAAGTCTATTAAAGACACTTCATATAGGAAGGATAAGTATGATATATTTTTACTAAGTAGAATTCATTTGTTACTAATATAGACACTAATCTATCCTGACTGATACATCTTAGCTTTAAGATCTTTTCCTTGGAGTTTCCTATTTAGTCTCCTAATTCTGAGACACATACTTCAATGGCTTTCAAAATGAAGTCCATAAACTTCCTCATATTGTACACAAAATTTGAGACTCTGGGGAAGAGGGTCCACAGTGATCATTAGATTCGCCAAAACTCCTGATGTCAGCTCTATCTTGTTGCAGATTTTTTAAAAAATTGTTGCTGATTCTTAAGTAATCTATACATTTAGTCTACAACCATGACAGGTAATCTCTTGTTGCTGACCTTGACTTGGATCACCTAGTCCAAGATTCTTACCTTATCTTTGTAACCCATCATCACTCATTGTCTGGCCATGATTAAATTTGTCTGTAACCTGCTTCCTGAACCAGCTCTAGAAACTTCTTTGACCCCAAGGAGATCAATCTCTATAACTGGTGATTGGTACTCAAAGTGAGTGAGTGAGTGATAGTTGCTTAGTTGCGTCCAACTCTTTGTTACCCTATGGAAGTACTCAAAAAGTGTATTTTTAAATCAATGAGGCCAGGTTCAGGAAAATTAACAATGTCAATAGTCTGGTTTTGTCTGAGACCCTGTTCCTAAGAAACATAAAGAGAAATGGCTATTGTGAATTTTAATTAAGAACTGTCCCACAGCTTGAGGGTCTAAGTAATAAGCAAATTCCCTGGAAGCAATTCAGCAAATGGGTGCACAAATTTAGCTTCTTTACTAGTTTAGGTTACTGAATTTTCATAAATTTACCCTAAACTGACTCACCTGTAGATAGTGTAGTGAAATGATAATCAACACCATCTTCTCCAGACACTTAAATTGTTAAAGATGCTGACTGAGCTTTCTTTCTCCTGAACCTACTATATGCCTTAACTTGACATAATCCCCACATAAATATCACATCTGTTGCTCACATAACGCCTACAAAATCTTAATTGTTCCTCGTTTTTATATACATCCACGTATTCAATTAAGATGACTTTGTAAGGTTCATTTTATACATACTGCTGCAATTTCTTCTCCCTGGGTAGTTGTAAGGTTCATTGCATACATACTGCTACAATTTCTCTTCCCTGGGTAGTTACCCATAACTTTTTTTTCCCATTATATATATATATTTACTTAACAATATTGTATTGGTTTTGCCACACATCAACATGAATCCACCATGGGTGCACATGTGTTCCCAATCCTGAACCCCCCTCCCACCTCCCTCACCATACCATCCCTCTGAGTCATCCCAGTGCATCAGCCCCAAGCATCCTGTTAGTGAGTGAAGTCACTTAGTCATGTCTGACTCTGCGATCCCATGGACTGTAGCCCACCAGGCTTCTCCAACCATGGGATTCTCCAGGGAAGAATACTGGTGTGGGTTGCAATTTCCTTCTCCAGGGGATCTTCCCAACCCAGGGATTGAACCCAGGTCTTCCACGTTGCAGGCAGAAGCTTTAACCTCTGAGCCACCAGGGAAGCATCCTGTATCCTGCATCAAATCTAGACTGGCGATTCATTCCTTATATGATATTATACATGTTTCAGTGCCATTCTTCCAAATCATCCCACCCTCGCCCTCTCCCACAGAGTCCAAAAGACTGTTCTATACATCTGTGTCTCTTTTGCTGTCTCACATACAAGGTTATCATTACCATCTTTCTAAATTCCATATATATGCGTTAGTATACTGTACTGGTGTTTTTCTTTCTGGCTTACCTTACTCTGTATAATAGGCTCCAGTTTCATCCACCTCATTAGAACTGATTCAAATGTATTCTTTTTAATGGCTGAGTAATACTCCATTGTGTATATATACCACAGCTTTCTTATCCATTCATCCGCTGATGGACATCTAGGTTGTTTCCATGTCCTGGCTATTATAAACAGTGCTGCAATGAACATTGGGGTACATGTGTCTCTTTCTATTCTGGTTTCCTCGGTGTGTATGCCCAGCAATGGGATTGCTGGGTCATAAGGCAGTTCTATTTGCA
>SJYX01016111.1:106942-124884 GCA_006410675.1 Oreotragus oreotragus
TTTAATTAGGTCCCATTTGTTTGTTTTTGCTTTTATTTCCAATATTCTGGGAGGTGGGTCATAGAGGATCCTGCTGTGATTTATGTCAGAGAGTGTTTTGCCTATGTTCTCCTCTAAGATGTTTATAGTTTCTGGTCTTACATTTAGATCTTTAATCTATTTTGAGTTTATTTTTGTTAATGGTGTTAGAAAGTGTTTTAGTTTCATTCTTTTACAAGTGGTTGACCAGTTTTCCCAGTACACTTGTTAAAGAGATTGTCTTTTCTCCATTGTATATTCTTGCCTCCTTTGTTAAAGATAAGGTGTCCATAGGTGTGTGGGTTTATCTCTGGGCTTTCTATTTGGTTCCATTGATCTATGTTTCTCTCTTTGTGCCAGTACCATACTGTCTTGATGACTGTGGCTTTGTAGTTGAGGTTGAAGTCAGGCAAGTTGATTCCTCCAGTTCCATTCTTCTTTCTCAAGATTGCTTTGGCTATTCGAGTTTTTTTTCTATTTCTATACAAATTGTGAAATTATTTGTTCTAGCTCTGTGAAAAATACCATTGGTAGCTTGATAGGGATTGCAATGAATCTATGGACTGCTTTGGGTAGTATACTCATTTTCACTATATTGATTCTTCCAGTCCATGAACATGGTATATTTCTCCATCTATTAGTGTCCTCTGATTTCTTTCACCAGTGTTTTATAGTTTTCTGTATATAGGTCTTTAGTTTCTTTAGATAGATGTATTCCTAAGTATTTTATTCTTTTCGTTGTAATGGTGAATGGAATTGTTTCCTTAATTTCTCTTTGTATTTTCTCATTATTAGTGTATAGGATTGCAAGGGATTTCTGTGTGTTGATTTAATATCCTGAAACTTTACTATATTCATTGATTAGCTCTACTAATTTTCTGGTGTAGTCTTTAAGGTTTTCTATGTAGAGGATCATGTCATCTGCAAACAGTGAGAGTTTTTTACTTCTTTTCCAATTTGGATTCCTTTTACAAATTACATTACATGCATACTGGTACAATTTCTCTTCCCTGAGTAGTTACTCATCACTTTATCTTCAGTGACTTATTTTAGGTGCTTAACTTTAAAAGTTTGCACATCAAATTCTCTAATAAGAGTAAATGACTTAACTAATAAATAGATTTGATTATCTAATAATTAACATTTATATATACACATATATGTATATAAGTATATTGAATAATATCTATTATATATAATGTATGTTTTCAAATATATTACAATAACATATTATACATTAAAAATAGTATATGAAGAAATGAAGCAAACAAACATTAATTTTTGCTAAAAAGACAATCATTTTATATGTGATATACATTTTTTCCTATTAACTGCACATGATGTTGAATATTGTACACTTCTCAACATACCTGGGAACTATCCTCCTAATCTTTTAAAATATGCATTTTTAAGGAGAGATAATTAAAATGTTAGGCTACAAAATATAAGTTAAAATCTAACAGCCTTTTAATTTATTCAAACTTTATTTTATTGATCTTTTATTATAAATGGTACAATATAGTATTTTTTTAAATTAGGTAAGAACATTAATTTGATATGTTGCTTAAATCAGGACAGGTCTTTGGGCATCACTGATGAAAAACAAAGAAAAGAATAGCTTATTGCATTCATAAAGATGTGTTCCAGCCAGGTGCTATGTATTACATGCATTGATTTCGCTTCTAAATCAAGTAAGTTTATGATTATGTATGATGTTTTATGACATAGAAAATTAATATTTATTGAAAACCTACAGGTGATAAGCATTGATTTGGGTATTTTTTATGAAATTGATAGTAATTATTATAATTGATGATAATGTAATAAGATCATTGCCATAAAGTATATCACTTCATTATATTAACCAAAGTACTTGCTGTTATTATAACAACTGATATTTAATGAAAGCTAAAGATTTGATAAAGTGTTATGTTTTCAATTATTATAACAGCAACTTGCATTTATCAGGAGCTCATTATATAGCAGGAACTACATCAATTGTTTTGTTATCTCTGATTGTCACAGCAACACAAAGGTAGGTACATATATCCCCATTTTATGTTGGAGGAACTCAGGCTCAGGAAGTAAAGTTTACCTAAAGTGACACAGTTAAAGAGTGTCAGGACAGAAGTTCATACTCTTTCTACTATACCACATTGCTTTCTATACCAAGCAAAACTAAAGGCAACCAAGATTTGGGGCAATCTTATGTTTAATTTAGCTTGTTACTCCAATATAGAAGCATGTATTTCCCCCAGATTAATAATAATAATGAGGAAGGTGATAACAGTAATATAATAACCCTCTCACAACAACCTATTTCTAAAAAGAAAAAAAAAAGGAAACTAACTTTTTTGAGTTATTTTTGCCAGTAAGTAGCTAAAATGGGGTACAATCCAGATATCTGATTCCTGGGTCAGATTCTTCCCCAGTAACAAGCTGAGGATGAGATGGCTGAATGGCATTACTGATGCAATGGACATGAACTGGGGCAAAATCCAGGAGATGGTGAGGGACAAGGAGGCCTGACATGCTGCAGTCCATGGGGTCATGAAGAGTGAGACATGACTGAACGAACAAGAATAACAAGCTGATAAACTAACAAGAGAGTTGAAATAAGCAACTATGAACAATGATCACAGAACACCTGGTAAGTGTGTCAAATCAATGTCAATTCTAGACAGATGATAATGCATTCCTATAGAGTACTAAGGATCCTACAGAATAATAAGGAGATCAAACCAGTCAATCCTAAAGGAAATGAGTCCTGAATATTCATTGGAAGGACTGATGCTGGAGCTTCACCTCCTATATTTTGGCCACCTGATGCGAAGAACTGACTCGTTGGAAAAGTCCCTGATGCTAGGAAAGATTGATAGTGAGAGGAGAATGGGATGACAGAGGATGAGATGGCTAGATGGCATCACCAACTCGATGGACATGAGTTTGAATAAGCTCCAAGAGTTGGTGATGGACAGGGAAGCCTGGCATGCAGCAGTCCATGGGATCTCAAAGAGTCAGATATGACTGAGTGACTGAACTGAACTGAATAAGGATGCAAAATTGAGTATGGTTTTCATTAATGTTTTAAAATTTTATCAATTTAACCAACACTAGAAATAAACCTGTGACAACGGAGACACACTGCACTATTTTACCTTTATATTAATACTATCAAAACTAAGTAATGTGCAACCAATAGTATTAAAAGCAGCCATTTGAGTCTTCTTGCTATACTACCTCTGGCTAAATAAGTCTATCTGTCTCTCTCTCTCTCAATCTCCCTCCCTTTCTCCCGTTCTGTCTCTCTCACCAGCCTCCCTCCCTAGATCAGCCCTCTTGACCAGACTCAGTCTTCATTTGCAGCTTTTCTTCTCACCAGTCCATTCCAGGCAACCAGCTCTGCGCCTCCCTCCCAGCCTTAGTAATTAATTGTACTATTATTGTGAATTAAATGTACAAGCAAGTCAATGTTTAGCCTAATTAAGAGTGAAGCCAACAAATTATCTAAAGCACCACTCCAGCAGAATTTGCATTCAGCCTTATATTAGTAGCCAATCAGCCTTCTCAGCTACTGATTCAAGCACTTCCAGGCTTCCTTAAAAGCCTCGTACAGCTAGGCTTTCTCCTCACCCCAGCTCCTCAACCTTACACCAGGCCTCCATCCTTTACCCATCCCTAAATTCAACGTTTTATTACATACCACTGAAAGGAGTCTCAGAGCCCTTTTTTCATTTACTACAGTTTAAAGGGATAGCTTTGCACTTAATAGTTTTGTCAGTTTAGGTTATAGGAAGACTGCATTGTTTAACATTATTAAAGACTATTTAATTTTTTTCTTGTCATTTTATCAAAATAAATTAGTCACCTTTCAAAACAGATAAACAACCCACAGAAATATTCCTTCCATAGCATGCAGCTACCAGTAGTCTCGCAACTTTGTATTTGAAGAGCAAATGAAAACCACGGTTCTTAACAATAAAAACATGTAGCAGGGCTCCTACCTCTAGACTCCTGGTGACTAGCAAGAAGTCTGACGAAGGGGACTACAGCGTTAGTGAAGGCTTTAGAAACAGTGGATTTAGTAAAGAAAAAAGCACTGCCTGGAGTAAAAAATTTCACCCTGATTTTTTATATTGGGCTGCAACCTACATCCCTGGCAACAGAAGCTGAGTCTTTTCTGATGCAATGTATGCACACCCTGATGGACCAGAGTATGATCATTCTTTAAAAAAAAAAAAAAAGGATAAGAGGGTGACAGGCAAAAGCCTCGGGCAGCTGCACGTGTGTACTATACAAAGCATTATTAGACCTTAAATGATTTCATGCAACCTACAGACAAGTCTAGGCTAGTCTCTCACTTGTTTCTCTGATTCACCCTTGCTTGCTTCTGCTGCCCCCTCTATACATACAAGCCATTCATCTTAGATTTGAAACTAGTGTCCATTTTAAATATTCTCTCCTGTCGCCTCCCCTCAACCAACCACATCCCCCTCACGGACAGTGCTCACCCCGCTCATTCAGTGAGTACCCCAGATAAGTTCTTACTAAAATCTAAAGAAAGATAACAGAAGAGAGAGACAAAGTCTCTTCCACTGTCATCACATCCACCACCTAATTCTTACCTCCATTTTCTAACTTGCCTGAATTACTTTGTCTTATTTCTCAAATTCTGTCATTGTAATATTAACATATTAATATTATTAACATATTAACATATTAATATTTGTAAAACTCCCCTGGAAAAGGTTCTCTATTAGGAAAAATAAAACATTTCTTCGTGATTAACACTAGAAAACATCAGCTTCTTCATATCCTGCCCTAAATACTATGTACTCTTCAGACATTTATTCTAGTTCATTTAGGAATTTTTTATCAGTGAGTCAAGTGTCTTATTTCTTCAGTGCTAAACACAATAGTTATACTTGTAACACTAGAATAAATCCATAAATATAGAAGTGTATGTGTTCATAGAGATGTTTATATGCACTATATTTAAACCTGCTTTAGAACATAAAGGGGCCAAACACATCACAAAATAGGTACTTATAAGAGAGCTTACTATGTGGATTTCTTAAAATGGCCGTTAACCACTGAGAGGGCAAATATTTCAACACCAAGTTTCAAAAATTCAGAAGGGGGAGAAGACTTCTTTTCAAAGGAGTAAACCTGCTTGTGATACATTAAAAACAGGCAGTGAGTGATGAAAACATGCCCTTTGCTGCCATCAAGTGGTCCTTTTTGGAATCTTTTTATATATAGTGAAGTGAAGTCGCTCAGTCGTGTTCAACTCTTTGCGACTCCATGGACTGTAGCCTACCAGGCTTCTCCGTCCATGGGATTCTCCAGGCAAGAATACTGGAGTGGGTTACCATTTCCTTCTCCAGGGGATCTTCCCGACCCAGGGATTGAAGGAAATGGCAACCCACTCCGGTATTCTTGCCTGGAGAATCCCATAGACAGAGGAGCCTGGCAGGCTACAGTCCATGGGGTCGCAAGAGTTGGACATGACTTAGTGCACTGTCTCAGCTCAGTTCAGTCACTCAGGCATGTCCAACTCTTGGCAACCCCATGGACTACCAGGCTTCCAGGTCCATCACCAATTCCTGGAGCTTACTCAAAACTCATGTCCATAGAGTCAGTGATGCCATCCACAGCTCATCCTCTGTCATCCCCTTCTCCTCTTGCCTTCAATCTTTCCCAGCATCAGGGTCTTTTCAAATAAGTCAGTTCTTTGCATCAGGTGGCCAAAGTATTGGAGTTTCAGCTTCAGCATCAGTACTTGCAATGAATATTCAGAACTCATTTCCTTTAGGATGGACTGGTTGGATCTCCTTGCAGTCCAAGGGACTCTCAAGAGTCTTCTTCAACAACACAGTTCAAAAGCATCAATTCTTCAGTGCTCAGCTTACTTTATAGACCAACTCTCACATCCATATTTGACTACTGGAAAAACCATAGCTTTGACTAGACAGACCTTTGCTGGCAAAGTAACGCCTCTGCTTTTTAATATGCTGTCTAGGCTGGGCATAGCTTTTCTTCCAAGGAGCAAATATCTTTTAATTTCATGGCTGCAGTCATCATCTGCAGTGATATTTGGAGCCCCAAAATATATAAGCCTCAAACTCGGTGCAAATGCTTTGCTTTCCCATCAGTTCATTTCTTACACGTTACACATGTGGAAGAAAAGCTATGACAAACCTAAATAGCGTATTAAAAAGCAGAGACATCACTTTATAGACAAAGGTTCATATAGTCAAGAGTTCATATAGTCATATAGGCAAGAGGAGAAAGGGTCGACAGAGGATGAGATGGTTGGGTGGCATCACCAAGTCAGTGGACATGAGTCTGAGCAAACTCTGGGAGATAGTGAACGACAGGGAAGTCTGGCATGCTGCGGTCCATGGGTCGCGAAGAGTCGGACTGAGCGACAACAACGCATGTTTTAGCCTTTGAGGGGTCTGAGAGACCAGGCAATCATTCCCTAAAGTAGGGCTTAATAGTTTCAATTCTAAAAAGAAATTCCATGAGTAAGAAGCTCTTCAGAAAGACAACATTAAAAGGGGTTTGAAGTGTCCAAACACCAAAAATCCTTTCCAGCCATACATGACTCAGTTTCTACTGGTGAGGCCCTCAATCTGGACCGGGAGCAGAGCCCTCCATTTCTCCCCACAGAGAATTTCTAATAGATTGGCTTTGACGCACCTAATGAACACAAGCAATTTGAAAAATTGGAGAGAGATTCATTTGGAATCATTTTTAATCAAGTCCTGTAACTCCAGGAGAAAATGGTTTCCTGCTTCTTTCCTATCGGCACCGCGCTGCCGTGAGGCTTCAGTCGCGTTCGCGCCGTGGCATGTGATTACTACATAACCTTAATTTTAACTTGGTTGATTGCTCTGCCCCCTTTTCTTTCAGCATCTTCGTGTTTCTCTCCCAAGAGATAGTTAATTAAATACACAGCTGAATGAAAGGAGAAAGGATAATTGCTATTTTTAAAGCATGGCAAAATGCCATGGCCGCAGCCCCTGCATTTCTGAGAATGACAGCATTCATCTTAGAGTATTGGTTCTCTTGACTGGAACATTTAGCGGTATGATTTTGGTCATGAAACGAAAAGCACCAGTAAATCAAAGTGGACACAATTTGAGAAGAGCGGGAACTAAATTGCTCTGTATAAGCAAACAGAAGCATTCTGGAAGTTCTTTGGGGGTGGGGAGGTGCTCCAAAGAGAGGCAGAAACTTCAAACTGGGAGAAAAGAGCAGCCAGGGAGATTTGGCAGATTTTTCTTTTGGTTCTAAATCCAAAAGAAAATGTATGTGAAAACCATAAATCACACCTGTGGCTATGAGTTCTTGGAAGATTTTTTTGTGTTCCACCCAAGGCCTGCTCTAAATCAAACTTCCTAGATGGTGCCTGTGCCAGTGGTTATATGTTTCCAGCCCATCCTTTTCCTCAGAGGCAGCTCGCAGGACCATCTAACGTGGAGGCTTCCATTTCAGCTTCTCACTTATATGACCCAAGTCCCTTGTTTCTAATCCCGACATGAGAGTTAAAACTCAAGTCCTTAAGTCACTGTCTGAGTGTCATTCATAGACTCACTGTCTCGGTGTTCAGATCCTTCTTCATTGTTGGCCTCAGGGCTTTTATCTTCGGGTATGCCCGACTATGCATTTATAAAGAGTCTATCAGGGTGTGGGGAAAACTGGACAGCTACAAGCAAAAAAATAAGACAGGACTACTTTCCCACACCATTCCAAAAGCTCAGAATGGATTAAAGACCTAGTGTAAGCCCTGAGACCATAAAACTCCCAGAAGAAAACATAGGCAGTATGTTCTTTTATATAAGTCTTAGCAAAATTTTTTTGGATCTGTCTCCTCAGGCAAGGGAAACAAAAATGAAAATAAACAAATGGGACTACATCAAACAGTAAAACTTTTGTACAGGGAAGGAAACTATCAACAAAATGAAAAGGCCACCTACTGAACAGGAGAAGATATGTGCAAATGATATATTTGATAAAGGGTCAATATTCAAAATATACAGAGAACTCATCTAACTCAACATTAAAAAAAAAAAAAATTAACAAGGGGCAAAGGACCAGAATACATATTTGGTCTCTAAAGACACACAGATGACCAATAGGCACTTGAAAAGATGCTCAACATCATTAATCATCAGAGAAACACAAATAAAAACCACAATGAGACACCATCCCACACACCTGTCAGAATGGCTATCATCAGAAAGACAATAAATAGCAAGTGATGATGAGGAAGTGAAGAAAAGGGAACCCTTGTGCACTGTTGGTGGGAATATAAATTGGTGCTACAATGGAAAACAGTATGGAGGTTCCTCAAAAGAAATAAAACTAGAATTACCATATAATCTAGCATTTTTACTTCTGGGTATCTATACCCCAAAAATAAAAACACTAATTTGAAAAGACATATACACCCCTGTCGGAGAAGGCAATGGCATCCCACTCCAGTACTCTTGCCTGGAAAATGCCATGGATGGAGGAGCCTCGTAGGCTGCAGTCCATGGGGTTGCTAAGAGTCGGACACAACTGAGTGACTTCACTTTCTCTTTTCACTTTCATGCAATGGAGAAGAAAATGCCAACCCACTCCAGTGTTCTTGCCTGGAGAATCCCAGGGATGGGGGAGCCTGGTGTGCTGCTGTCTATGGGGTCACACAGAGTCGGACACGACTGAAGTGACTTAGCAGCAGCAGCAGCATGCACCCCTATATTCATTGTCCAACATTATTTATAGTAGCCAATATATGGAAAGAACCTAAATATCCATCCATATATGAATGGATAAAGAAGACATGGTATTACGTATACAATGGAATATTAATAAAATAAATGGAACTTTGCCACTGCAACAAAATGGATGGATCTAGAGGGTATTGCTCTAAGGGAAATGAGTCAGAGAAAGAAAATCACTCTATGATCTCACTTTTATGTGCAATCTAAAAAAAAAAACAAAGACACAAGAAAATAAAATGAAGATAATTACAGATACAGAGAAAACAATAGGTGTTTGTCAGAGGGGAAGGAGGTGATGGGACTGAATAGATGAAGGAGATTAAGAGGTACAAACTTCCAGTTATAAAGTAAATAAGTCACACAAGTATGTAATATAAAGCATAAGGAATATGGTCAATAGTACTGTAATAACTCTATATGGGGACAGATGTTACTAGACTTATCATGGTGATCATTTCATAATGTATGCAAATGCCAAATCATTTTGGCAGTACATCTGAAACTGATATAATATTACCCACCAACTATATTTCAATCAGTCAGTGTTAATCACATATAAAAAACAAAAATAAACAATATGAAATGAGAGAGGGAAAAGTCTAAGGCTGTACTGTACTTTTAAGCATCTCTAAATGTCTTTTAGGAGGAGAGGTTTCAGGTTAGCTAGTCGGCCACCTTGTTAAAAGGAAATTGTTTATAAAATGTCTAGATGTAAAACTCTGCCCAGGCTGAGAGTCTTCTCTGCAGCAGAACCCTCACCTACAATCTCACACATTAATGGAAGATGAACTTAGTTTCATCTTGGTGACTTAAAGAATAAAGAGGTTATGACAGCATCACTTTGGTGGCAGGAGGTATGGAGCAGTGGAAGCAGAATCAAAGATAAGAGGAATAGGGATTGTCTGAACCTGGGTCCCTTTAGCCCATCTCTAACTCTCCTCTTACCCCCTTCATCTCATTGCCTCTCAGCTTAGCTCCCCACAGGCAGCTGAAGCCATGAGTGAGTATATACCTCAGGGAATCCATTGCAATGAGAACTCTAGGAGCAGGCAACTTGACTCTTATCAAGTAAGCTGTGGCTAAAACTATTGAAGTTCTGATCAGATAAATCTAAGGATTTTTTTCTTGGTAACAAGGGATCAAAGGACTCTGGTTGAGCCTAATTTATAATCAATTCTAAAATCAGGGTGAGGGGAGGAGGGAAAAAGCAAATCATTCTAGGGAAACATCTTTTTTTCCTATCTTAAATCCTAAATTCACTCTTTGTAGGGCTAACAGTTTCTGTTCTAGAAAGGAGTTCTAAACTATATCAACAAAAGTTTAGCCTTCATAGAAAATCCCTAAAGTCCTCTTTGGAATGGTTCTAAACCAATATTCCTAGAAAGATCTAAAGACCAGTACACACAGGAATCCTCAATGTAAATCAGATACAGGGTAAAGAATCCTGAATTCCTCTCTACCACCAGCAATCCTCTGATAGAAAATCTGTCAGTCATGATATCTGTGAGCCTGCTATCCTTCCTGCACCCTCTGGCTCCATCATTCCCTGCCTTAAACAAGAGAAGCAATGCCTCAGATAACATGGAGCATCTACCTCAAAGGCACAGTAGCATCCACCCACTCTGAGAACTGATTTTCCTCAAGGTTTGCAGTCCTACATTAAAGCACTCACTAGTTCAAATGACATGTGTCAAAATAATTAATAATTAATAATGCATCTTTTATAAATGGAGATTTGATTTTTTAATCTGCAGAAATAAACCATTTTTTCCTGTGGTTGGACTTCTTTTTCAGTGGTACCATTAAAAATGTCCTCTCAAGAAAAGACCCTTTTTACAAAGATGCAGCCTATTGGTGAAGAATTCAAGAATTACAGAAGAATATGAAATACTATATTTAGTCTGAGAATAAAAGACAATCACCTTCCATTTTACTTAAAATAGATACATATAAAAAATCCTAAACTATTCTCTTCCTGCACATACCTACTACTTCTTTCAATTTTCAAATTCAGTTTGAATGATAAAAATACAAAGAAAGGTTCTATATGGTGTTGGAACAACAGGATCAACCATCCCTCAAATGTGTGCTAACCTTAGGGCAGGCTATATTACTAGAATTCACTAGTTAATGGCTCAACACCTTCTCTATTATTGCTTGAGTGATGAAACCTCTCTGGTCCTCAGTTTCTTGATCTGTAAAATGGAGATAATAAAAATACCTATTTCAGAGGGGCCTTGTGAGGTTATGTTACCCAGTTATGTTACTGAGTAGTCAGTTCTTGCTAGCTCTCACTAAAATTAGCTTTATTATTAGCTATGGAGTGCTTTACAATGTGCCAGGGAATCTGCATTACTGCATTTATTACTTTTAAATCTGCTTCTTTCTTCAGAATAAGCACTTCTGATTATCACAGACCTCATTTAGTTCCATTAAAAAAAAAAAAAAAAAGTAGAATCAAATGAAAAGTCAACTTCTAAGCAAAGGATATATTTTACATACAAATGGTATTTAACACTTTATTTCCAGCAACAGCTTAGAAAGAGTAAGTTTTACATGGATCCTCTCCACTTCTGGTCCCAGGGGTGAGAATNAAAAAAAAAAAAAAGAGTAGAATCAAATGAAAAGTCAACTTCTAAGCAAAGGATATATTTTACATACAAATGGTATTTAACACTTTATTTCCAGCAACAGCTTAGAAAGAGTAAGTTTTACATGGATCCTCTCCACTTCTGGTCCCAGGGGTGAGAATACACAATTCTCTTGAGACTTTTTCTTAAAACTTATTTTGTATTGGGGTATAGCCAATTAACTAACAGTATTGTGATAGTTTCAGGAGAACAGTTAAGGGACTCAGTCATACATACACATGTATCCATTCAGAGACTTTCAACTGTGTTAGGTAATTCCAAGAACGCCATTACCCGTTTCATTACACAGGTACTGCTCTAAGGCTGAGGCTTATTCTGACTGGCCATGGGTTAGAATCTGCAACTCCACTATTTAAAAATAGACCCAGTATGAATGGCATCATTTGAAGCCCAAGAAATAACTAACAGACAATGGGTTTTAATAGCTTCCTAAAGCCTGAATGTTTGATCTATTAAACAATCACATTATTGAATTTACCACTTGTGAGTACGGACTAAAGTATAAATCTTGAGAAATATCTGCTTTTCCTTGACTATTCATCTCCTTTAATGGTGAGGGGAAAAACTAATAAAGTTTTAATTGAGCTATCCCTCTCAGCACTGAAGAGTGGTAGCTAAAATCCATACATAACATAAAAACAATTGCACTATAGAACTGGTCGACAGAAGTGCTTTTACTACATTTAGAAGAAAAGGGTATTAGCTGGCTTTCCAATCTATTGGAGGGAATAGATCAAAACTTTCCTTAGGAACTGTTTCAGTGCCCAACAAATATCTAAGGTGGTTTCTTATTGTCACTAATCTAATTCTTAGTGCTGTAAATTAAGCCATTTTCCTTGTATTTTCCCCTTAAAACTTAAAAAGAGCAAACCAATAACTGGAGAAGTTTTAAAAAATCTACAATCTCCTTGTTAGCACATCTTCATGCCATTGTGATTTGATTAGTGATTCGATAAGTATAGATTACAACCCTGGACTTAATACAGGGTGGCCCACTTTTAAAATGGCCCATTTATAACAAAGGTCTCTCTGTTGGAACTGCCAGAGAGTTAAAAAAAAAAAATGCCACCAGTATAAAAAACTTTTTTTTTGGCCATGTATTGTAGAGCAGTGAAATTGTAAACGTGGAGACCTTCATTTCAGCACAGTTCTACTGATTGTGTGAATATAAACAAGTCAAGATTTCCTGATTCTCATACTCTGTCACTATATTAAGATTACTGCCTGCTCTCAAACTACCTCAAGAGAAGACCTAAGGAATAAGGAACACAATATAAGTATTATAAAATGCTATGAGCTTCTTGGAGAAAAGACTCTGAATATCTTATGTAAGAAAAATTCATAAATATCTTTTAAGATAGAATATTTATAATAAAGATTCAGGCTACCACAAACTAAAAAATTATTGAATTCTTACAAGTTTCAAATATAACACTCACCACAGGAGAAAGGGGAAAGATAACCTACCCCATTGTCCCATCCATTAGAAGAATCGTGTTATATATGTGAGAAAAGATGAAGAGAAAGAGAATTGTGCTGAAGAACATTGTCATCCATGATCCATGATCCTCACGAAACATTTTTAACCGGAGCAACTGACCTGCAACATAATTATTATTGGATATCAGTGTACAAGTCAAAATACATACAGACACAGCATTGTTTTATTTTAGTTAATTTCTTTTATCTCACTAATATTCTGAAGTCTTTGCCCCTATCACTTATCTTACAGGAGAAACTACTACCTAAGGTCCTTATTGCTCTTTTGTAAATAAACGATGAAGTCCAAGACAATCTCCACCTCATCACCCTAGAGCAAATACTAGCATGAAAACCTAGTGTACAGAGAGCACTCATTACGCTAGGATGAAAATAAGATTACTTAGAACACTTACCTTATATTTTTTATTTCAGAAATATATTTTTGGTTCATTTACTGAAACTACTTAAGTAAGGCAAATGGTAAAGATGTTGCATAAATTCTTAATTCCCTTTTGTTCCCACAGGCCCATTCCCAGTACTGGTCAGATGATAAGCAAACTTTCCTTATGATAAAGTACATGAAAATGTGAACAGTAGAAATGAAGTCTCTATTATAAGAATCAGAAGGCTTATTAGCCTTGCTGCTGCTGCTGCTAAGTCGCTTCAGTCGTGTCCGACTCTGTGCAACCCCCATAGACGGCAGCCCACCAGGCTCCCCTGTCCCTGGTATTCTCCAGGCGAGAACACTGGAGTGGGTTGCCATTTCTTTCTCCAATGCATGAAAGTGAAAAGTGAAAGTGAAGTCGCTCAACCGTGTCTGACTCTTAGCGACCCCCCATGGACTGCAGCCTATGAGGCTCCTCCGTCCATGGGATTTCCAGGCAAGAGTACTGGAGTGGGGTGCCATTGCCTTTTCCTTATAGCCTTACTCGTACCTAAAATATCCATTCCACACACAGGCTGGTGCACTAGTGTGTGGGGTGTGTAAGGTCTGGTAGCATGTACATGTGTTATGGAGTCAGTGTGGTTCCCAGCAAAACATGAATTCTAATCATGCCTAATATTCATTTACAAAGATAATTACTAAAAATGGAGAGAATGGTGTATTAATCTATGGTAAAGGAGGCAAGAACACACAATGGAGAAAAGACCATCTCTTCAATAAGTGGTGCTTGGAAAACTGGATAGCTACACATAAAAGAATGAAATTAGAACACCCCCTAACACCATACACAAAAATAAACTCAAAATGGATTAAAGATCAATATGTGAAGCTAGAAACCATAAAACTCCTAAAGGAAAGCACAGGCAGAATACTGTTTGACTAGAATTGTAGCAATTTTGGATCTGTCTCTTAAAGTGAGGGAAATAAAAGCAAAAATAAAAAACGGGACCTAATTAGAGTTAAAAGCCTCTGCACAGAGTAAAGGTGGTGGTGGTGCAGATGCTACGTCGTGTCCGGCTCTTGCGACCCCGTAGCCTGCTAGGCTCCCATGTCCCCGGGATTTTCCGGGCAAGAATACTGGAGGGGGCTGCTGTTTCCTTCTTCAGGGGATCTTCCAGACCCAGGGATCGAATCCAGATCTCCTGTATTACAGGTGGAATCATAACTGACTGAGCCAAAGGTAACCACCAACAAAACAAAATGACAACTTGGGAGAAAACATTGGCAAATGATATGACCGACAACGAGTTAATATCCAAAATACATAAACAGCTCAAACAGGTGGACATCAAAAATAAATAAATAAATAAATGACCTGATTAAAAACCAGCAGAACACCTGAATAGATATTTCTCCAAAGAAGAGATGCAGATAGCCAACATGAAAAACTGCTCAGAATCACTTACCATCAGGCAAATGCAAGTCAAAACTAAAATGGGATATCATCTCACATCAATCACAACGGCTATTATTAAAAAGAAGGCAAATTACAAATGTTGGCAGGGATGTGGAGAAAAGGGAACCCCTTTACACTCCTGATGGGAATGTAAACTGGTACAGCCACTAGGGAAAACAGTATGGAGGTTTCTCAAAAAACTAAAAATAGAACTACCATTTGGCTCACCAATTCCACTCCTGGGTATATAACCAAATGAGCCAAAAAACACTAATTCAAAAACATACATGAACCCCAATGTTCATAGTAACATTACTTGCAATTGTTAAGATATGGAAAAAACCTAAGTGTCCATCAACATATGAATACACATACACACACACGCACACATGCACACACATAAACGCACACATACACACACACACACACACACACACACAAAGGAATAAGGCTATAATGAAGAATGAAATTTTGCCACTTGCAATAACATGGATGAACTTGGAGGGTATTACACTAAATAAAAGTTAGACCAAAAGATAAATACTATATGATATCAGTTATATGTAGAGTCTAAAAAAAAAAAAAAACAACCTAGTAAACATAATAACAATGAAAAAAGCAGACCCACAGATAGAGAGAACAAACTAGTAGTTACCAGTGAGGAGAAGGAAACGGGAGGGGCAATATAGGGATTAATAGATACAAACTATTATGTATAAAATAAGCTACAGGATATACTGTACAACACTGGGAATATATCCAACATTTTATAACATCCATAAATGGAGTATAACCTTTAAACATTGTGAAACACTCCATTTTATACCTATAACATATAATACTCTACATCAACCACACTTCAATAAAAAAAAGAAAAAAATGTTAAATGCAAATACTTTAAGGAGGAAAATGTATTAAGATGAATACTAAAGTAAAAATTACTGGTATCGTAAGTAGGCCAGATAAATATTTTGATTTATGATAAAGAGAACTGAGAGCACTAGTATCCTGAAAGGTGAGGAAGATTAAAAAAAAAAAAAAAAAAACAAGATAAGAAAAAATAAACACAGGCCACCCTGGTTTCTCCTAAGAGAGTTTATCCAAATAATGAGAAAGAAGATGATGTACATATAGGAACTACAAATAAAATAGGGTAGGCCTGAAACTTCACAATAAAATTTCTCATGAAAGAAAATATTTCTTTTTGATGATATGTCAAAGCTATGGGGAAAATATGTATATTTCCATCTGGAAAATATCTCTCTAGGGAGAGACAGTAGCTTTCACATAGGCTTCTGAGCACAGGAAGAAACCATCTTTTAAGATTTAACTAATTTTCCCTCATCTCTTTTTGTTATTAAAATAGCACTTTAGATTTCATTTGGAAACCAGGCTAACAGAAACATTACCCCAGCTAAAACTCTAAATGGAGCAAATATGGGAGATTTGGTTACCTCATCTGGTTTCTTGGCCTGTACAAGAAAAGAAAAGGACAAATCTGAAAGTCAGAGGGAAAGTGAATTATAACAGAGAAGAATGTGGAAAATATTCTACTGAAGCAAAGGATACTGACGCTGCAAATTACAGCCTTACACAACTTGTGATAATTGAATCAATAATTACAGAAATCCAGGGAATTGCAAGTCTCCACAGAACACCTTGCTGGGAATATTATAAATAGACATTAAACAAAGAATGCTTGAGAGTGAAAAATCCTTGCCATAAATATCTTAAAGCAAACTGCAAAGAATATCATTCATTCTTTGAACAAATATTGAATGTGTGTTTCTTCCATGCCAGCTGTGGATCAAGGTGCTAGAGGTACAGCTGTGAGCAAGGCAGGAAGATGTTCAAAGTCAACCATCATTTGAGTTGCTGGTGGAAATCTCATTTTAGACTGATGGACTCAGTGTTCCCTTTGCTGCAAGTCCTTAGCCTTGATCTATTTATTTAATTCAGCAGTTGATATGTTGAAGAACTGCTGAGACCAGAAATTAGAGTTATTTGAAATTAAAATGTGAATTTCTTTCTTAACATATGCATATGTCAAAAATTTCACTAATGGATATACTTTAGAAGTCAAATAATAATGCTGGTGACTCAAGAGCGCTTTGCAAATAAAATACAGTGGGTTAACTGTCTATGACGACTGACGACTGTACACGACAAGTTAGTAAATGAGAGATGTGACAGGATCATTTATGCTGTCTCTGCCGAACTCACTGCCTGGCACTAATTTCAGTCCTTAGAGCCATTATAACAAAATGGCAGGTAAACGTGACTTGCAATTTGACTTGAAACACACAATAAAAGAGCTTCAATATATTAACGCCAGAACCAGAGTGACCCAAATGTTGAGTCAAATCATATTAAAAAAAAAAAAAAATTCCCGTAAGCTACTTCAAGGTTAACTCATTGAGTGACCATCCTAATGCTAGAAATATGTATACACAGACTGTCACCAGCTGACTCCCCATCAATTTACTCAAATCAGAAACCTCAGAGTTACCTTAGGATGTCACGTGGAAGTGAGCTATCTCCACCCTATGGTGTGACCACACACACATTTGTTTTCCCTGGGACAGCAGTGGCTTGTGACTGTTGGCCTGGCATAATTATTAAGAGTGTCCCCTTCCTTTCTGAAGTATATTGGTTTGGATAGTAAGTTATATGCCACCTTTCTGATAGGTAAAAGAATTCAGAATTTTTTAACACTCTTCTTTAGAGGAGATTCAGGGAGATACCTGAATGAAAACAGTCAACTGAAACGCAGAGTACATCATGAGAAATGCTGGACTGGAAGAAACACAAGCTGGAATCAAGACTGCCGGG
Organism: Oreotragus oreotragus; assembly: GCA_006410675.1. Lineage (NCBI taxonomy): Eukaryota > Metazoa > Chordata > Mammalia > Artiodactyla > Bovidae > Oreotragus > Oreotragus oreotragus. The sequence continues at coordinate 124,544 of SJYX01016111.1, forward strand.
AGAAATATCAATAACCTCACATATGCAGATGACACCACCCTTATGGCAGAAAGTGAAGAGGAACTAAAAAGCCTCTTGATGAAAGTGAAAGAGGAGAGTGAAAAAGTTGGCTTAAAGCTCAACATTCAGAAAACGAAGATCACAGCATCCGGTCCCATCACTTCATGGGAAATATATGGGGAAACAGTGGAAACACTGTCAGACTTTATTTTTTGGGGCTCCAAAATCACTGCAGATGGTGACTGCAGCCATGAAATTAAAAGATGCTTACTCCTTGGAAGAAAAGTTATGACCAACCTAGATAGCATATTAAAAAGCAGAGACATTACTTTGCCGACTAA
>SJYX01016111.1:139717-180848 GCA_006410675.1 Oreotragus oreotragus
ATTGCCTTCTCCAATGGATGTGAGAATTGGATTATAAACAAAGCTGAGCACCAAAGAATTGATGCTTTTGAACTGTGTTGTTGGAGAAGACTCTTGAGAATCCCTTAGACTGCAAGGAGATCCAATCAGTCCACCCTAAAGGAAATCAGTCCTGAATATTCATTGGAAGGACAGATGCTGAAGCTTCACCTCAAATACTTTGGCCACCTGATGCAAAGAACTGACTCATTGGAAAAGACCCTAATGCTGGGAAAGATTGAAGGCGGGAGAAGAAGGGACGACAGAGGATGAGATGGTTAGATGGCATCACCAACTCAATGGACATGAGTTTGAGAATGCTCCGGGAGTTGGAGATGGACAGGGAAGCGTGGCATGCTGAGGTCCTTGGGGTCTCAAAGAGTCAGACATGACTGAGTGACTGAACTGAACTGAACTGACACATGACTTCTGCCTTCTATTCTGAAATTGGTTTTCATTCACAGCTTTCCTCTTTCATTCACAAGTCCTCTAACTCATTGAGACTGGCTCCTTGTATTTGCAAACTTAGTATTTTTCTGCCCGTTCCACTTACAGATTAATTAAATAATGGTATTAAAAATTTATGAACAGGTTATCAATTCCAGATATAAGAAGCTTGGAAGTAGCCACTTAACAAGCAAAAAGCTCAACAGACTGAAAACTCAATAACTTTTCTAAGACCTATAACACAGGCGAGGTCAAACCATTATAGAGACAGACAGGTGAGTACCAAGAGTCACAGCTGATTACACAAAAACTTATTAAAAAACAAATCACAAAAAACTGCCTTGGAAACCAGGCAGTGCTGGCACAGGAAAACCTGAACTGTAATTAATGCTGCAGGCTCAGTGTGTACAAGTGCTGTGCTAAGTTGCTTCAGTTGTGTCTGATTCTTTGTGACACTATGTACCATAACCCACCAGGCTCCTCTGTCCATGGGATTTTCTAGGCAAGAATACTCAGTGTGTGCAAGACTGAAAGTTAGAAACTCCAGACACCTAGCCATGGCAGGGATGGGAGGGAGGCTCATTTTTAAAATGCTCCAGAACACTCTATTCTTCTTAACAAGGACTGCCATCAGAGGCAGCTGCTTCACCACACCTAACGTGCTAAGTTTCAATCAGAATCTAAGTGATCTGGAGGAAAAGAAATGCCAGTTAGAAACTCCAGACACCTAGCCATGGCAGGGATGGGAGGGAGGCTCATTTTTAAAATGCTCCAGAACACTCTATTCTTCTTAACAAGGACTGCCATCAGAAGCAGCTGCTTCACCACACCTAACGTGCTAAGTTTCAATCAGAATCTAAGTGATCTGGAGGAAAAGAAATGCCCAACTCCTGGCCTCTCAAGCTATCCTCTCCCACCTTGGGGAACTGTGGGATAACTAAGAAGTACATGGAGGTTCAGTCCAGAGGCGTAGGCTCACTGAAAACTGAGACCTAATTACAGAACTATAAAATGTCTCTTTTCCTCCACATCTTACTGCCATATTACCAATGGCCTATGTATACCTGGTACATCATGTCCAGCTATTAAGAAAAAAAATTACAAGTCATACCCAAATACAAAAACAGATTTTGATGTTCATGTTAGTAATTCATATGGAAAATTCTTCATTTTGTTGGTAATATTTTTTCACAATAAAAATATTTGTTTTACACATTTGTTAAGCACCTACAATGTGTCTGGCTATGTTATGTACTATATATGTAATGTATATAAATATAATTGTAAGAACACAACAGATATACATTTATGACCGACCTAGATAGCATATCAAAAAGCAGAGACATTACATTGCCAGCAAAGGTCTGTCTAGTCAAGGCTATGGTTTTTCCAGTAGTCATGTATGGATGTGAGAGTTGGACTGTGAAGAAAGCTGAGCGCCAAAGAATTGATGCTTTTTAACTGTAGTGTTGGAGAAGACTCTTGAGAGTCCCTTGGACTGCAAGGAGATCCAATCAGTCCATTCTAAAGGAGATCAGTCCTGGGTGTTCTTTGGAAGGAATGATGCTAAAGCTGAAACTCCAGTACTTTGGCCACCTCATGCGAAGAGTTGACTCATTGGAAAAGACTTTGATGCTGGGAGGGATTGGGGGCAGGAGGAAAAGGGGACAACAGAGAATGAGATGGCTGGATGCCATCACGGACTCATGGACGTGAGCTTGAGTGAACTCTGGGAGTTGGTGATGGACAGGGACGCCTGGCATGCTGCGATTCATGGGGTCACGAAGACTCTGACACGACTGAGCAAATGAACTGAACTGAACTGAACTGAGTGAGCACATTTAAAATCTGGTGTTCCTTTAGGGCCATGGCCCATAGGAGAGCTAAGAAAATGAAGTTAAGCCTGGAGATACTACATATTAGGAAATGAACTTGCATCTCTACAGTAAATCAGGATCCTCCAAAGGGTCTACAGTTGTCCTAAAAGAATAGTGTCTCCTGGACTCCAATCGTGGCAAACCCAAATGTATTCTAGAGGAAAACAAGCCTAATTTAAATCCTCAGAATTCCCATAGATCATATTATTAAAATATGACTTCAGAGTTAATATTCACCAAATATAAAAATAAATGTTACCATGCATGAGTTGACAGAAATAGCAAATAGAATGTTTAGACCACACAAGGACTTCAGATTTTGGAATTACCAAATATAAAGTATTTAAAATTGGCTGTTCCAACACATGCTAGCATTCCTCTACATTCTTAAACATATGAATTACAGTAATAATTTTTAACACCTTTGTTGACTAATTATCTTGACAGTGTCAATTCTGGCTTTGTTCTATTAATTAATTTTTCTTCTCATCATGGATCATATATTCTTGCATCTTTGCAAGCCTGGTAACTTTTTTACTGAAATCTGGACATTATGAATTTTCATCTTATTAAGTGCTAGATATGTTTGTATTCTTATTAAGTAGTTTTGGGTTTTGTTCTGAGATGTTTTTAAGTTACCTGGAAATCATCTGATCCTACTGAGCCTAGTTTTTCAGCTTTGTTAGGTAGGATCAAAGAAGGCTTTATTCTAGGGCTAACTTTGTCCCAGTATCACCCCTCCACTCTACCTGATGCACCATAAATTCCAAGACTCTGCCCCTCTGACTTGTGGGGACACAAACGATTCTTGGCCTTGTATGAGAACCAAGGATTTTACCCCTGATCCTTTTGAGTGGTTCCTTCCCTACCCTGAGTGGTTTCCTCACAGGTATGTGCTCATTATGACTCAACTGAAGACTTAAGAGAGATCTGCAAATCTCTGAAGTTATTTCTCTGTGCTCCTCTCTCATTGCTGTCTTTTTCTCTTGAGAGACTTTCTGATTTTCAGGGACAATATGGAATACTGTGGCTTATCATCTGAGGCAATCACTGGGTGAGACAGAAATCGAAATTCTGGCTACCAATACTACTAGAACACAAGGGACCAACTACCAGGAAAAGGAAAACTCAGAAAGTAAGCCCAAAATTCTAGCACAATTTCCTGTAGAGTATTTGCTGAGACCTAAACTATGTAGACGAGAGATATCAACTACAAACGGGTACTTGCCATGGGCACTTGCCATCTACCTCTACAAGGATTAAATCATGTGTGCTGCAGCTTCGGATTTTCAACACCCCTTGAAAGGAGTTTAGAGTTGAGAACAGAGATGAGCGATTCTGTGCTCAAAGAAAAACTAGCAAGACAAGTCTTCAGATAGTTAGATATTTTCAGGAGTTGATTTTATGAGCCCAATACTTGTATCTCCTCATCTACAAAAGCTCTAAAATCCTTCATGGTGACAACTGTTCCTCATGACCAGTAGAAGTTTCACAAGACTAGTAGAAAACTTCAGGAAAAATAAATGCTTGATTGCATGTGTTCCCCCTTCACCAAAATCCCATATCTACTGTCCTCCCCCCATAGCTCATCGGGACAGTTTCTCAGCACCATCTGAGGTGCTGCCTCCCAGACTGCAGTCCTCATTTTGCCACAAATAAAACTTAGCTCTCAACTTTCACGCTGTGCATTTTTTTAAGTCGACAGAGGTAAGACCAAGTGAAGAATAACTGATACATGAAAATCCCTAAATATAGGTTCCAGTAGTCTCATAATGCTGATGAAACAAAAGCTGAAATTCAGGATACACCAAATCAGAATATACCAGAACTCTGTGTGCAGTCCAGGATATCAGATGTGGTACATAAAGGGCTATAACACAAGAGGACAAACCAGAAACAGACCAGTTCAAAGTCTAAAACTCATTTTCTATCTGCATTCAAGAAGAAAATTAAATCTTCCCTAGGAGAATTATATCTTCAGGAGTCTATATAATTCTTCACATATTACCTTTGATATTCAATTTTTAAGGAAAATAGGTACACAGGAAAATAAGATAAGAAAATTACTTAAAACCCAATAGGAAAAGACAGATAATATAAAGTGGTTAATGATGCACATAGAAATCAAAATAACCATAATTAATATGTTCAAGAAAATATATTAAAAGATTATGAATTTTATCAAAGAACTGGCATCTATTTTTGAAATTAAAAAGTCAAAAATGAAAATTAATGACTAAAATTAAAAACCAATATATCAATTAAACAGCAGGCACATATGTACACACTGTATAATCTCATTTATATAAACTTCTAGAAAATACAAACTAGGCAGAAGAGTAGTTGCTTGAGGTTTGAAGGGATCAGAAAAAGTAATTATGAAAGCTCATGAAGAAACATTTATCTTGATTGCGGTGACAGTTTCACAGATGTATACATATGTCAAAACTTACCAAACTGTACACTTACACATATGTACTTTATTGTATGATAGTTATACCTTGATAATATTGTTTTAAAATAAAACAACAAGGGACTTCCTTGAAGGTTCATTGGTTTAGAATCCATGCTTCCACTGCAGGAGGCACAGGTCTGATCCCAATTTGGGGAATTAAGATCCCACATGCCATGCGGTGCAGCCAAAAAAAATAAACTAATTAATTAAACAAAACAACAATTATACTATCATTTATGTTCAATTATACTATCATTTATGTTTAACACATATGTGGAACTTATGACAAAAATATGTCTGAAGGCAGAGGGGATAAATGGAGTTAAAAGCTATAAAAGTCTTGTAAAGTGTTGACAATATTAATCAAAGATAGACTCTGATAAGTCAATTATGTATTTACACTGTAGGGTGATCACTAAAAGAATAAAATATGTATGATAAACAAAGAAATAGAATGAGAAGANAGGCAGAGGGGATAAATGGAGTTAAAAGCTATAAAAGTCTTGTAAAGTGTTGACAATATTAATCAAAGATAGACTCTGATAAGTCAATTATGTATTTACACTGTAGGGTGATCACTAAAAGAATAAAATATGTATGATAAACAAAGAAATAGAATGAGAAGAAATAAAATACAAAAATTGTTTTATTTATTTAAAGGAAAGCAAAGAGGAAGAGAAAAAGCACTTAGAAAAATATTAGGCAAAAAGCTAGTTTGTAGCAAAATTATAGATTTAAACATGCATATATTGATAATTACATGAGGGCAAATGCACTAAAATTGTAATTAAAAGACAATTGTCATAAGGATTTAAAAAGTAAAGGAAAAATAAATATTGAGAGCGTTTATCTTCTACAGACCTTCAAAAAATTTCTAAAGGTTGTACTTCAAGGAAAATGAACTTGACTCTGGGGTTGACTTCATTTCCAGAGAAAGAAATATCTGAGACAAGAAAGAATGGTGAGAAAAGGAACTGACCAACACATATCAAATCTAAACAATGTTTGTATAAAATAATAAAAATATTAATGCCTACTTTGTGGAATTAAAACAAAAAAAGAACCAGAATACTGAACAACAATCCCATATAAGAAACTGCTGACTTTAGTTAAAACATTTTAATAATTTTTATCTTTTGGGAGGTGCTTAAAACATTGATTAGCTGTAGAGTTGTTAGGTTTTAAAATTTTACTTGAAATAGTGATATTTCAAGGACAGACACTAAAAAAGTAGGTATTGAAAGTATAACTTATAAACCAAAGGAGGCATAGAGGAGGGATAGAAAAGTGAAAGAAACAGAGAAATGGACAAAATTTGTTTATCCTCCCTTCCCAAAAAAGAACAAAAAGAAGGAAAAGTTACATAATGGGAAAAACACAAAAAAGTGGGAGAATCAGATCACAATATAAAAGTAATATATTGATCATATATAGTATAATAATTGTTAGAAGTTAAAAAACTGACAGAAAAATGAAATCAAAGATGAACGCTTGCAAGAGAAACAGGAGAATATAGAAAGGTTGAAAGCAATAGGTGTAAAATAGTATATCAGACAAAACTAACCAAAAGAAAGCTAGAATGGGTATGAATTCTAGACCAATAGATTTTAAGTGAAAAAATAATATTAGGACTAAAGAGGGTAATTACATAGTGACAAACATTAAATTCTCCAGCCGGCACAGTACATCATGTAAGATAAATTCAAAATATATAAAACAAAATCTGATAGAACTAGACGGAGAAACTAAGAAACCTACTACATACACAGTGTGAGATTTGAACATCCCTCTGTTATTTATTGATAGGTCACGTAGACAACAAACTTTAACAAACAAACAAAATATTTGAATAATAAAATGAAAACTTGACTTAATAGACATACTGAACCCTGCATGTAGTAATTAGAGAATGCATACTCTTCTAACATGCATTGAAAACTTTACAAATTGATCATGTATTATGTCACAAAAGAAATCTTAGCAAAATTCAAAGATTAGATATCACACAGACCACAGTTCCAAACACAATATAATTAGCAATCAATTAGAAAAGTTAATGATTTTAATATCTCATGGTCCAGAAAATTTTAAAACATATTTCAAAATAATTCACTCATAAAACAAAAATTCTAACCAAAGTGGAGAAATATTTAGAATTGAACAATTTTTTTCAGCAGAATTTACTTGTACATTTTCCATTTTCTATAATATTTGAAGACATACGATAGCTTTGAATAAGCTTTCTACAACACTGTGTTTTAAGCTTATCCAGTAAACTAAAATGTACAAATTTTATACAACTTAGGAGATTTAAAAAAAAATCTCCACAAGAGAAAAAAACTCAGCAGCCCTGGTATTAAAACATTTTCCCAGGAAAAAAAAAAAAAAAAACAGATAAATAATTGCATCAAAAGGCAGTTTTCAAATATTTAAATTACACTAGGACTCCTCTCCAAAAAATTCCATATCAAATATGTAGAATACCAAAATAAGAATTACAAAATGGGAAATTTAGTCACCAATTGCTTACATTACAAAAGAAGGCCTGAACCCACCTAGACAGCATATTAAAAAGCAGAGACATTACTTTGACAACAAAGGTCCATCTAGTCAAGGCTATGGTTTTTCAAGTTGTCATGTATGGATGTGAGAGTTAGACTATAAAGAAAGCTGAGCACCGAAGAATTGATGCTTTTGAACTGTCATGTTGGAGAAGACTCTTAAAAGAGTTCCTTGGACCGCAAAGAGGTCCATCCTAAATGAGATCAGTCTTGAGTGTTCATTGGAAGGACTGATATTGAAGCTGAAACTCCAATACTTTGGCCACCTGATATGAAGAATTGACTCATTTAAAAAGACTACAATGCTGGGAAAGATTGAATGCAGGAGGAGAAAGGGACGACAGAGGATGAGGTGGTTGGAAGGCATCACCGACTCAATGGACTTGAGTTTGGGTATACTCCAGGAGTTGGTGATGGACAGGGAGGCCTGGCGTGCTGCAGTCCATGGCGTCACAAAGAGTTGGACAGGACTGAGCAACTCAACTGAACTAAACTGAGGCCTGAACATCTATAAACTAAACAGTTAACTTAAAGAAAAGAGAATATACCTGGAAGGTGATATTACAGACAAGAACAAATAATAATTAAATTGAAGGTAAAAATAAAATACAAAGAATCTACAAAGCTAAAAATGTTGACATTTTATAAAACAGACAACTCTCTTACCAGATTAATGAATTAAAAAAGGGAGATGGCTGAAAAAAGTACTAGAAATGAAAAAGGTTCAGTTCAGTTCAGTTCAGTCGCTCAGTCGTGTCCGACTCTTTGCGACCCCATGAATTGCAGCACGCCAGGCCTCCCTGTCCATCACTCTCTCTCGAAGTTCACTCAGACTCACATCCATTGAGTCCGTGATGCCATCCAGCCATCTCATCCTCAGTCATCCCCTTCCCCTCCTGCCCCCAATCCCTCCCAGCATCAGAGTCTTTTCCAATGAGTCAACTCTTCGCATGAGGTGGCCAAAGTGCTGGAGTTGCAGCTTTAGCATCATTCCTTACAAAGAAATCCCAGGGTTGATCTCCTTCAGAATGGACTGGCTGGATCTCCTTGCAGTCCAAGGGACTCTCAAGAGCTTCTCCGACACCACAGTTCAAAAGCATCAGTTCTTCGGTGCTCAGCTTTCTTCACAGTCCAACTTTCATATCCATACATGACCACAGCTATTTCATAGTCACAAACACCAAAAAAATAGGATACAAAATGAACAAATTTTTGAAAAATATTTATTGTGCCAAAACTGATTAAGGAAACATAAAACTTGAATTATTCTAAAACCATGAAAAAATTCTTCAGTAGTTCAAATATCTTTCTATAAAGAGAATGTTATTTCCAGACAGTTTGATAAGGAGTACTTTTAAACATTCAAGTAACATTAATTTCAATCTTTCAAAAACTCTTTTCTCTAGGACTGTATAGTTCATTAAAATATCTATTTAAAAGAGTAAATATTGACTAAGATGGCTAATGTTAATTTAGACTGGAAATTCAGATGTTGTTATTTTTTCTCAGACATATTCCATAGCTTATGAAAAAAATTTCTCAGAACTTAAGCACTGCGGTTCCTGAAATCCTATAGGCTACAAACTTGGTACAAACATCCAGTTGAAAGAGGGGAAAAAAGGGCTGAATCTATAGGTACACAGCATTTTACATAAAATGTAGGAAAAATATATTATCCATATTTGGGGGGGATATGCCAGGGTGCTTTTTCCTGAGTTTAGGTAAGAGTTTCATGCTGCCCATTTTAAATTGAAATATTTCATTATAATACCAAAGATACCTTGACAGGTATTTGCAATGAATAATTCCAAGATATACAAAACCAAATCTCATTTTTCTCAACATATATTTAATGAGCACAAAGATCAACAAGGGCTTCCCACGTGGTGCTAATGGTGAAGAACCCATCTGCTAATGCAGGAGATATGAGATGAGAGTTCGATCCCTGGGTCAGGAAGATCCCCTGGAGGAGGGCATAGCAACCCATGGCAGTATTTCTGTCTGGAGAATCCCCATGGACAGAAGACTGACAGGCTAAAGTCTGTAGGGCTGCAAAGAGTCGGACATGACTGAAGCAACTTAGCACAGCATAGCACATAGGTTAACAATCTTCTAATTTCAATATTTTTTCCACAAATATTCTTTAGGCAGCTCCTAAAAGTACTGGGGGTACATTTGTGTAACACATACCATGCTGTGCAGATTGCGGCAGGTGACTAATTTGAGCCTACAGCTGGGATTCAGAGAGGTCTGATGAATTTAACGGAAAAAATTCTAATAAGTTAAATAATTGTATCTTCTTGAAATATTCTAGCTGAGTATAAAAAGGAATAGGCAAGACAACACTGCTTCTAAAGCATCATGGTACACATTACCATGAAGCTCAGCCCATGAATCTAAGTATGAGCCCAGCCCATGAATCCAAGTATAAGCCTTGTGAGACACAGAAGCATCATGCTTTTTGGGTACTTACGAATAAAATAATATGCAATCCAGAGATGCAAATAGAAACATTTTTTTTCCATTCTTGGGTGGAAATTGGTACAAATATAAAAGAGGAAGGATTACATGGAGTTCATCTTTATTTTAGCTGTTTGATAGATTACAATCTTGGGAACACTCGGAAACCAGAGGATAAGCATCAATCTCAAACTGAGTAGGTTAAAACATGAAGCCATAACAATGGAAGCACCAGCCTCTACCAGCCCCAACCCCACCCCACCTCCAGGCAGTGGACATCAACAGAAGGCACTAAGACAGAATATAGATTCATCAGCCTACATGATATGCTCCTGGGGACTGCAAGAAATAAATGTTTGAGATTTAGAAGAAGGCTAGAATGGATACATGTATATGCAAAGTTGAGTCCCTTCACTGTTCACCTGAAACTACCACAGCATTGTTAATCAGCATTGTTAATAAAAAATAATTGTATTTTGTAAATACAAAATAAAAAGTTATAAAAAGAAGCTTAGAAATTAGAGGTTTCAAAGAGTCAGTGAAATTGTTTTATGCATATAAATATGACCCTCTAACCCAATTTAATACTTTTAACTAAAATAAGCGTTTGTAAACTGTGACAGCCAAACTCCAAGATAGCTCCTACTGAGTCTCACCTCTTGCTAGTTATCCCTTGTGTAGAATCTTCCCACACTGAACTGTGACTGGCTTGTATGACAGGTGATAAATTGTTGAAGTGACAATAAGTGACTTCCAAGACCAGGTTTGAAAGACACTGCAGTTTCCACCTTGGTCTCTCTCTTGAATTGCTCACTCTAGAGGAAATCAGCTGTCATGTCTTGGGGACAATCAAGTGGTAAGGAACTGAGGGCTCCAGCCAATAGCTTGCACCAACTCACCATCCACTTGAGAGAGTCATCTTGGAAGAGAACTTTCAAGCCTTCACATGCCTGTAGCCCTGGCTGAAATAGTCACAAAACCTCATGAGAGATCCCAAGGTGTAACCAGGCAAATTCCTCCCAAATTCCTAACCCAGAGAAATTGTGACATCAGAAATATTTATTACTGATTTAAGCCTCTGAATTTTGGGATAGTTTCTTACCTAGCAATAAAAACTCTAAGCTCTGTAATTATTCTGGCAGCTAATAGGAGCCACTTGAGAATCTGAAGCATGGAAATCACAAAACCTAATAAGATATATGATTTTATGATGAAAGATCTAATATCACAAAATAGAAAATAATGCTTGCTTTACCTAATAAAGTGTTTGACATTATGGTGACAGGTCACAAGAAACTTTGTGGAAAGAATCTTCACAGCATGAAAGTCTTGAAATAATTGAGTAATTTTAAAGGGCAACCTTTGTGTAGAAAATGTCACTAATGATGTTTTCTTTTGATTGCTACTATAGTTCACATGATGTGTCATTTTCTTACCATATTTTATAACCTTTTAGTCAGAGTTTTGATTCATATATTACCAATGAAATAAAAAAGATAGGAGTTATTTTAAAGGGTCTATGTGTGTCTATATTTTAGAGGATCTAGTCATTATTATTATTTTAGAGGATTAGTTATTTTAAAGGATCTATTCATTCAGTGTCCATGCAAACTGAATGAATAATAATACATTATAATTTAGCTGTTAGGGGTACTTTTTCATCTTTGAGCATGCAACAATATTCCTTTCAAGTTTTAATCTAGTAATGTTTACAATTTATCTCTGATATAAAAAGAATAAACAAGCAAAACCAATAAGGACCCACATCACAGTCTGGATAGCCAACAAAATGCATTTCACAGAAAAGAGACACAAAAAACTGCCTTGGAAACCAGGCAGTGCTGGCATAGGAAAACCTGAACTGTAACTAATGCTGCAGGCTCAGTGTGTACAAGTGCTGTGCTAAGTTGCTTCAGTTGTGTCTGATTCTTTCTGACACTATGTACCATAACCCACCAGGCTCCTCTGTCCTTGGGATTTTCTAGGCAAGAATACTCAGTGTGTGCAAGACTGAAAGTTAGAAACTCCAGACACCTAGCCATGGCAGGGATGGGAGGGAGGCTCATTTTTAAAATGCTCCAGAACACTCTATTCTTCTTAACAAGGACTGCCATCAGAGGCAGCTGCTTCACCACACTTAACGTGCTAAGTTTCAATCAGAATCTAAGTGATCTGGAGGAAAAGAAATGCCTAACTCCTGGCCTCTGAAGCTATCCTCTCCCACCTTAGGGAACTGTGGGATAACTAAGAAGTACATGGAGGTTCAGTCCAGAGGCATAGGCTCACTGAAAACTGAGACCTAATTACAGAACTATAAAATGCCTCTTTTCCTCCACATCTTACTGCCATATTACCAATGGCCTATGTATACCTGGTACATCATGTCCAGCTATTAAGAAAAAAAATTACAAGTCATACCCAAATACAAAAACAGATTTTGATGTTCATGTTAATAATTCATATGGAAAATTCTTCATTTTGTTGGTAATATTTTTTCACAATAAAAATATTTGTTTTACACATTTGTTGAGCACCTACTATGCGTCTGGCTATGTTATGTACTATAAATGTAATGAGTATAAATATAATTGTAAGAACACAACAGATATACATTTATGACCGACCTAGATAGCATATCAAAAAGCAGAGACATTACGTTGCCAACAAAGGTCTGTCTAGTCAAGGCTATGGTTTTTCCAGTAGTCATGTATGGATGTGAGAGTTGGACTGTGAAGAAAGCTGAGCGCCAAAGAATTGATGCTTAACTGTAGTGTTGGAGAAGACTCTTGAGAGTCCCTTGGACTGCAAGGAGATCCAATCAGTCCATTCTAAAGATCAGTACTGGGTGTTCTTTGGAAGGAATGATGCTAAAGCTGAAACTCCAGTACTTTGGCCACCTCATGCGAAGAGTTGACTCATNACAACTTGGGGCTTCAAACTACTTTGTTGAGACACGGTGGGGAGGGCAGTACTTGCCGGCTTCAAATGCCCAACCCCGAAATCTCCGGCGGTATCCGACTCCCGGGGACGCCCCCCAGGATGCGCGCACCAAATCCAGCACCGGGTCTCCCCGGGGCCTCCGCGCAGAGAAACTTGGCACCTCGCCCCCTCCCGCGCGCCCCGAAGCCCGCCCTACCTTTCATGGTGACCGAGGAGACGCACCGCCAGCCGGGGAGCTCCGCGCCGCCGAGGAAGTCCGCGCTGAGCAGCGGGTCAGCGCGCGCCCATGGCAGCCGCGCCGCGCGTCGGCCGTCTGTGCTGCAGCCCTGCCTCCCCGCTTGGCGCTCTGTGCCGCGGGGCTGCCTCGCGCGCCGCTCACCCCGGGCGGGAGGCGCCGCCGCCGCCAGCGCCCCTCCCCCTGGCCCGGCCGCCGGGGCGCGCGGGCCGCCGCGCCCACGCCCCCCCTGCGCCTTCCCGCGCCCGCCCCGCCCGCAGGCCGGCCCCAGCCCCGGGCCCGGCCGCTTCCCCGCCCGCGCTCCCCGTGTTCCCTCTTTTTCGCGTTGGCTTGGAAGCGAGACGAAGACCGAGGAAAGCGGCTCTGGGGGTGATCAAGTGCTCAGCCTCGGGGTGCACAGAACGTGCTGCCGCTGGGCTGGTTTTTAGACCTCGGGCTCCCCGGAGTGTGGGGCGAGCGGAGCCGCGGCGTCACGGGGACGGCGTGGCTTTCTTGTCCCTTCCCCAAACGGCTCTGGGCGCGGAGCGTTAGAGGATAGGACAGGGGCGAGAACGTCCCAAGGCCCAGAGTTTCCAAGTCCGCTCATTGATTCCCCGAAGGGGCCCGAGGGTCGGTGCTCACTGTTACTTGCGGAGAGCGGACGCTAAGTTCGAAGTCACCATTAGATGCTCTCCCTGCAGAGCTCGGAGCAGGATTACAACTCTTAGACCTTCAAAAAGAGAGAGACTGAAAAACCCACCACACTCCCGGTGGTTGGAGAAGCCCCCCTTCCACCCACCGCCCCTGAAATGATCAGGTTGACTCCAGTTTTACTAGGAAAGGAGGCTGAGCTGTTGAGTGGCTTCATAATGAGTTCCTTTCATTGTGGCCCATCAAGTTGCCCCACTGTGTTTATCTTTCCTTTTAGAAACCCTCCAAAGCAGACCCATTGCTTTATTGCTTTAGTGCCTAAACTAAGCGGTGACTGGAGTTGGAGGGGGCTGGGCGGCGAGGGTGGGAGCAGAGGAACTGTCTTCAAGCACGATGAAATGAAAGATGACTCTCTCCCTTGCTAGCTCACCAAAAGCAAGGCAGTTCTGGCCGGGCAGTGGTTGCAGCTTCGCAGACTTCCTCAATTGAGGACTTGATAACACGGTGTAAGCAGCCCATTGATTCATTCTGAACAGGGATCTCTGCTCTAGTAAAAGGCAGTGCCCAGAAATGAACACGTTCTAAAATATTTCACATACTCTCCATTCCAGAAGCTTTCTATTTTGAACATTAGATTAAAACTTGCACGTGACCGACAAAGAAAAAGACAAAACTGGAGATTTATTTTTCATATTTGGGGTCAATGCAACTGTAGGGTAACTGAAGATTACTTTAGAGATTTGCTTCAGCTCTCACCAAGGTACCTGCCTTGTTTTGTACTTCCAATGAGAGTCCCTGAAGAGCCAACAATATGGATTCTCAGCCCAGAGTTTACTATTAATAACTAATGATTGGATGGAATAAGCCCATCACTTTCTTTGAATCATAGTTTCTTTTTGGCAACAATATTTGAAATGAAAAACAAAATCCTTAAAAAAACCTAAATTATAGCTACAATACCAAAACCACAGTCAGGAGAAGAAAAAATAGATAAATTGGATTTCATCAAAATTGAAATTTGTGTGCATCCCAGATACTATCTATAGAGTGAAAAGGCAACCCAGAGAATAGGAGAAAATGCTTGTCAACCGTGTATCTGAAAAGGGATTAGTATACAGAATATGTAAAGAACTCCAACGAGCCAACAACCAGAAAACAAACAAACAATTAAAAAATGGGCAAAGAACTCAAGTAGCTGTTTCTTCAAAGATGATATACAAATGGCCAATAAGCATATGGAATGATGCTCAACAATCACTAATCATTACAGAAATGCAAATTTAAACTATAGTGAGATACCACTTCACACTCACTCAGTCCAGTTCAGTTGCTCTGTCGTGTCCAACTCTTTGCTATCCCATGGACTGCAACGCGCCAGGCCTCCCTATTCATCACCAACTCCTGGAGCTTACTCAAACTCATGTCCATTGAGTCAGTTTTGCCATCCAACCATCTCATCCTCTGTTGTCCCCTTCTCCTCCTGCCTTCACTCTTTCCCAGCATCAGGGNGGGGACGACAGAGGATGAGATGGCTGGATGGCATCACCGACTCGATGGACATGCTGCTGCTGCTGCTGCTAAGTCACTGCAGTCGTGTCTGACTCTGTGTGACCCCATAGACGGCAGCCCACCAGGCTCCCCCATCCCTGGGATTCTCCAGGCAAGAACACTGGAGTGGGTTGCCATTGCCTACTCCAATGCATGAGAGAAAAGTGAAAGTGAAGTCGCTTAGTCTGTCCGACTGTTAGCGACCCCATGGACTGCAGCCCACCAGGCTACTCCGTCCATTGGATTTTCCAGGCAAGAGTACTGGGGTGGGGTGCCATTGCCTTCCCCGCGATGGACATGAGTTTGAGTGAACTCCGGGAGTTGGTGATGGACAGGGAGGTCTGGCGTGCTGCGATTCATGGGGTCGCAAAGAGTCGGACACGACTGAGTGACTGAACTGAACTGAACTGCACTCTAGACAAGGAGCCGTGCGACACTGCTGTAGGGAGCAAGGCGTGCACGCGTGCCAAGTTGCTTCAGTCACGTCCAGCCCTTTGTGACTGCATGGACTGGAGCCCGCCAGCCTCCTCTGTCCGTGGGATTTTTCAGGCAAGAATACTGGAGTGGGTTACCATGCCCTCCTCCAGGGGCTCTTCCTGAACCAGGGGCCAAATCTGCATCTCTTATGTCTCCTGCATTGGCAGAGCAGTTCTTTATCATTCGTACCCCCTGGGAAGCCCAGGGAGAGGGATGCATAGACAATTGGAATGGCCACCCCGACCAATTAGTCCGAATCTCGAGGTGAGACCCAGAAATCTATCAGAGTTTCTAAAACTCCTCAGGTGACTTCAGTGTGCAAACACATTTGGAAACCACTCGTGATCTTTCACCTGTGCCAAGCATTGGCAGACCACAACCCGGAAGCCAAATCTGACTGACTGTTTTTGTGCAAGAGCTAAGAATGGTTATTATATTTTTCAGTGGTTGGAAAAGAAGGATTATTTCACGATATGTGAAAAGTACAAGAAACTCAAATTTCAATGTCCATATATATTTTATTGAAACACAGCCATGTCCATTCCTTCACGCATGTCTACAGCTGTTTTAAAATACAGTCACAAGGTTAAGTATTGATGGTTGTGACTGAGATTTTAGGGCCACCAGAACCCATTTGCCTGTGGTCCTTTATAGAAAAAGTTTGCCTGAAACACCACTCCCATAGTAAGTTAAATACTCAGCTAGGGGGCGGGGGGCCAGGGAATTGCAAATTTTTAATAGACCCCAATATAATTTTCAAAAAAGAAAAAGAAAACCACTCTGATGATGGATTTTCCTGATGTTTTACCTCCAAGAAAGATACACATTTAACTAACAACTGTATGCTTTGTCCGATTCTCAAATTCTCTATCCATATTTATCCATTCGCAAGATAAATATGTGAACAGAAGGAAAGAAAGAAGATAGTTTCATGATTTTCCAAGATAAAGGGGTTAGACACACTGGTTTATATGTTTCTTCTCTGTAATTAAAAGTCCACAATTAGAAATAGGATGTCTTGTGATATAATCACTGTTTTGTTTTTCCTCATTTTAGAATGCTGCTTTTAAATTATTTGGGCAAAATTGGACCAAAAACTCCTTTGAAGGCAGCTGCAACTTTTTCAGTTGGTTGGAATACCTTTGCTTGCTCGGAGTCACTGGAGAAACCACTGAACTGGCTGCTTTTTAATTATTATTTGACAACTTGTCTCCAGTCTTCCGTGAATAAGTAAGTCATTTTAAACACCTAATGTCTCCAAATTTTTTGGAGTAAGTGCCACAGTAAAATGTTTTAAAGGACAACACTGCTAATGTATATATATATTTGTTATATGCACTATTATGTTATATACTGTAACAAATTAATTTTTCTATTGTCAATATGTACAAAAATAAAAAGGTTTTATGTATAAGCTAAAAATATAGACAAGAGCTCTGATGTTTTCTTTCTGTACCACGATGTACCTTGTACAACCTCTAGTCTCTGTGCCCCATTTTGAAGATCACCATTTCATCACTGTTCTAAATTATTCTAAAAGAATAAAAACAGTAGTATTGAATGTGTTGAATAACTATGGGCTATTTCCCTGGATTTTCTGCTGCTGCTGCTGCTAAGTCACTTCAGTCGTGTCCAACTCAGTGCAACCCCATAGACGGCAGCCCATCAGGCTCCCCGTCCCTGGGATTCTCCAGGCCAATACTGGAGTGGGTAGCCATTTCCTTCTCCAATGCATGAAAGTGAAAAGTGAAAGTGAAGTCGCTCAGTCATGCCTGACTCTTAGTGACCCCATGGATTGCAGCCTACCAGGCTCCTCCATCCATGGGATTTTCCAGGCAAGAGTATTGGAGTGGGGTGCCATTGCTTTCTCCATGGATTTTCTACTTATCGCTAATCTTATTAGTACCTAATTCTCCCCTGGGAAGTAACTAATGTGTTAAGTGTTTTCAGAGCTAAATAATATGTTTTTTTAAAGCTTGTGTTATAAACATAGTATGATTTAGAGGCTTAGGAGCATGCCCCTAAAATATGGATATTCTCAGCCCCCATAATTCTTTTTTTTTTTTAAACTTCACCAAATGATTTTATTATGAATGAGTCACTGCAGTTGAATATACTAGACAATAATGGTGGAATTTAGATGCAAGTGAAGGCTGTCATGGAGAACCTACCAATTACGCATTTTAGCCACTAAACAAAGAATGAGTGGCTTACTAGTAAATACAGTATCTTAACATCAAGAGGTTAAACTTAAGGCTATCTGTATATAAAGTTGTTTCTGAATCATCTTCATGAAATATTGAGGATAGTAATTGCCAGTTGACGTAGATGAGTTTTAGAGCAATGGATATGCCAGTACAGAACTAGCATGACTGCACCCTCAGCATTTTAATACAGAGAATTTACATTCTAAGGCCTACACAAACATGCTTTCCATAGATTACCCTTTTCTAGCAGGCAAATCCATAAATGTTACTCAAAGTGAAAGTGAAGTCGTTCAATTGTGTCCGACTCTTTGCGACCCCATGGACTGTAGCCCACCAGGCTCCTCTGTCCATGGGATTTTCCAGGCAATAGTACTGGAGTGGATTGCCATTTCCTTCTCCACATAATTCTTAAGACCAAAATATTATCTGTGAATTAGTTTTTTTCTAAAATTGTTTCAGTTCAGTTCAGTTCAATCGCTCAGTTGTGTCCAACTCTTTGCAACCCCATGAATCACAGCACTCCAGGCCTCCCTGTCCATCACCAACTCCCGGAGTTCACTGAAACTCACGTCCATCGAGTCAGTGATGCCATCCAGCCATCTCATCCTCTGTTGTCCCCTTCTGAAATTGTTTAGTTATCTTCTAACAGTTAAACAGTAGGATAACAAAGAACATGGGATGTTTCTTTTTATTTTTTGATGACTGTTACTGTGCATTTTAAAGTGAATTGACAACTTTAAATAAAAAGTAAATTTGCACGTAACTTAATTGAAAACCATTGTTACCCAGAAAGTTGACATGAGACACTGTCAACTTTTTAAGGAGTTCCCAGGCAGTCTGGTGGTTAGGATTCTGTCTAGTGGCACAGCCCAATGTTTTTTTTAAATGAAAGAACAATGTACATACCTTAATTAAAAATTACTTTATTTAAAAAATACTTAACCTATTCTTTTTTTAAATTAAAAAAAAATTTAAAGAACAACCTGTTTGTTACATCATGGATGTTGACTATAAAATATTGCTAGAAATACTACAGAATCATATTTTTATTCATGGTCACTGAAATGGAGGACAGTAGCAAGAAAAGTGACGAGAAAGATTTGGATTAAAATGTGGGTTATACAAGAAAAATGACCAACATTTAAAAATAGGTACAGAAAAATAAAAATCCTAATTCTCAGTACACCAATTTAAAGAGTACGGTAAATCTTCAGTTGATTTACCCAGTTGAAAACTTCTGGCTTCAGTGGGGGCCTTTTTGGCCAAATTGGCTTCATAGCATCAATGTGTAGGTACAGTTTGTTATGAAACAACACTTTTGCTTATTATTGCACAACTGGTCGCTTCTTCTGTAATTGAGAAAAAAGTACCTTTAAAAAAATGTCTTCAAGTGCTTCATCACTTATGTGTGAAATCTAAAAAATACAACATATAGTGAATAAAACAAAAAAGAAGCAGAATTACAGATAGAGAACAAACTAATGATTACCAGTGGAGAGAAGAATAGAGGAAGGGGCAATACAAGGGTAGGGGATTTTTAAAAAGATGCAGGAGACACAGGAGACGTTCATTCCCTGGGTCCAGAAGATCCCCTGCAGGAGGAAATGGCAATCCACTCCAGTACTTTTTCCTCAAAAAATCTCATAGGCAGAGGAGCCTGCAGGCTACGGTCCAAAAGGTTGCAAAGAGTTGGGACATAACTGAGCACACACAGTATTATGTATAATGAAATCATATGTATGAAACTTTTCAAAATGGTAAAGCCCTATAGAATTTAAAGATTCATTCAGTAAAAGAAATAATCTTTCAAAAGAGTCTTCAGAACAATTACCAATATATTCCTGCTATGTCTGATTAAATAAATATTAATATTTTGTTGTTGTTTATCGTTATTTAGCTGCTAAGCTGTGTCCAATTCTTTGCAACCCCCTGGATTCCTCTGTCCATGGGATTTCCCAGGCAAGAATACTGGAGTGGGTTGCCATGCCCTCCTCCAGGGGATATTCCCAACCCAGGGATCAAACCCATGTCTCCTGCACTGGCAGGCAGATTGTTTACCACTGAGCCACCAAGGAAGGTCAATAAATATTTTATTGAGTAATAACTTTATGTCCTGTGCTAAATTACTTATTATTAGGTGTGTTTGAGATGGGAATGACCTTAATTTTTTTATTTTTGAAATTTTGTTTCCAGGCACCGGCATATGTTTGTAAAACAAATTGACATGGATCATGTCATGAAGGTAGGAGAGAAACTTTATGTAATACTTTTATTTCCTCTTTTGATTCCAAGAACATATATAGTTGTTTTCTGTTTTTCAGGCTAAATCCATAAGAGAATTTGATAAGCGATTCACTTCTGTCATGTTCGGCTACCGGACAATTGATGACTATTACACTGATGCCAGTCCAAATCGGAGACTGAAGTCAGTAGGGATTCCAGTGTTGTGTCTGAATTCTGTGGATGATGTTTTTTCACCCAGTCATGGTAAATTAACATCTTTGTATACATTTTGACATGAATCAACTGTTTACAAATAATGTTCTTTGTGGGAAAAGACAATAATAAGAAACAAAATGTCACTCATTACTGTTTTCCACTGTGATAAACAGAAAAAAATAGCTTGATACTCATAATTTAGTATCTAAATGACTCAGATCACTTTAAACATTTTCATATATTCTTCTCTAGTCTACTGTGAGAGCCTCAGAACAAATTATGGCTCTCAGTATTTTGATTGTATTCATTCTTACAACCTCTCTTTCTTATCAAATATCTGTTCTTTGAACAGGCTATGTTACAGTACCTTTACCTCAAGAGTACATTGACATAGTTGGCCTTTTCTTCAGAGGTTCTTATACAGAAAGCTTTGTAAAGGGGACTATTATTCCCCTTTTAAATTTAGAAGAGAGCTTGAGACTTTATTAATAAGATGTCCTTGGATAACTCAATGAATGTATCACATTCAGACAGTAAAGTCATATTCGAAGGGAAAGAGTTTGTTTTACCCCTGGATACAGTATAGAAGAAAATTATGCCCAAGTTAACTTCCTCACTCTTTTAATTCAAGATATACAGAATTTTGTAACAAAAATATACATGCCTGTGTTCATACATTAAAGGAATGTAAGATGCCTATCAGTAATCATACCTATCTTAAGGATAAATAGATTTGACCTCTAATTTTTTTCTAATGAAACTTCACAAAGCTTCTTATAAAACTTTTTGTTATTTCTCCCCTAAATACTTTAAAAACATTTCCCCCAAGTACTTTATTAAAATAAACTATTCTGAGTACAAACACAGCACATACGTATTGCCAAAATTTCATAAAATCCCCCAAAATTTTTTAAAATGTCACTTTACCATCTATCTACGGGATATCATTGTGTGATTTATGATTAAATCAAAGTAGTTTTAGATGGCTGGAACTCTTGGCCTTTGACCACAAATCAGAAAATTAAACTGTGAACTTTTTTTCTGGCCATGTTGTGCAGCCTTGTGGGAATTTAGGTCCCCAAAAAGCAATTGAACCATGGCGCTTGGCAGTGAGCACGTGGAGTCCTAACCACTGGACTACCAGGAAATTCCCTAAACTGCGAACTTTAATATCAGTTGAAAATCATGGAGATTGTTTAGCCTATTTTCATCGGATTAAGGAAGTCTAGTATTTATCCATCTGTTTTTATATTTCACAGGCCCTTCTTCCACCAACAAAAATTTCCCAGCGTTTAACTTGTTTTGACCTTGGTTGAAGTTTAGACTCATTATTTCTTATTCTTTCCCAAGCCACACTGAATATAGTAGACAATTGTCTGCATTCTGAGAGCACAGGCAGTCAACATCTTTCACATGCCTCCCATGGCCCAGCCTTTTGTTCTGCTGACATGACTGTAACTATCAATGTGTTAGAAATTCCTGAGTGTATCCAGAATGTGAAAGTGGGGCTCTTAATAATTCCATCAGCGACAAATGAAGCACTTTAAATCTAAGGCCTTAATGTAAGATGAAAAAGGAAAACCAAAAATAGTATCAAGTCATTTCATCTGCCCCTCCCCTTAAGTTCTCACATCTGATCCCAAGATAGATGTTCTGTTTTAGGTGTAGCTGGCTGGATAAGGATCTGAGTTCAGGACCCATTTAGGACAAGGACTTGGCTTCCTAGGCCTTGATTTAGGGTCTCTAGGTTTATTCTTCAAAGAATGTAGTGAAAGGTCAGTTTAGAGTATCACCTAAACAGGCAGTTGGGGTCCTGCGGCAGCCCTTTCTTGAACTGGCCTCAGTTGTCCTACAGTAAAATTACCTTCTGTTCCATTGAAGGGTGTGAAGTAGGGAGAGCTTAACTATAAAAAAAATTCAGAGAAGAAAAAATATAATCACCAATGTTTTACCACTCAAACATTGTTACCACTGGGGAGTATTTTATGCCATTGTTTTTTAGCTATCTATATATGTTTTTGTAAATCCTATAATTTTGGATTCTTAACACAGCCACCAATTGGCCTCAGGAATCTAACTTCATGTAAAGTTAACCAAAGTCATACATAGTGAGTTTATCACAAAGGTAATAAGATTTGTTTGTTTGTTTTTTTTCCCTTGGTATAACACCTAAGTGGGAATCTTATAGCATAATGGAAGTATTCACCATTTCTTGAATTATTTAATTTCTCAAAAGAAGACTAGGCCTGTACTTTTGTTATAACCAATTGATTCTTCCAAAAATGATGATCCAGTACATGAACGTGAACATGAACTGTTAGAAGAATATGGGTGGTTGATATAAATTAGACTTATTTGATTAGCCATACTCATTATGAATATTTGTTTAATGGTATTTTGGTTTAAAATGATTAGAAATGGTAAAGTTGCACACTTTTCCTAACAACAGTTAATATATATTTTTCTCTCTCCTTCCCCTCTCTTATCCACCCTCCCGCCCGACCATCCCCCATTTTCATCAAGCTATTCCAATAGAAACTGCTAAGCAAAACCCTAATGTTGCTTTGGTCCTTACTTCTTACGGAGGCCATATTGGTTTTCTGGAGGGAATCTGGCCAAGGCAGTCCACCTACATGGACCGAGTCTTCAAGCAGTTTGTGCAGGCCATGATTGAACATGGACATGAACTCTCAAGCATGTAGTTCTTCAGGTGCACTTTGTCTGAACTACTGTATATAAAGGCAGCTCAGCTTAGTGCACAGCTCTTGACTACTGTATATAAAGCAAATAAGCCAGCAGGTGGTGAAGGGGTCCAGAATGACGTGCAAAAACTACTTTTTTGGAGAAACAAACAACTTTGTTGCAAGAAATAAAATATAGATTTAGATGGTAATTTAGGTAGATTTTATTTTTACTATGCCTTACCAAGTATGACCTTAAATAAAGTAGTACAAACATGGAATTGCACTTAACCAAAACTATGGTGTATGTAAAAAGATTTTAATTCCTCAGGGTTTTAATTAGGCTAGTATTTTTTTTAGATTACTTATTTTAGGTGATTTATCCTACTTTAATAATTGTAATAGGACTTTGGTCATTTGAATGTAAGTTATAAGTTGGCACATTCCTAAGGGTATTTATACCTAATGATAGTAACATGAAAACTGAACATAAAATACAACGTGCTATATCTTTTATGTATCTTAACTTTGAAAAGCAAATGCAACAATGTTAGACTGACTTTACATGCTCTTTTACTCTGATAATATTAAAATAAGGCTGACTTATGTTTTATAATGATTATAGTTCACATGATTATTTTTAAATAGTATATGTGCATACATATATATCATTATATGAAATAAATTCTACCATTTTAAGTTGTTTCTTTGTGAGTTTTTATCCATCGAAAAGTAATCCCAAGAATGTAATTTATGATCATTTCATAAGTGTGCTAGTGAAGTGAAGTGAAGTCGCTCAGTCGTGTCCAACTCTTTGCGATCCCAAGGACTGTAGTCTACCAGGCTTCTCTGTCCATGGGATTCTCCAGGCAAGAGTACTGGAGTGGGTTGCCATTTCCTTCTCCAAGGGATCTTCCTGACCCAGGGATCGAACCGAAGTCTCCTGCATTGGAGGCAGATGCTTTACCCTCTGAGCCACCAGGGAAGCCCCAAGTGTGCTAGTAACAAATATTAAAACTGTTTTGTTTCACTGATTCCAGAATATTAGGCTCCCACCATTTCTTCTAATTAAAAGTACTTTCAGCTACAGGAAACCCATCTGACACTGATTGGGAATAATGATATTTAATTATCTTCCATCATAAGAAGTCTCCAGGTAAGCAGGGCAGGGCTGATGCAGATGTTCATCAATGTCATCAAAAAAAACAGGCTCTTTCTGATGCCATATCCCTGGCAGTCAGGATAGCTAGTTATCTCCTAGACACAAGATATAAAATGAACTCTAAAATTCATATTAGGCAAATGACTGTGATATACTCAAGCTACCAGACCTTAATGTTGGGCTTCCCAGGTGGCACTAGTGGTAAAGAACCTGCCTGCCAATGCAGGAGACGTAAGAGACACAGGTTCAGTCCCTGGGTCAGGAAGTTCTCCTGGAGGAGGGCATGGCAACACACTCCACTATTCTTGCCTGGAGAATCCTATGGACAGAGGAGCCTGGCAGGCTTTACTCCATAGGGTCTCAAAGAGTTGGACATGACTGAAGCGACTTAGCATGCAGACACAGGATGGCAGCTCACACATCACATTTGTATTCTGAGAAGAAAAAGGCAGAAGGAGTGGGGCCAGACACATTAAAATACAAAAGAGACCATGTTGAAGAATATAGCCTATAGAAAAGCCAGCACAGGTATGTAAAGATACAGACTTGCTGCAGCTTTGAACATTCAGGATAACCTATTACTAAGGGAATGGGCAGATTATGACACATCCACATGGTAGAGCCACCAAAAATGAGGTGGCCCTATATGTAATAATTTATAAAGATATTTCTGATAGGTTATTTAATCTAAAACAATTTGATTCATATATATAGGGTCACATTATGAAAAAATGCAAACTTTGTGGCCAGTCCAATATAAACTAAAATAAAATATAGCTCTACATGCATGCGATAGTGTGTGTTTTTGTGTGTTAATCATAATAAAATGAGCATTTTTAAGTGCTGATATGGAGGGTCCCATTCTCCCCAGTATCTCCACACTCTAATATGCTCTGAGAAAGAAAGGCTGTAGTTTATTTCTACATCCCAAGCACTTAGCATATTGCCTGGAACAGAGCAGGTCAACAATAGCTGAATAACAGAGGTTTGTATAAGAAAATACTACCGTGTAAGCCAGATCTCTGATTTGAAAAGTTAATTTGAAGTATACTCTGAAATTCTTTCTAGCCGTCTCCTCAGTTTCTGTTGGTTATTATCATCATTAAACATTTATTCAAAGCCTCACAGAGCATTTAGAGATAGGGATACAGAGGACACACTGGCTTTCTTTTCATTTTTGACACTATCCTACACTACACATTTTGTTACATCTTGAACCCAGTGCTAACGCATATATTTTGTTACAGATCCCAGCTGGTCTCCAAAAAGGCACCTTCTGCCTGGTGTCTTTTGAGCCAGTAGATCAAGACCAAGCGTGGTTCAGTTTGCTTCTGAAGAAAAGTTTGTCTTTGATCAGAGAGCCAAGAGATGCAGGTTCTGCCCTGATGGAAGGGTACATCTTACACACAGATCAGGTGCTGGGGAGAGGAGGGGTTTTTGCAACCTCATTCCAAATCAGAACATCTATTAAAGCAGTGTCTGTTTCCCCTGCAGACTTCAGTGCCAAAATGGCAATAAAAACTCTCACTGTTGCTCTGAACCTAAGAAAGTCCTGGTCATGAGGTAAGCACCTGGCTTCTTGGAACTTAATTTGGAGTCCAAATTAAGTCCAAATTTGAGGCCAAACTGCAAGGTCAGGTGATAAAGAATACTTAGGAAATATGCTATTTTAACTATAGTTCTCACTTAAAAGAGTCTCTCAGTCCTAACCTTTTCTACAAACAGGCCAACATATACAATAGAAGCTGGTGTTTCTTGTCCTAAAATATGTTATATAATCTTGTCCTAATGATATATTGTTGATATCAATATTGATACCTAAAGAGGTAAAAACTGTTGTGTATTTGATTTTATTCTTTTAAATTTTATTTCAAAATATTTATAATTTAGAATATATGATATTTATATATTTTATTTCTTGAATATTTATATATTCAAGGCCTTGTGATAAAAAAGTTTTCACTTTGTCACATGCATTATCAGGCTGTGAATTATTCAACCATGCTGTTTATCTCTATCCTCAAATTAAGAGAAGCTTCTTCCAGTTCTATCCTTCAACCACTTAAATGTGGGAATTACTTTGAAAAATGTAAATGGTGAGAATTTGACAAGACTAATTTACCTCACTGAGTATCTCTTTTAAAATAAAGACAGTAATTTGGACCAAGTAAGAAATACTTCACTGTTAGTTAAGACCATGACTCAGTATCAACTTATTACAGGACAACTGTTTATTTGTGCCCTCTATAGAGGGTTATCTTCCCCCGGAGTTAGATACTCGTACCCAAATTTTGCAAGCAGTACAATGATCATATCTACACCATCTGTACTTTCAGTTTATTGTGAATTATATTATCAAGCATTCAGTACCAGCTGCATATGAATAGACAGGCTGTCAGAATATTAACAGAGCAGAATGATCACAAAAGAGCATTACTCTCTTTTAAACTGTCAACTTACTAATTGGTTTCTGCAAATTTTAAATATTTTATCTGCTTTACTCTACCTATGGGCAGATAGCTTCAGATTTTTTCCCCTATGGAACATGCAGAGTGCTTAATTCCTGGACTCTGATGATATATATTTTTTTCATTCTAATGCCATATAGAAGTGATCCAGTATGGCCTTTGAAACCTCTAGGTTTTCTTACTAGAATTAAAGGGACTCTGAAAAATATGACAAACAATAAACTATCACATATGTTTTCATGATATGTATTCTAGAATATATGAATAGATATTATAGATAAGATACATAAATATCAACATGTGAAGTAAAAATGTCTAATATTTTCTATATTTACCTAGAGCTCTTTATAGTCATTAACCATAGTTCCTACTATTTTTAAGATCATTTCTTGGGAAAGAAGTTTGGGCTTGAATTTGGAGCACATGAGGTTGATTCTTGGTTCTGCTATTAATTCACTATTTGACCTGAAGGAAATCATTTGTCCTGTCCGGACTTCGATTTCTTCTAGAAAATGCAGATGGTTAAAAAAATATATATAGATGGAAATATAAATATTACAGAGTTATATAACTTTATGTCCTGTGCTAAATTACTTATTATTAGGTGTGTTTGAGATGGGAATGACCTTAATTTTTTTATTTTTGAAATTTTGTTTCCAGGCACCGGCATATGTTTGTAAAACAAATTGACATGGATCATGTCATGAAGGTAGGAGAGAAACTTTATGTAATACTTTTATTTCCTCTTTTGATTCCAAGAACATATATAGTTGTTTTCTGTTTTTCAGGCTAAATCCATAAGAGAATTTGATAAGCGATTCACTTCTGTCATGTTCGGCTACCGGACAATTGATGACTATTACACTGATGCCAGTCCAAATCGGAGACTGAAGTCAGTAGGGATTCCAGTGTTGTGTCTGAATTCTGTGGATGATGTTTTTTCACCCAGTCATGGTAAATTAACATCTTTGTATACATTTTGACATGAATCAACTGTTTACAAATAATGTTCTTTGTGGGAAAAGACAATAATAAGAAACAAAATGTCACTCATTACTGTTTTCCACTGTGATAAACAGAAAAAAATAGCTTGATACTCATAATTTAGTATCTAAATGACTCAGATCACTTTAAACATTTTCATATATTCTTCTCTAGTCTACTGTGAGAGCCTCAGAACAAATTATGGCTCTCAGTATTTTGGTTGTATTCATTCTTACAACCTCTCTTTCTTATCAAATATCTGTTCTTTGAACAGGCTATGTTACAGTACCTTTACCTCAAGAGTACATTGACATAGTTGGCCTTTTCTTCAGAGGTTCTTATACAGAAAGCTTTGTAAAGGGGACTATTATTCCCCTTTTAAATTTAGAAGAGAGCTTGAGACTTTATTAATAAGATGTCCTTGGATAACTCAATGAATGTATCACATTCAGACAGTAAAGTCATATTCGAAGGGAAAGAGTTTGTTTTACCCCTGGATACAGTATAGAAGAAAATTATGCCCAAGTTAACTTCCTCACTCTCTTAATTCAAGATATACAGAATTTTGTAACAAAAATATACATGCCTGTGTTCATACATTAAAGGAATGTAAGATGCCTATCAGTAATCATACCTATCTTAAGGATAAATAGATTTGACCTCTAATTTTTTTCTAATGAAACTTCACAAAGCTTCTTATAAAACTTTTTGTTATTTCTCCCCTAAATACTTTAAAAACATTTCCCCCAAGTACTTTATTAAAATAAACTATTCTGAGTACAAACACAGCACATACGTATTGCCAAAATTTCATAAAATCCCCAAAATTTTTTAAAAATGTCACTTTACCATCTATCTATGGGATATCATTGTGTGATTTATGATTAAATCAAAGTAGTTTTAGATGGCTGGAACTCTTGGCCTTTGACCACAAATCAGAAAATTAAACTGTGAACTTTTTTTCTGGCCATGTTGTGCAGCCTTGTGGGAATTTAGGTCCCCAAAAAGCAATTGAACCATGGCGCTTGGCAGTGAGCACGTGGAGTCCTAACCACTGGACTACCAGGAAATTCCCTAAACTGCGAACTTTAATATCAGTTGAAAATCATGGAGATTGTTTAGCCTATTTTCATCGGATTAAGGAAGTCTAGTATTTATCCATCTGTTTTTATATTTCACAGGCCCTTCTTCCACCAACAAAAATTTCCCAGCGTTTAACTTGTTTTGACCTTGGTTGAAGTTTAGACTCATTATTTCTTATTCTTTCCCAAGCCACACTGAATATAGTAGACAATTGTCTGCATTCTGAGAGCACAGGCAGTCAACATCTTTCACATGCCTCCCATGGCCCAGCCTTTTGTTCTGCTGACATGACTGTAACTATCAATGTGTTAGAAATTCCTGAGTGTATCCAGAATGTGAAAGTGGGGCTCTTAATAATTCCATCAGCGACAAATGAAGCACTTTAAATCTAAGGCCTTAATGTAAGATGAAAAAGGAAAACCAAAAATAGTATCAAGTCATTTCATCTGCCCCTCCCCTTAAGTTCTCACATCTGATCCCAAGATAGATGTTCTGTTTTAGGTGTAGCTGGCTGGATAAGGATCTGAGTTCAGGACCCATTTAGGACAAGGACTTGGCTTCCTAGGCCTTGATTTAGGGTCTCTAGGTTTATTCTTCAAAGAATGTAGTGAAAGGTCAGTTTAGAGTATCACCTAAACAGGCAGTTGGGGTCCTGCGGCAGCCCTTTCTTGAACTGGCCTCAGTTGTCCTACAGTAAAATTACCTTCTGTTCCATTGAAGGGTGTGAAGTAGGGAGAGCTTAACTATAAAAAAAATTCAGAGAAGAAAAAATATAATCACCAATGTTTTACCACTCAAACATTGTTACCACTGGGGAGTATTTTATGCCATTGTTTTTTAGCTATCTATATATGTTTTTGTAAATCCTATAATTTTGGATTCTTAACACAGCCACCAATTGGCCTCAGGAATCTAACTTCATGTAAAGTTAACCAAAGTCATACATAGTGAGTTTATCACAAAGGTAATAAGATTTGTTTGTTTGTTTTTTTTCCCTTGGTATAACACCTAAGTGGGAATCTTATAGCATAATGGAAGTATTCACCATTTCTTGAATTATTTAATTTCTCAAAAGAAGACTAGGCCTGTACTTTTGTTATAACCAATTGATTCTTCCAAAAATGATGATCCAGTACATGAACGTGAACATGAACTGTTAGAAGAATATGGGTGGTTGATATAAATTAGACTTATTTGATTAGCCATACTCATTATGAATATTTGTTTAATGGTATTTTGGTTTAAAATGATTAGAAATGGTAAAGTTGCACACTTTTCCTAACAACAGTTAATATATATTTTTCTCTCTCCTTCCCCTCTCTTATCCACCCTCCCGCCCGACCATCCCCCATTTTCATCAAGCTATTCCAATAGAAACTGCTAAGCAAAACCCTAATGTTGCTTTGGTCCTTACTTCTTACGGAGGCCATATTGGTTTTCTGGAGGGAATCTGGCCAAGGCAGTCCACCTACATGGACCGAGTCTTCAAGCAGTTTGTGCAGGCCATGATTGAACATGGACATGAACTCTCAAGCATGTAGTTCTTCAGGTGCACTTTGTCTGAACTACTGTATATAAAGGCAGCTCAGCTTAGTGCACAGCTCTTGACTACTGTATATAAAGCAAATAAGCCAGCAGGTGGTGAAGGGGTCCAGAATGACGTGCAAAAACTACTTTTTTGGAGAAACAAACAACTTTGTTGCAAGAAATAAAATATAGATTTAGATGGTAATTTAGGTAGATTTTATTTTTACTATGCCTTACCAAGTATGACCTTAAATAAAGTAGTACAAACATGGAATTGCACTTAACCAAAACTATGGTGTATGTAAAAAGATTTTAATTCCTCAGGGTTTTAATTAGGCTAGTATTTTTTTTAGATTACTTATTTTAGGTGATTTATCCTACTTTAATAATTGTAATAGGACTTTGGTCATTTGAATGTAAGTTATAAGTTGGCACATTCCTAAGGGTATTTATACCTAATGATAGTAACATGAAAACTGAACATAAAATACAACGTGCTATATCTTTTATGTATCTTAACTTTGAAAAGCAAATGCAACAATGTTAGACTGACTTTACATGCTCTTTTACTCTGATAATATTAAAATAAGGCTGACTTATGTTTTATAATGATTATAGTTCACATGATTATTTTTAAATAGTATATGTGCATACATATATATCATTATATGAAATAAATTCTACCATTTTAAGTTGTTTCTTTGTGAGTTTTTATCCATCGAAAAGTAATCCCAAGAATGTAATTTATGATCATTTCATAAGTGTGCTAGTGAAGTGAAGTGAAGTCGCTCAGTCGTGTCCAACTCTTTGCGATCCCAAGGACTGTAGTCTACCAGGCTTCTCTGTCCATGGGATTCTCCAGGCAAGAGTACTGGAGTGGGTTGCCATTTCCTTCTCCAAGGGATCTTCCTGACCCAGGGATCGAACCGAGGTCTCCTGCATTGGAGGCAGATGCTTTACCCTCTGAGCCACCAGGGAAGCCCCAAGTGTGCTAGTAACAAATATTAAAACTGTTTTGTTTCACTGATTCCAGAATATTAGGCTCCCACCATTTCTTCTAATTAAAAGTACTTTCAGCTACAGGAAACCCATCTGACACTGATTGGGAATAATGATATTTAATTATCTTCCATCATAAGAAGTCTCCAGGTAAGCAGGGCAGGGCTGATGCAGATGTTCATCAATGTCATCAAAAAAAACAGGCTCTTTCTGATGCCATATCCCTGGCAGTCAGGATAGCTAGTTATCTCCTAGACACAAGATATAAAATGAACTCTAAAATTCATATTAGGCAAATGACTGTGATATACTCAAGCTACCAGACCTTAATGTTGGGCTTCCCAGGTGGCACTAGTGGTAAAGAACCTGCCTGCCAATGCAGGAGACGTAAGAGACACAGGTTCAGTCCCTGGGTCAGGAAGTTCTCCTGGAGGAGGGCATGGCAACACACTCCACTATTCTTGCCTGGAGAATCCTATGGACAGAGGAGCCTGGCAGGCTTTAGTCCATAGGGTCTCAAAGAGTTGGACATGACTGAAGCGACTTAGCATGCAGACACAGGATGGCAGCTCACACATCACATTTGTATTCTGAGAAGAAAAAGGCAGAAGGAGTGGGGCCAGACACATTAAAATACAAAAGAGACCATGTTGAAGAATATAGCCTATAGAAAAGCCAGCACAGGTATGTAAAGATACAGACTTGCTGCAGCTTTGAACATTCAGGATAACCTATTACTAAGGGAATGGGCAGATTATGACACATCCACATGGTAGAGCCACCAAAAATGAGGTGGCCCTATATGTAATAATTTATAAAGATATTTCTGATAGGTTATTTAATCTAAAACAATTTGATTCATATATATAGGGTCACATTATGAAAAAATGCAAACTTTGTGGCCAGTCCAATATAAACTAAAATAAAATATAGCTCTACATGCATGTGATAGTGTGTGT
This sequence comes from Oreotragus oreotragus, assembly GCA_006410675.1. Lineage (NCBI taxonomy): Eukaryota > Metazoa > Chordata > Mammalia > Artiodactyla > Bovidae > Oreotragus > Oreotragus oreotragus. The sequence continues at coordinate 171,875 of SJYX01016111.1, forward strand.
TTTTGTGTGTTAATCATAATAAAATGAGCATTTTTAAGTGCTGATATGGAGGGTCCCATTCTCCCCAGTATCTCCACACTCTAATATGCTCTGAGAAAGAAAGGCTGTAGTTTATTTCTACATCCCAAGCACTTAGCATATTGCCTGGAACAGAGCAGGTCAACAATAGCTGAATAACAGAGGTTTGTATAAGAAAATACTACCGTGTAAGCCAGATCTCTGATTTGAAAAGTTAATTTGAAGTATACTCTGAAATTCTTTCTAGCCGTCTCCTCAGTTTCTGTTGGTTATTATCATCATTAAACATTTATTCAAAGCCTCACAGAGCATTTAGAGATAGGGATACAGAGGACACACTGGCTTTCTTTTCATTTTTGACACTATCCTACACTACACATTTTGTTACATCTTGAACCCAGTGCTAACGCATATATTTTGTTACAGATCCCAGCTGGTCTCCAAAAAGGCACCTTCTGCCTGGTGTCTTTTGAGCCAGTAGATCAAGACCAAGCGTGGTTCAGTTTGCTTCTGAAGAAAAGTTTGTCTTTGATCAGAGAGCCAAGAGATGCAGGTTCTGCCCTGATGGAAGGGTACATCTTACACACAGATCAGGTGCTGGGGAGAGGAGGGGTTTTTGCAACCTCATTCCAAATCAGAACATCTATTAAAGCAGTGTCTGTTTCCCCTGCAGACTTCAGTGCCAAAATGGCAATAAAAACTCTCACTGTTGCTCTGAACCTAAGAAAGTCCTGGTCATGAGGTAAGCACCTGGCTTCTTGGAACTTAATTTGGAGTCCAAATTAAGTCCAAATTTGAGGCCAAACTGCAAGGTCAGGTGATAAAGAATACTTAGGAAATATGCTATTTTAACTATAGTTCTCACTTAAAAGAGTCTCTCAGTCCTAACCTTTTCTACAAACAGGCCAACATATACAATAGAAGCTGGTGTTTCTTGTCCTAAAATATGTTATATAATCTTGTCCTAATGATATATTGTTGATATCAATATTGATACCTAAAGAGGTAAAAACTGTTGTGTATTTGATTTTATTCTTTTAAATTTTATTTCAAAATATTTATAATTTAGAATATATGATATTTATATATTTTATTTCTTGAATATTTATATATTCAAGGCCTTGTGATAAAAAAGTTTTCACTTTGTCACATGCATTATCAGGCTGTGAATTATTCAACCATGCTGTTTATCTCTATCCTCAAATTAAGAGAAGCTTCTTCCAGTTCTATCCTTCAACCACTTAAATGTGGGAATTACTTTGAAAAATGTAAATGGTGAGAATTTGACAAGACTAATTTACCTCACTGAGTATCTCTTTTAAAATAAAGACAGTAATTTGGACCAAGTAAGAAATACTTCACTGTTAGTTAAGACCATGACTCAGTATCAACTTATTACAGGACAACTGTTTATTTGTGCCCTCTATAGAGGGTTATCTTCCCCCGGAGTTAGATACTCGTACCCAAATTTTGCACGCAGTACAATGATCATATCTACACCATCTGTACTTTCAGTTTATTGTGAATTATATTATCAAGCATTCAGTACCAGCTGCATATGAATAGACAGGCTGTCAGAATATTAACAGAGCAGAATGATCACAAAAGAGCATTACTCTCTTTTAAACTGTCAACTTACTAATTGGTTTCTGCAAATTTTAAATATTTTATCTGCTTTACTCTACCTATGGGCAGATAGCTTCAGATTTTTTCCCCTATGGAACATGCAGAGTGCTTAATTCCTGGACTCTGATGATATATATTTTTTTCATTCTAATGCCATATAGAAGTGATCCAGTATGGCCTTTGAAACCTCTAGGTTTTCTTACTAGAATTAAAGGGACTCTGAAAAATATGACAAACAATAAACTATCACATATGTTTTCATGATATGTATTCTAGAATATATGAATAGATATTATAGATAAGATACATAAATATCAACATGTGAAGTAAAAATGTCTAATATTTTCTATATTTACCTAGAGCTCTTTATAGTCATTAACCATAGTTCCTACTATTTTTAAGATCATTTCTTGGGAAAGAAGTTTGGGCTTGAATTTGGAGCACATGAGGTTGATTCTTGGTTCTGCTATTAATTCACTATTTGACCTGAAGGAAATCATTTGTCCTGTCCGGACTTCGATTTCTTCTAGAAAATGCAGATGGTTAAAAAAATATATATAGATGGAAATATAAATATTACAGAGTTATGAGGATTAAAGAAATATTAATAACGTGAAAATACTTTATGAACTGTGACAGTGCTATATATAAAGTAGTATGTTGCTATGAAAAGGTATTTACTATTATAAACCAAAACCAAATAACATTTTATTACTAATATAGCTTTCTCTATGTAAAACGTGTTGGGTTTAGGGTAGGGGAAAAAGTACATGTTGATCTCTGTGGTGATATTAACCTTGATCCCTTGGCTGAGGTGGTGTCAGTCAGGATTCACCACAGAGAAGTTACTAATTTTTCCTTTGTAATTGATTCAGGAGTGGGGTGGGGAAGGGAGGTGGGCCTATTTTGAGACTATGCAAATATCCTGTTTGTTTACATTTCTTTTCACTCACTGGTGGATCTTATCTTGGCTGTAGCAAGGTACTGTTGTGTTCGATGGTCTTTTTCTATTTCTCACATTCCTCTGTGTTTGTAACTGAAATCCTTATGAGAGAAAATGCTGTCACTTTTCTCCCCCACTGGCCCCATTTCTTTGTTTCGGTGTTAATATCAGTATAGATTCATGAGTATTTTTCTTTGGCTTGTAATTAAATATCAATACTATCCTTATTTTATTGTTCAGTTTGTTTCAGATTGGGCATTCTAGATGGCTTCTATGTCCCTTTGATATGCCTTTTTTTTTTTTTTAAGTGGGTTGGCACCACCAGATGCTCTAATTTCATCTGTTATTTTCTCTACTCCAATCCTGGAATCAATACAGTTCTTCAAGGAATCCTGATTTATTTTATTAAAGAATGGCATTTAAAAACCAAGATATTGGGACTTCCCTGGCAGTCCAATGGTTAAGACTTTGCCTTCCAGTGCAGGGGTTGTGGGTTCAATCCCTGGTCAGCGAGCTAAGATCCCACATGCCTCAAACTCTCCCACCGACAAAAAAAAAAAACAAAAAACAAAAGATAAAACAGAAACAATATTGTAACAAATTCAATGAAGACTTTAAAAATGGTCCACACCAAAAAATCTTAAATAAAAAATAAAAATCAAGATCTGGATGTAGATATGTTCATTGCTACAGGGATCCCAGCGCTTGTAGCCCTTTTCAATGAAGGTAGGAAAAAATTATATGTAAATATAATGCATGTACATGTCTATATTTATCTATCATCTATAAGTAAAGGAGTCCATCCATACTGAGACCTCTCTGACTCCAATTCAACAACAGAATGAATTCCCATTTCTTATTTGTAATTTCTTTCTCTAAGTTAGAAACCTGGCTCTGATGGTCTATAATATATTTACTTATTTACTGAACAGTACAAATAAAAGTAGATAAAGTCTTTTCAGAATTTCTAACCTACACTCCTGTGAGAAATTTACTTAACTTCATTCACTGTGGTTATGTGACTCACTTGTAATACACTTAGATTCATTTGCCATGATCTGTATTCCATTCTTACTTCATCCTGATGGATTTTTAAAAATTTATGTAAAGTTTACTCTTTGTGTTGAACAAGTCCATGAGTTTTAACAAATGCACAGAATTGTATGTCCACTACCACAGTTGCCTATGCAAACTTACTATCACCTGCCTGATTCCCCCATGATAATATAGAAACCCATTCTCTTCATCCCCACAGACTCTGGCAACCACCAACCAGCTAATATTTATTAGCTGTGCTTTCTGAAGGCCAAAGAAAGGAATTAATTTATAGTAACTTTTTTTTTTGCCACGACACATGGCTTATGGGATCTTAGTTTTTTGACCAGGTTCAAGGCAGTGAAATGCCAAATCCTAATCATTGGGCCACCAGGGAATTCCCTACTTTGCCTTTCAATCACTGAATCATACTGTTTAAGAAGCTGTGATAAACATAGCAATGAAAAAGAATACCATCCATGAAAAATTATTGAGAAAAAATTAAACTTGAAGCAGGTGAACTTCAAACTTCTAGTTTATAGGAAGTTCAGGGGTCAAAGGAACATGTTAAGAGACCAAATGGGGTGCAATCAGTAAAATGAAGTCAGGAAACTTTACAAGTTGCATGGAAAAAAGCCAAAATGGGACAAGAAAACAAATCAACTGCAAAAATATCATCTATAAAACTTTATTTTTTTTTTTTTGCCACCCCATGTAGCTTGTGGGACCTTAGAAACCTGACTGGAGATTGAACCTGTGTCCTTGGCAGTCAAAGTGTGGAGTCCAACCCTAACAATGATCCTGTGGTTATGTTTTTAAAAACTGCCCTTATTTTTCAGGAATACACACTGAAACATTTATAGATGAAATATCTCACATCTGCTTCAAAATAATCCAGTGGGTCATGGCAGGGGGCAAGGGTGGGAGATGGGTGGCAGTATAGATGAAACAAGTTTGACCAGAGCTGACAATTGTTGAAGGTGGGTAGTGACTATATGGGAGCTCAGTGTACCAGTCTATTCTGCGTACGTTTGAAAGGTCAAACTGAATGAAAGTGTAATATAATTCCACTAGGAAATACTTATTCTAAGATGAATATAATCAATTACTATCTACCGAACCACTTCAAAATCCTGCTGAGAGTAGTCAGTACAGCAATACATTGCAAACTATTAATCAAGTAGAACATTCCCGGTTTTTACAGGTGCCTCATTCCTTAAAGCAATGGAGAATACACTGTGACAACCAACTTGCCCAGCTATAAATTCATAGGCTCTTTGTCACAAATATAGACAGGCCAAATTACATTTTAAACCTCTAATAATGTATAGAATTGTTACCTTTACAATTCATCCTATCCTTACCAAGTCAACTGAACAAAGCAGGAATAATTTTGTAGCACAGGGGCTAAGCGGTCTCTTTCATTAGAAACTTTATCCCACAGGAATGGCATTTGGCAACAGATAATACAAAAAGCAATTTACTATAGTTTGTTCTAAAGTAGTATTTTTTTCTTGCAGAACAGTAAGTTCAGGGGGAGACAGTTGCTGGCACTGGTTAAACATCTTAAGAATGTGAAGGTCTAGGTCTTTAATTCTCTTGGCTTTTCCTCATTGTAAAAAGTAGCTGCCTTAGCTCCAGTTATCCCATCTGTGTTCCAGGGAAGAAGGTGGAAGGGATAGAGAGTAAAAGACCCAAGACAGATGATTCTGTTTTTTATCTGAAAAGAATAGCTTTTCCAGAATCCCTGTAAGAGATTTCTATTTACATGTCATTAATCAGAACCAGGCCAAATGGATCCTGATAAGCCCAAATTGAGTGGGAAAATCAAGCTTTTAGAGCTTGACACATTTCTATTCCCCTGAAAACTAGGCTCTTTTAAGAGTAGAGCGTGAATATTGAGTTGGTGACTAACCACGTATGCTACCAAACCCATTTAACCCAAGGTCTTCAAAATTTCAGATTTTTTAAATTTCAAAGATGACCATACCTCATCTCTGGGTTTTGAATAAAACTGAGAAGACAGGTAGGTTCAGAATACCTACTTTATTAGTGGTTAAGACAGATTAAAGAACATAACTTGGGTTGGAAGATAAAAATTAATGCTTTTCTTCCCCCGAAGCACACTTAGAACAAGCTTATGGGAATAAAGAGCACTCTTACTCAGTCCATGGATCACAAATAGAAGAAGAAGTTATAGGGTGGAGGACCTCTTAGAAGATGCCTCTAAGGAATGTCAACAGAACAGTCTTCCTTGGGGAGGTAAACAAAATGGCCAAGCCTCTTCTACCCTCAGTATCTGATGAAAGTGTTTGTTGCTCAGTCCTGTCTGACGTTTTATGACCCAATGGACTGTAGCCCACCAGGCTCCTCTGTCTATGGGATCTCCCAGTCAAGAATACTGGAGTGGATTGCCATTTCCTTCTCCAGTGGATCTTCCCGACCCAGGGATCAAACTCCTGCATTGCAAGTGGATTCTTTACTATCTGAGCCACCAGGGAATCCCAATGGCTAATATTTTATGGACTCAAGAAGGAATATGGAGAGAGGAAGAGATACCCTACCCCTATATGAGAGAGAATCTTTAGGTTTTCATTTTCAGGGATACTCCCTGAGAGTTATCATTTTATGAGAACACTGAGTAAAGGTTGGCAGCCTATTATAAAAATATGATTAGGAAATTTAACCACATTATTTCTTACTGAAAGATAAATCTGAAGTAAATCACAGTATAAGATCCTGGTTTAAATAAACCTGCTTCTCACTGAAGCACAGTACGTTCTAAGCAGAGTATTTGGTTTTTCTTAAGTTGGGTGCCAACAAGAATATCTACACATGGACTTTATCAATGTTACCCAAAAGAAAGTATAAATATACACAGAAGATAACTCCCAAAGGGAAAACTACAGCTTAATGAATGGGAGAAACTGGATTAGAGGTGAGGCTGCCTAGCAGTAAGGAGTAAATACAAAAGTGAGAAGATGATTAAGACAGTTGTAAAGCCCTGTTTTCATGAGGTTGATTTTATGTGTCAAATTGACTGGGTTATATGTGGGTGTTTGCCTTAACATTGCTCCTGGGTATGTCTGTGAAGATGTTTCAAATGAGATTAACATTTGAGTTGGTGGATTGAGTAAGGCAGATTACCCTGTCCAGTTTGGGTGGGCACCGTCCAATCTGTTGAGGGTCTGAACAGAAAAAAGTAGAGAAAGACAAGAGTTTGCTCTGTGAACTGGACTGATTGATATAAACTGATTTTCGCCCTCAGACTGGAACTTCCAACCATCAGTTCCCTCAGTTCTCTGGACTTGGACTTCTACCATTGATTCTTGGGCTTTGGGCTCAGTTGGGAACTTTCTTGGGTCTCTGTCTTGCAGAAGGCTGATCATTTCTGACTGTCTTTATAATTGTGTGAGCCAATTCATTATAATACATCTCTTTGTATATGTAAATATCTTTTAATGATTCTGTTTCTTTAGGGAACACTAATACAGTTTCCCAAGAAAGATGAGTGGTTTCCTTTCACCTACAAATGCATTAAGATTCATATCAGCCAAATCTCTCAGGTGACATTTGCTATTTCTGGCAAGGAAAAACAAAAAGCAATTGTCATAAGCTTTATCTGTGTACAGTTAAGGGGAAAATACCCAATAAAAACAAATGTGAGACCTTGGCTCAAATCTTAAAACTGCAGAATGAAATACACATTCAGATTGTGAAAGCTGTAGATCAGTCTGTGATGCAGAGGCTCTTACTGGGCAAAAGCAGCAGCCGAGGGAACATTAACCGGCCCATGGGTCAAGACACAAAACCGAGGCATTTCTTGTCACTTGCCTTTGTATATTTTATTTTGGCTTCTTTGTTATTTAGTCACCAAGTTGTGTCTGACTCTTTTGCAACCCCATGGACTGTATGTAGCCCATCAGGCTCCTCTGTCCATGGAATTTCCCAGGCAAGGAAAGACCAATATTAGACATATTCTTTTGCTGTTTTAATTGACATGTCTCCAGAAATGTCTGTTGTTGGTTGAAGATAGAAAATTCTTCCTCAACATGATAAGCAAAGTCCATTTTAGGTTTTCAGGAATGACTATTGTGTTATTAAATGTTATTCTGATACACTGGCCACCTGATGTGAAGAGCTGACTCATTGGAAAAGACCCTGATTCTGGGAAAGACTGAGGGCAGGAGAACAGGATGGCAGAGAATGAGATGGTTGGATGGCATCACTGACTCAATGGATATGGGTTTGGGTGGACTCCGGGAGTTGGTGATGGACAGGGAAGCCTGGAGTGCTGTGGCTCATGGGGTCGCAAACAGCTGGACATGACTGACCGACTGAACTGAACTGATTCTGATATTATGGAAGACCACGTGAATTTTGTTCGCTATTTAAACTGTAGTCAGTGGCGGCCGGGAGGCGACACCCCGCGTCCGAGGTCAGGGGCGGCGGCAGAGAGGAGCTACACCACGTCCGAGGTCAGTGGTGGCCGGGAGGAGACACTCCACGTCCAAGGTCAGGGGCTGCCAGGAGAAGCCACCTCGCACCTGAGGCCAGGGGCGGTGACCCTGAGCAGCCACCCCGAGCCCGAGGCCAGGGGCGGCACCTGGGAGGAGCCACCCACGCCTGAGGCCAAGGCCGGTGGCAGGGAGGAGCAACCCGAGGAACAGTGGCTGCACAGGCGCAGAAGGGCCTAGAGGAGCTATCCCATGTTGAAGGTCAGGAACAGCGGCAGTAAGGAGATACCCCTCCTCCAAGGTAAGGAGCAGTGGCTGTGCTTTGCTGGAGCAGCCGTGAAGACATACCCCACGCCCAAGGTAAGAGAAACCCAAGTAAGATGGTAGGTGTTACAAGAGGGCATCAGAGGGCAGACATAGTGAAACCATACTCACTAGTCAATCTAATCACACTAGGACCACAGCCTTGTCTAATTCAATGAAACCAAGCCATGCTCCTGGGGCAACACAAGACGGGCGGGTCATGGTGGAGAGGTCTGACAGAACGTGGTCCACTGGAGAAGGGAATGGCAAGCCACTTCAGTATTCTTGCTTGAGAACCCCATGAACAGTATGAAAAGGCAAAATGATAGGATACCAAAAGAGGAAATCCCCAGGTCAATAGGTGCCCAATATGCTACTGGAGATCAGTGGAGAAATAACTCCAGAAAGAATGAAGGGATGGAGCCAAAGCAAAAACAATACCCAGTTGTGCATGTGACTGGTGATAGAAGCAAGATCCGATGCTGTAAAGAGCAATATTGCATAGGAACCTGGAATGTCAGGTCCATGAATCAAGGCAAACTGGAAGTGGTCAAACAAGAGACGGCAAGGGTGAACGTCAATATTCTAGGAA
>SJYX01016111.1:184921-262385 GCA_006410675.1 Oreotragus oreotragus
ACAGTTAAGGGACTTCTGAAACTCCAATACTTTGGCCACCTCATGCGAAGAGTTGACTCATTGGAAAAGACTCCGATGCTGGGAGGGATTGGGGGCAAGACGAGAAGGGGACGGCAGAGGATGAGATGGCTGGATGGCATCACCGACTCAATGGACATGAATTTGAGTGAACTCCGGGAGTTGGTAATGGACAGGGAGGCCTGGTGTGCTACAGTTCATGGGGTCGCAAAGAGTCGGAAACGACTGAGTGACTGAACTGAACTGAAGGGACTTCTCAGGCAGTCAGTGGTAGGACTCCACAGTTCCACTGCAGAGGGCACAGTTTTGACTCCCTGGTCGGGAAACTAAGACCTTGCATGTCATGTGGCTCAGCCACCCGCCGCCCCCCCCCAAAAAAAGCACAGTTAAAACATTTTTTGGTTACTGGCATTTGACTTAAAATGAGCTTCCACAGCTTTCAAAACAGACAAGATAATACGAAGTATCATCAGAGTGTCCACACAGTTTGCAATTGTGTATGTTTCCCTTTTAGCCTATTAGTGCCGTGAGGTCCAGAGGTGCATGTTTTATTCACAACTTGGGCTTTACTGTTCGTCCCTTCCTTGATGAACACTGGGTCCCTTTGCCTTCTGCTTGCATTCAACTGCTGCTGCTGCTGCTAAGTCACTTCAGTCGTGTCCGACTCTGTGTGACCCCATTGACGGCAGCCCACCAGGCTCCCCCATCCCTGGGATTCTCCAGGCAAGAATACTGGAGTGGGTTGCCATTTCCTTCTCCAATGCATGAAAGAGAAAAGTGAAAGTGAAGTCGCTCAGTCTGTCCGACTGTTAGCGACCCCATGGACTGCAGCCCACCAGGCTCCTCCATCCATTGGATTTTCCAGGCAAGAGTACTGGGGTGGGGTGCCATTGCCTTCAACTAATAGGCTCAAAAACAGAGGATGGAAAAGCATGAGATGCAAGCAGACACACACACACACGCGCCACCCACAAATGCTGTTGCTCTCAATTTACCCAACTTCCCAGAAGGCCTAAATCTCCTGTTTGATAACAATCTTTGCAGAATCTCTCTTTCTCCTTAAACACACATACATGATTAAATGAAAATACAGAATCTAGTTCACTCCAATCCTCAGTCAGGTTTTCATCTTAGTATAGAAACAAACAGGAGTAAACTAGCTTTGTAAGAAACTATGTACAGAGACGTATGTTCTTTAGGGTTTCCCTGATGGCTCAGTGGTAAAGAACCCGCCTGCCAATGCAAAAGACATGGGTTTGAGCCCTGTGTTGGAAAGATTCCCTAGAGAAGGAAATGGCAACCCAGTCCAGTATTCTTGTGGGGAGATCCCACGGACAGAGAAACCTGGGCTACAGTCCACGGGGCTGGCACAGGAGCTACATACAACTTGGCGACTAAAACATTTTTCTCTAAATCTAATCTATTAAAACAATTGAATAAATCCTTATTAATGATCCGAAAGAATTCAGTTTTGCTGGCAAAAGTCAGTTGCCTTTTTTTTCATTCTTAAAGAACTACTTGTAAAAGTATTTGGTACAGGAGCCAATGACAGGTATATTACACATTTACAAGTTTCAAAACTGCTTATAACAGATAATCTAGTGAACACTGTTTACAGTTTCAACGCAGAGAATGTAAAACAGAGACTTCCCTAGTGGTCCAGTGGTTAAGACTCTGTGCTTCAAATGCAACGGACATGGGTTTGATCCCTAGTCGGGGAACTAGGATCCTACACAGTGTCTGGCAACGGCCCCCCCCCAAAAAAAAGACCCCATTAACAATGACAACAAAATCAACGACTCCTGAATTAGAAGATGAGCATCACCTTTTACTAAGAAACTACATCTCCCTGGACCAAAACTCAGGAAAAGGAGAATCAATTTTAGACCTCATTCCAAAGGACCTCAGTTTCTGAAGCATCAAAAAGGATTTATGTGTAGGAAGATTCCACAGAAAGGAATCAAGGTAAAACAAAACACACCAGTGCATGTGAAATAAAAAGGTATATATTCTATATACATTCATATTTTAGTTCAAAAAATTAAAAGCCTGATCTAAGATTGGAATTACTGTAGGGTGACCTAGTAGTAATGCTTAGCTCTTACTGTGTTGATATCAAGTATATACACATGAACTTTAAAATCTTAATATGATATAGTCAACAGACAAATGTGTTACATTTATGTTTATTAAAAACTGCTACAAACAAAGCCTGTACAAAAAACTTGCAACATCGACCCCTGTGAAACAGTAAGCTCCAGCAACATTATCGCTTAGGACTTCACATTCTCCTGCCTTGGCCTCATAGTCTTCCTCTGTCACGTATCAGTCTTCCTGCCCCACCTGCCATAAACAAAACCAGGACAAAAAACATCCCATAATTCTTATCACTCTGAAAGCGTAATCGCGAAACACATTATCACTCGGGACCCCCCTCTTTCTCTGCTTTGGCCACGCCCTCTTCCTTGGCTGCCATAAATGAAACTTGTACCAAAAAACATACCGTAATACTTACTACACCTGCCCCACCTGCCATAAACAAAACCAGGACAAAAAACATCCCATAATTCTTATCACTCTGAAAGAGTAATCGCGAAACACATTATCACTCGGGACCCCCTCTTTCTCTGCTTTGGCCACGCCCTCTTCCTTGGCTGCCATAAATGAAACTTGTACCAAAAAACATACCGTAATACTTACTACTTTCTTGAGAGACATTATCGCCTAGGACCCCCTCGTCCTCTGCCTCGGCCTCGGCCTCGTCCTCTTCCTCGGCCTCGACCTCTTCCTGCAACTGAGGGAAGAGAAAAACAAAGTAAGGTAAATTCTCTTCTGCGCTGATGTGACCTGGCTACCGCCAATAGCACCTACANTTTCTTGAGAGACATTATCGCCTAGGACCCCCTCGTCCTCTGCCTCGGCCTCGGCCTCGTCCTCTTCCTCGGCCTCGACCTCTTCCTGCAACTGAGGGAAGAGAAAAACAAAGTAAGGTAAATTCTCTTCTGCGCTGATGTGACCTGGCTACCGCCAATAGCACCTACAGTAAAGAAAACTTTAACTCAGCTTCTCTCAAACGTAACCTCAGAGTCACCTCTTCCGATACTTTATCATACGGAACCAAGAACTGCTGGCCTAATACCTTAATATTTGTTTCATTTGACTTTATTTATTGAGAACTTCATCAAGGTTTAAAATACTTTTTCTTTGTATCATGCCTCAAATTCACCACAAAATGAAACACAAATGACCTGAACTTCACATAAGATTAAAGAGATTTCATCCTAATGGAACAGAACGCAGACACTACGTGCCAGTTTTGCTACGGAAGAGAATCCAAGTAGTTAATTCATGTCAAGAAAGTTTAAGATACACTGCATCAAATAACAACCTCATGATTTTTCTGAATCTTAAGTCGTCTAACTCAATCATAATTTAGTACTTTAATACAGTAACAATATCCCTGTTACCTGGTCATCCTAGCTCTGAGCTTCCTATTTTCAGGTATCTATGAATGTTTTTAAAACCCTGACATTTCTACTCATCGTTTGGAGTCTTATCATTCAAAGCAATAGAGTAAATCTAGCACTTCTCTCGAAACAAGGCAGATTAACCACACTTATCTCCAATTGGCTCTGAGGTTCTATTCACGATAGAAAAGAAAGAAAAATGGCAAATATCCATGGAGCGAGGGCACAGAAAAAATGCAGCAGTTTAAACATCTCAACAAATTTCTAAGTGAGAAAGCAGACTGAGAACAACGAATTTTTAGTAAAGGAAGAATAGCCTCAAAAAGACCTAGGACCTTCGAAGCCAAGGGTAAGGTGAGGCAGGAGGCTGAAAACGGGGGAGAGGCTGCCAACCCTTGTGTGGGGCAGCAGACTGGCTAGCCCTCTTCCCATCCTGCAACGCTGATGCCTATTTCCCTGATAGGTAGGCAGGAAAGGAAAGAGAAAATTAATCTAAAGACCTTGAAGCAGAAAGGGTTTGGATTTGAAAACAGTTGAAAAGTGGATGGCAGCAAAAGTCACAGAGCCAGAGGGACAAAGAGAAGGATCAAGTCAGTGTTTTTCGAGCTATGTGGTACAGCCTGAACTTTTTTTTTTTTTAACTGAAAGAGAATAGGACAGGAAACTTAAGGGCATCTGCATGTATTAAGACTAAACAGTTCTTTGTGAAACTTTGAATGAACAGGTCATGATGCAAAAAGTGTATTTCTTCATGTAGGTGGGAGGAAAAGTCTCAAAATCATTGTGCTAAGTTCAGTATCAGTCCCTTTCTCCTGTCCTGCTCCTGTGATGCTGGCTGCCAGACACGTCTCCCATGTGACTAGAATCTTTTTCTGAGAAAATCAGTTCCAGAAAAGATTTCCACATCCTAAAATTTGGGGTTGCCTCGGTGGAGAAGTAAATTTACTTTGAATCCACCAGCGAAGGAGTCCAGCCTCCCTTCCCAGAAGTTCTCTTTCCAGGGTCCTTCTTAAACAATGGATGGCCAAAGTGCAAGATACTACAGTAACACCTTCAACATAAAGAGCATATTAAGAGGTTAAATAAAAAGAGAAACCAGAGAAAACAACACCAGTTTAGAATAAAAGACAGAAAAGAGAAAAGACTCAGAGTCAGACAGAACATTCAATTATTAANGTCCTTCTTAAACAATGGATGGCCAAAGTGCAAGATACTACAGTAACACCTTCAACATAAAGAGCATATGAAGAGGTTAAATAAAAAGAGAAACCAGAGAAAACAACACCAATTTAGAATAAAAGACAGAAAAGAGAAAAGACTCAGAGTCAGACAGAACACTCAATTATTAAGAATTCCAAGAAGAAAGAACAGAATAAGCAAAACAGAAGAAATTTATCAAAGGTACACAAGCAAATTCCTTAGCTCTAAAATACAAGAATATCCATACTGAAAGGGCCCACCAAATACCCAGAAATAAGAGGTTAAATAAAAAGAGAAACCAGAGAAAACAACACCAGTTTAGAATAAAAGACAGAAAAGAGAAAAGACTCAGAGTCAGACAGAACATTCAATTATTAAGAATTCCAAGAAGAAAGAACAGAATAAGCAAAACAGAAGAAATTTATCAAAGGCACACAAGCAAATTCCTTAGCTCTAAATACAAGAATATCCATACTGAAAGGGCCCACCAAATACCCAGAACAATGGAATGGACAAAAAGCTAAGTCATTAAGAAATTTCAGAACAGCAGGAATAAAGGGTTCACCCCCAAATGTTCCCAAGCGTGCAGGGAACGGGGGACCAGGCCATGCTCAAAGGACCAGCAGGTAAGAACAAACAACACTGGTCTTCTGAATAGCAACGCCAGGAACCGTAAGAAGCACTAGGTGTACTCATGGCGAGCACAGGCAATTAAAAGCAACCAACCAACCTGTGTTGTTTGCAGATATAAACGTACTTTGAATAGTGGATTAGGGTATACATATACCATACACAAAAATGTTTATAATCCTTCAAACTTACCAGCTTCCCTTTTCTTAGACTTCACCTTTGGTTCCACATCCACGAGTAGTGTATCCAGAGGTAAGCTGTCTGGCAGAATAAAATACCGAATGTTATTTCCTCGAATACTCAGTGTTTCCAGCTGTACAGGTTCTCTGTTCTTCAGGGTCATTTTCACTGCTTTGAGATGTGTATTCATACTGACATCTACACCTGGAGGGAAAAAAGAGAGCAATTATTAGCATAAAAAGGAAGGCAACCAATTTATCTATCAGGCCACAGTTGGTACTATATTAGATTTATGAGCTCTATGTTCCAGCAATGGTACGCTAAGGCATTTTAGTTTAATCCTCAATGTCCCTATGGTAGATGGTATGATTATCCCTACTGTGAAGACTAAAATATATCGCCAGGATATAAGAAACATAACAGTGGTTGTCAGTGAGGGGAGAGAACTCCCCTAATTTACTAAATTTTTATTAAGTGCCTACTATCTGTGAGGCAAATCTTGCACTGTACTACTTTTGTCTTCCATCATTGTATTTTGAATTCGTAAAAAGCACGAAGAACACTCAGCTTCCTCCACAACATGTAACACAAAGCTCAGAAGTGAAAATGAAAGTCGTTCAGTCCTGTCTGACTCTGAAACCCTAGGGACTATCCAGTTAATGGAATTTTCCAGGCCAGAATACTGGAGTAGGTAGCCTCTCCCTTCTCTGGGGGATCTTCCCAACACAGGAATCAAACCAGGGTCTCCCGCATCGCAGGCGGATTCTTTATTAACTGAGCTAGAGCAGACTAAATCATTGTTTAAAATCACAAAATTTTAACAGCAAAATTATATTTCCTTAGATACGATCAGTATGTATCAAAACCTTATACTACATGGACTTCCTTTCACAGCAATTGGTGTTGCAAAGTTCTAGCAAACTCACAAAAATCACCAGTTATGTAAAATCTGCCCTTTGGCGGGTGTCTGTGTGTGTGTGTTTGTGTGTGTAACATCTACTATTAGTGAAGCATCATAGTGGCTTTTAAAACTACATATCAAACATCTTACATCACTAAAGCAAAGAGACATCTAAGAAAAAAAGACAAAGAAAATACTCAAAAATGTTATGCTTAGGTAAAATTATGGTTCCTCATCACCCCCTCCCCATTTCCCATGTATGTTTTACCCAAGATAATCAGATATGGAAACCCTATCCTCTATCTTCAAAGACTTTACCATTGAACAGGGGACACAAAATTCTAATAAAAGTAATGTGTTTTCAAAGAGGTAACACTCCAGGGGGCACATACAGGCAAAAGTGGAAAAGGCATAAATCAAGAAAACAGTGGTTACACATAGGATAACCTGAATCCAATCTGGTATTAGCACAAGAGCTTAAGGGGAGACACATGTAAGAAGGTGCACATAATACTCCAGACAAAAGGAATGAGATTTGTACTAAATAAATGTTATTAACCAAACAAAGAATTCTGGCCTGCAGGTCAAAGAGACAGGGGAAAAAAAGTGTTATAAACTCAGTCCAACCTCCATACCTGTGATTGTTCCATGGACCTGTGTTCCATTCTTTAATTCAATGGTTACAGTTTCGTGACTCAATTTCATCAAAAATCTATAAAGACATTAAGAATAAACAGTAAGTTTTTACTTTTACTACTCCAAAAACACGTTTATGAAGTCAAAGTGAAATTTCTAGATGTAGAAAACGTGCTCTGGATGCTGTCTGCACCCATTCCCGTTAATAGTGTGCACTATAATTTCCCTAGTTGTATAGAAAGGTGCCTCAATAACATTTACTGAATAGTCATCCATTTCTCACTTCATCTATTCTGTTCTCCAACTTATTATGAAACAATGCAGAGGAAATTGAAGAGTTCACAAATTCACAACCACACCTAGGAAAGTGAACAATAATCCTACAGTATCATCTAATATGCAACTCATATTCAAAATTTCTGGTCTATAGTATAGTATGTACTCTGTATACTCTAACACAGCATCCATCACAACTGTAGGATTCCAACAACTGGAGGATTCCCTATGTCCCCACAGGGAGAGTCCATTTGAGGGGTGGGATCAGGAGCTTTATATCTAATCCTGGATTGTAACAAGCACTTAAGAGTTGGCAAAAATGTTTCCACCATTAAAGGGAAGTCAGCCTTAAAAATGTAACTTTTTAAGAGGTATAGACAGCCATCAAAAAAGGGGAAACTACTTGATCTTGTATAAAAGCAAGTCTCAAACCTGCTCTCAAATAAAGAAAAACCCATGTGCTAAATCCCTTCCCTTTCCATATTTGCTGTCAAGGAAAAAGTCTCTCTTAATGAACTGAATCCAAATACATTTTATCCAGTCCAAGGATATTTCTTTGATAAATAATACATGCAATTCTATATTACCTGGTACTCCCTGTGCTTGGTAATGAGTATTAAAAGTAAGCAAGACTAAGCCCCCAAGGAGTTCAAACTCTAGGAGGAAGAAGAGACACATAAAATAATTTTTTAAAGTAACTACATAAATTTAAAGCACTATGGAGATACGCACAGGTTTGTTTTTTTTTTTTTTTATCATGAATATAATGTAGCATGAGTAGGAAGGAATCAGATCTTAGTGGCCTTCTAGTAAGAAGTCTGAAAGGTTGGTAATATATGCAGCAAGAGAGATAAAAGCAAAGACATAGTAAGAAACAAACAATGTACACAGAAACTATAGGTATTACCGCTGGAATATTAAGTCCAAGAAAATGAATAGAGGAGTTTCCTTTCAGGGGATGCCCAAGCTCTGTTAAAGAGTTCTCCTACGAGAACAACGGAAGGGTTTTCATCAATGGAGTGGAGCATCACATTAGATGACAAAGTAGGGGTCTTCTAGAGAGCAATATAGAGATTAAGGTTTACACAACTGAGAAACAGAAACAACAAACCAACCAATGAAACAGAACAGAGACCAGAAGTTCGTTATCCAGATCGCGGTGCGGATTTTACAGGTGTATACCCTTTTCAAAATTGGGAAATGCATGCTAAATTTCATTGTATGAGACATTTACCTTTTAAGTAGTGAGATTTAAAAACCTGGGTGGGGAAAAAAGAAGTCTGAACAGCTTAGCAGTGTCATAGGAGTGGCAGGGAGGGTTTATGGAGGGCAGGAGAAAGAAACACTACCATCCAAGCCAGGAACCAAACAAATTAAAATCATTTTCTGATAAATCTTTCACTATCTGAATTCCTTCTGCTTACTGAAATTCAGATGCTCAGATAATACTTAAATATTAAGGTAAAATGGGATCCTTCAGTATACCACTGAAATGGCACCCAAACTCACACTATTAAATTAAAAAATCAAAGAAAACAAAATAGTGAAAGATACTTATTAGGTACTTAGATCTGCCAAAACCTGGCAATTTATCAGATTATTAGGATCATCAAGAGGAATAAGTCATGGATGACTCCCAGGGTTTTGATCAGGGTGACAGTAAATAACGATGTTACCAACTGAGATACTGAAAGAAGTCAACCAAATCTGCAAGCCACTTAGACAAACAACCATTTTTCCTGGTGCAAAATACATTCTTCAGGTATTAGAAATTTTGTTTCTATAGCCTAAGACACAGAATAGGATTCAGTACATTCATTAAAATTTATAGGAATACTCTGTCACTGTCACAACACGGACTGTCTTTAAATGAGACAAACTGATTTCAGAGTATTACATAAAACTTAACTATATGTACAAAAAGTTGACCTTAAATGCACTCTCTAAAATGCCACCCTGAATGTAACAATGAGCATTTTATATGTTATTTCAAATGTACCAGAAACTATCTACTTGTCTGCCTTCACCACAAAACATAAAACTCCAACAAGGCAGGGACCCTGCCTGGAATAAGAAAATAATCCATTATGAACGTACCGTGTAACAGGCGGCCAAAAACTAGTCGACACTGGCAATCCTTGACTGAACAGACAGGAAACTAGCTAAGTTAGTTTATAACTGCCTGCTAAGATATAAACTTAGTTATCAGAAACCTCTGCTTCTATGTTCCACCTCTCAGTCTCAAGCAAAACCACCAAACGCAATCTATTTGCAGGGAGTACAGAATGAATTACTTCAATCAATAAGCACGTCTTCAGTATGCAAAACTAACGGGCCAAGTTTAAACACAGATACAAACCAGAAGAAATCTCGAGTATCTGTGTAACTAGTCAAAAAATACAGCAAAGAGATTCTTCCTAATTCAAAAGCTAATTCTACAGGGAATTAATGCAGACTGTATAACGTAAAGTCTAGGAAGTAACAAGAGGGGAAAAAACACACTAAGAAAACCTACGATATCAAAAAAGTCCATCCCTGACTTGAAACATTTCGGAATTGGGTTACATTATTTCTTAATAAACCTCTGCAGCCTGTCAGTACTCTTTTGCCGGCTCTGCATGCTGAGACGAAGCAGAAAAGTAACTCAGACTAGAGCACAAGCTCGAGGCCAAAGTCTATCGACTTTCACCCAGAGTTAAGAGCTTGGGTGCCTGGCGCTGCACCTCTAAGGCCTCTATGACTCTAGGTGGGAACACCCGGTCCGGCTTTTATTTCCACATCTAGGAAGACAGGCAGGACCCCGGCACGAGCCAGTCTGAAGCCCAGGACCGAGCGCCTGCGGGGGCGCGGGCCAGACCGGGCGGCAGTGGCGGGCGCCGGAGGCCGTTGGCAGGCCGCGCGCGCACGCGGCTTTCGCGCCTCCTGCATCGGTAGCAGCCCGGGCTCCCGCTCCGGGCCCCGATCGGCCCTCCCGAGCCCCCAGTCCGCTCGGTCAACTCCTCACCTCACGAGCTTCATCCTGAAGGCGCCGTCACCCTTTCGGCCCGATAGTACACGAAATCCGACCACCGAGAGCCGAGGTTGGGCGTATGAATAGCCGGAAACACTTACTCTCGGGGCTCCGACGTAGAGACCGCGCCGACGCAGGGACGCACGGCGGAAACGCTGCGGCCGTGCTTGGGCTTCTCCCTTCCGGCTGCGCGAAGCGCCACGGCGGCCCCTGGCGGCTGGAGGTGTGCCTCGCAATTGCTGAGAGTGTTTAGGGCAGGTTTAGGAGACTTTCAGTATGGAAATTTGAGATTACATCCCCTTAACGGACAAGGCAGGGCTCCGTGTATTATGCAGCACCAGATTTACTCGTTAATGAAAGTTAGTTCTGGGAGAAGTCCAGAGGATTATGCTAATTCTGTTCCAACAGCAGGAACTTCAACATTACTTTATGTGCCTGAAGAAAATTACACAATTTAACTGATTATTTTTACTTTAAACTATGGTCACAAACCTCAAAAGGTGCCCAGAGTTCTAGAGATAGTGTTACACTTCTCTAATGGATACTTTCTCCTTTAGTCCAGGTGATCTCCAAAACTAGGGCTTTAATTTGTATCTCCAGCTTGGACTTCATCCCTGGTCATCAGAATTCCTGAATATTGTGAGGCATTGCTCATCAAACATCAGTGTCATCTGGAGGAAATGTTAGAATGAAATTCTGTCAGCATGGGGTCTGAAATTCTGCACTTCTAACAAGCCTTTTTATTTTTATTTATTTATTTTTACTAACAAGCCTTCAGTTGCCCCTAGTCCATGGATCTCAATTTGAGTAGCAAGACTGTAATGAACTTATGTGTGCTACCTTCTCAACATCTATGCCCCTGTCTTCCCAACAGCTCCTAATAATCTGGCGATCCAATGTGGACCAAACGGCCATCATTTTTGTTTTTATTTTCTAGCTTGAAAATTTTTAAGAATTTTTACTCTCTCATACTATAAAACCATCAAGAGCCCTGAAATAAAGTCAGCAAGAATGGAGGAACAAAGAAAAAGCCTTTATTTGCTGCTAGCTAGAGAGAGGGTCAGTCTGAAAATGAGACTCCTCTGTCTTCTTGGAGTTAGCTGAGGTTTTGTGTTACAAGTATTTAGATTGGCCGTGAGAAAGAAAAGAATAAGGAAATGAGAATGCAACCACCGGGGTAATACAGTTGTTCCATTCATTTTTAGAGGCGGATGTCTTAAGGATAAGGGCTTCCCTGGTGGCTCAGTGGTGAAGAATTCATCTGCCAGTGCAGGAGGCTCTGGTTCCATCCCTGGGTCGGGAAGATCCCCTGGAGAAGGAAATGGCAACCCACTCCAGTATTCTTGCCTGGGAAGCCCCATGAACAGCGGAGCCTGGCAGGCTACAGTCTTTTGGTTGCAAAAGAGTCAGACGTGACTTAGCAACTGACCAACAGGCTACAGTCCATGGGGTTGCAAAAGAGGTACACACGACTTAGCAACTAAACAATAACAATGTATCAAAAATACATATGGTTTTATATGGTGTAACCTTTGTAAGGATTCCCATGTTCCTGATTGTGGCCAATACAAATACAGTGAATAGAGAACTCAGAAGCAGAGGCTCTGGATTTTCCCTGGTGATCCAGTCGTTACGACTCTATGCTCCCATAGCAAGGGTCAGGAAACTAGACCTCCCATGCAGCAGCAGAAAGATCCCACATGCTGCAACTAAGACCCAGCATAGCCAAATATTTTTTTTAAAAAACAAAAGCCTATTTTGGGGGAATGGAAACTTGTAAATATGGTTTGTGTAGGTGTGTATGTCAAAATTTGAGTTATTACAGATAAAGTGGTTTACACACACAAATATTCCAATTGTCTTGACAATCTAAAGGTGAAGGTAAATGTATTAAGTCAGATATTTTATCAGTAGTAGATAACCAGCTTTCACCAGGTTGGCAGTCTACTCCCTAGCATTAAGGGCACAGACCCTCTGCTTAGTGGGAAATCCATGCCTAATTTAGAGCTGTCCATTCATATCCTGGGTCCTACAACCTCCCAACAATCAGTTGATGATGACTGTTTACTCTTGTATTTACTACTGGAAAAAAAAAAAAAAGTATAAATGGGTGTGTTTAAACTGGTGTTGACCAAGGGACAAACGAATGTGTCAAGGATTGGGGATGTGGGGGTGAGGGGCGACAGACAGGTTTTTGCCATTTATCAGAAGATATGGGGCCAATGGCTTCACCCACCAGACCTCTCATTTTGGTTTTTAAAAAATAGCAACTCTCCAGACTAAACTGACAGGTAGCTCTATAAAGTTTTATGGAAGATGATGGAAAAAAAATCAGGTTTCACCAACTTAAGAGGGTATATTGGGGTGGACTTGGCTTCCAAAAAGGACAGTAAGAACCACGGGGAGAATCCACTTATGATCACCTCTTCAGATTCTCAAAGGCAAGAGGACTCATTTACACATCTTCACAGTCCTACAAATAAGCAAAGAGAAGCACAGAGGGTGTGTTCAAAAGCAGTGTAGAATCAAGAATCCTAGGATCCTGGATTCAATCTTTGGAGCCCTTTGTCTCAACACACGCCGTGACTAAATTTGGTGGAACTTCCTACAATTTCTTGTCGACTCTTGTGCTCTGATGCCCAAGGAGAAAGTGTGCAAAGAGACGCTGAAGCCCTGCATTTTGGGGAGACGCTGGAGTGCAATGCCGGGAAGGAGGGAGAACGGATCAGTCGCCTCCCCTTTTTTGTATACTGGCTCGTGTGGAAGATGAGAGGTATCTGAACTGGGAGTCGCAGAGAGCAGTACCTGCAACCAACAGAAGAACCGCTGGCGACGGATCTTCAAGACAAACCTCCACCGCTGGGGGCGTGGGTGGCTTTATTCCGAGACGACCGAGGGAAACAAGGGAAGCGGCCGCCGGTCAGCGGCCGCCGGTCGGGTACAAGGCGCCCACCCGTGGAGGCGCGCACGCGAGGCCTCCCACCGCGCCTGCGCTGCGGCCGGACGCGGGCTCGCCTCTCCCCGAAGCCCCGCCGTCCCGGCCCGGGTGAAAAACGGCGTGACACGCAGCGAGCGTGGCGGCCATCTTCAGCCTCGGGGCACGTCAGAGGAGCAGGTTCGGGCAGAAGAGCGTTGCGCAAGCGCGCCCAAGACGGTCCCAGGTAACTCCCATCTGACGGGCGAGGCGTCGCCGTCGTCGCCGGAAGTTTGGCGTTTCTGTGCCGCGGGAGAGGAGGCGGCGGCGGCAGCGGCAGCGGCAGAGGCAGAAGCAGCTGAGTGTCTCCCGATACCCGGATGTGAGGCGGTCTGCTGGCTCGCGTCGGACCCTCGGCCGGGAGCGAGGAAGGTAGGCGAGCGTCCCGCCCGCCCCGCCGCCTCTGTCGTCCTCGTCTCCCTGTGGCCAGCCCCTCCGGAGAGCCGGACGCCTCTCCCCTTTCCCGTGCCACCCTCTGGGTCGCGTCGCCTCGCACGCCTTTCCTCCTCCTAGGGTCCCGGCTTCGGGCGCCCCCGGGAGGGAGTGGGCGGTTCCGGGACGCGGTCGCCGGAGGCTGGCAGCCAACCTGCGCGGCTCGGCTGCCTGGCCGCCGCATCACCTGCCGCGCGCGGCCCGCTGGGAGGTCGGAGGTATTGAGGGGTCGTGGCCAGGGTCTCGCCGGGGCTTCTGGAGCCCCGTGGCGGCGTGCAGCCATTGCGGCGGCCGGGGCGGTGCCGGCCCGCAGGTAGCCGGGCCTCGTCCCGGTCTTCTCCCCCGAAGCCGCTGCTCCAGCCCCGGCGGAGCTGCGGTCCTGCGGCTCGCTCTGCTGCCCGCCGCCCACCCGCTGACCCGACGTGAATCCCGAGGCCTCTGCAGTCTGCGGGCTGGGCTGTGGGGATCCCAGCTTCACGATCCTTAGCCTGGGAGGGGAGCGGTGGCCTGGGTCCAAGGTCAGAGAGGGATTCTGGTTGGATCCGAGGATCTGGGCGCAGGCCAGGCTGCTCTGGAGTAGAAATTGGGTTTGTTGAGGGCCATCGCGAAGTTGGTAGAGATAGATGCAAGCAGAAGGGAGTTGAGTCCTCGATTTTGATTCCTGTTCATAAGATTATTTTACAACGGGGGGGATGTTTTCCTCGGGCAGAATGGGAGAGATAGCTAGTCCAAAAACTGGAGAACACTCCCTCTCCCACACCCTCAAGCTTCCCCTCCTCCATCCCCAATTTTTTTAATTGAAAACCCACTTCATACAGTAAGGCTTCTCTGGTGGCTCAGATGCTAAAGAATCTGCCTGCAGTGCAGGAGACCCAGGTTCGATACCCGGGTTGGGAAGATCACCTGGAGAAGGGAATGGCTACCCACTCCAGTATTCTTGCCTGGAGAATCCCATGGACAGAGGAGCCTGGCAGGCTGCAGCCCATGGGGTCGCAGAGTCGGACACGACCGAGTGAGTAACACACGCACAGTATTTTCCAGGAGAAGGGGCGGGGAAGGAGGAAGGAGTAAGCCTTGAGGTTTGAAAAGTACTGTGAACCTTGTTTTCCGGTAGCCTTTGGATAGCTGAAAAGGGATTCTTTCTGCAGGAAGTAATTGCAGCACAGAGTATTTAGATAGTATTATCGAATGCCGTTTCAGTAAATAGCCTTTGCAGGAACCAACAAAAGAATGCTGCTTAGTAGAACAGTAGGATGTGGGTGTACTTTGTTTTCTTCCCACCTCAACATTTTTTTAAAAGCTGGGTAAATCACGAGTTCAGTTTAAAATATTTTGAATGCCGTGAATTATGCTATATTCAGCGACTTCTGATCAGGTCTTTAGTTTGCCCGGCACCAGCGGCAGTGGAACTGTGTTTAATTTGAAAAACTTAAAAAAAAAAAAAAAAAAAAAAACCTCTCCCATGGACAGAGGAGCCTGGCAGGCCACGTCCATGGCGTTGCAAAGAGTTGGACACGGCTTAGCGACTAATACACTAAAAAATCTCACGGTGGAATTAGATATGAGAGTAGGATGAAAAGTGCTTAATTTGGAAGCTGCAAAGTGAGGCCTAGAGCTTGTGCGGAAGTGAGAAAGCTGTAACACAGACACTTCCCCTTTTTAGGCAGAATGCAGTATGTGCCCCCAGGTCAGATGTGTGACTTTGGAAGTACCCATCTTAGAAAAAAACTTGTCCTACTTTATGCACATCTGCTCATCTTACTATTTCTTGGGTAAAGAAAATTCGTTGATTTTGTAGTGAAAAAGTAATTGTTTTAACATCGGTCGGCTGCAAGCAAGATTTTGTGTTAGCCCTTTAAATCAATACATTATGCTTCCAGAAGAACTGGGAAAAGGCCCTGATTAATGAATGTCATTAACCCCTTTTGCTGGGTGGCCCTTTTTAGCTTGGTCATTCATTACAGCACAAAGCTGACTAATTATTCTAATAATGAAGGAGACTGGCATTGCACAATGGGTTTTTTTTCTTAAATAGTTAAATGTTTATCATGAGATTTATTACTTGATTTATATTACACTTTGTAAGTTGAATAACCTCAACTGAAGGTGATCAGAAGTTGAGAAGGTAGTTAGAAACTAACTCCAGTGAGATTTTAACCATACATAATTTGCTTAAGGACTCTTGTACACCTCCCTCCCAAGCGCAGACTTTAATGTTTTTCTACGCGTCCTTTTTTCTTGGCACAGTGAAAGTTCTTTGGCTTGCTTTCTGCCTCAGTTCTTTCTATCAACTACTGTGGTTACTTTTGACGAATGACGTTATTCTGTTGACCTGACCACCCTGTCTTCTTTTTTGGGAGAGCTACATTTTATACTTAGTTGCATTATAGTACACCTGAAGAAGTCAAGATTTATGTCATCTGCTCTCTTCAGCTTACTTTAAAGATTTATGGCTGTGTATGTGAAATTCACAAGAGATAAAGCTCGGTATATATAAAATGGGGTTTAAGATGTTACTTAAAAATTTTTTTTTATCAGCCACACCTCATAGCTCGCAGGATCTTCATTGCCTGACCAGGGATTGAACCCTGGTCCTGGCTTTGAAAAGGTAGAATCCTAACTCCTAGACTGCCAAGGAATTCTCTTAAGTGTTACTTTAATATAGTGGTCTCAAGCTTTTTGGTCAGGATCCCTTTACGTTCTTTTTTTTTTTCCTTTCCATTCTTAAAATTATATAGGACTCCAAATAGCTTTTGTATTATGTCTGTTATATCTATTGGCAGTTACTATATATTAATTTAAATATATTTAATATATAATAAATAGCTAATAAATAATTACAGGTTAATATAAATAACTTTTTAGAAATTTATTATTTTATTCTCCCATACATGTTGTATATGAGAACCTTAAGCATAGTCTCTTGTTTTTCAAACTTTAAGCTTTTTATTTTGTTTTGGGGTATAGCCATTTAACAGTGTTGTGGTAGTTTCCGGTGAACAGCTAAGGGACTCAGCCGTAAATATACATGTATCATCTNTAATATAAATAACTTTTTAGAAATTTATTATTTTATTCTCCCATACATGTTGTATATGAGAACCTTAAGCATAGTCTCTTGTTTTTCAAACTTTAAGCTTTTTATTTTGTTTTGGGGTATAGCCATTTAACAGTGTTGTGGTAGTTTCCGGTGAACAGCTAAGGGACTCAGCCGTAAATATACATGTATCATCTTTCCCAAACTCCCTCCCATAAATAACTTTTTAAATGCAAAACTAATATCCCCCCCTCAAAAAAAAAATGATTAGGGAAAGAATAGCAACTCTTTTACATTTTTGTAAATCTCCTTATTGTTTGACCTAACAGAAGACAGCTGGATTCTCCTATCAGCTTCTGCATTCAGTCTTTATGTTGCTCTGTTTGAAGCATACATCCAGCTGCATAGGAATGTGTTGGGAGGAGAAATTGAATAACATTTTGAATTAATTGTGATACTCTTCTTTGACTTTACAACAAAACTCAACAAGTGTTAGTTTCTTAACAGTTAGTTGTGGTGTGGAGTCTGAAACTATACCTATATCCTTCTCATACGGTGTTGCATTAATTTCATTGGTCTGTTTGCAGTTTGAATTGATCTTTTACTGGTATATGATTTTAATTTCATGAGCCTTTGAAAGGATCTCTGGAATCTGCAGGATCCCTGTACCACACTTTGAGAACTACTGCTTTAAGGTAAATAATTTAATAGTTTAGAATTAATGTAATTACTGCAGCTGAAAGGGATAATGGTAATATGGAAAGAGTTGACAGGTAGTTAAGTGAAATGAGGCATAATTAAGACAAACTTTTTTTTTCATATTTCCTTTTCATAAAAAATGTTACATCAGTATATTAATTATTACAGCTAATTATTATAACTAATACTTAATAACTGCTTACAGTTCTAGGAACTGTTCTAAGAACTTGGTATTAGGAAATGAAATGTTCCTGTTGTCATTGTTGCTGTCATATTCATTTTTGGGGGGCTTTATTTTCTTGATGTGAGTAGATGGTAGTATAATAAATTGTGGAGAATGGCGATAGTGGAATGACTTGACTGACAGCTGAATTTAAGGTGCCTTTAAGACATCAGGATATATATGTCCAGTTTGTTGTTGGATATCTGAATAGCACTAGGGATGGAAATTGTGTTGAGCTATTCATTTGTATGTTAGTGGTCTACAGGTAGTAATCGAAAGTATGAGTATAAATGAAATGAGTTAATGTGTGTCTTTTGTGGTAAGAAACCAAACCTTGGGGAATACTAATTTGTAAGAGACTGGTGGAGGAAGAGAATTTAAAAAATTAAATTGTCCGTGCCTGTCTTAAGAGTTTTAACTAATGATGTTGAGAATAACGTTTTACTGAATGTCTATTATAAATCTAGTGTAATAAAGAGATTTTTTGTCTTTGAATGTTTGGAAAAATTTATTAGGGACAGTACCTTGTATTACTGTATGTTTCTGTTGCATTCTCTGTTAATGGTTTATTGTTGCTTCGGTTGTAACATTTTATATGTTTTTGGCTAGTGGTAATTCATTTAATTTTATGTTCCTTAACATGTTTTTTTTAATTTCTAAGTATTTATTGGGCATTTTAGAACATGAGAAACACTTGGATTACCCTAAATAGGGGATAATGAATGGATTGGCAGGATACACAGAGAAATAAGGAAGAGAAGACTGTATTTGTAGAGCCAGATCTTGTGGAAGGAGAAAACAGGAGTCACCAACACTAGGCTTTACAGAAATCAGAAGTTAGTTCAGGACTCAGAAGGTTGCTGAGAAAAGGTGCAGCTCTGGCATTTGGCTTACTTACAAGGTAAGCCAAATGTTCATCCAGGGGTGATTTTTGCCTTCCAGGAGACATTCAGTATTGTCTGAGAATATGAATATATTTGATTATAACAACTGAGGGCAAAGTGCCACTGGTATCTAGTAGGTATAGACCAGGGATGCTAACTGTTAAAACATCCTCCATGCCCACACCCCCATACTCCTGTCAAAGATTTTTATTTGCTCCAAAATATTAGCAGTGGCATCATAGTGACTGTATGGCTGCTTTGGTGTCAGGAATCTGCTGGAGAGCGTAGAGACAGGGGGTTCAGAATATAGCTATTTATGAACTCCTTGAAGGCCCCCACGTTTGTTTATTAAAGCAGGTACCTGCGGACATGGTGATTTTCACAAGAGGTTATGAATTTGACAAACCACCAGTCTCAAACATAGAGTTTCCATTTCGCCCAGCAGTTATATTCTTGGGTATATACCCAAGAAACTTGAAAACATATGTTCACATGATAACTCATTCAGGATTATTCATAGTATTGCTCATGATAGACAAAAGGTAGAAACATCCCATCAAACAATTTATCTTCTGATGGATAGGTAAATAAAATGTGATATATTTGTACAGTGAAATAGTATCTGCCAGTAAAGAACAAGATATTACAGATACATGCTGCACACCTACTGAATGGAGAAGGAAATGGTAACTCACTCCAGTGTTCTTGCCTGGGAAATCCCAAGGACAGAGGAGCCTGATGGGCTACAGTCCATGGGATCATAAAAGAGTCAGACGCGGCTTAGCAACTAAACAACTCTACTTGAGCCCTGAAAGCGTTAATGTTAAGTGAAAGAAGCCATCCACAAAAGGCCACGTGTATTGATGACTTCATTTATATAAAACTATTAATTGTTTCATTTATATAAAACAGCCAGAATAGTGAAATCCATATCCCCGGAAAGTGGGTTTGTAACTATCAGGGACTGGAATGGGGTTGGGGATAGGGAATGACTGCAGATGGGCTTGGGGTGGTGAAAAGATTCTGGACTTAGTGACAATTATTATACAACTCTGAACATATTAAAATCCACTAAATTGTATAATTAATATATTGGGTGATGTAATCTAAACACTGTAATGATTAAAATTTGAATATATTTTATTATAACGTACAATTTAGAAATTGGATGTACTCTTAAATTCTCAGGTACTTTCTAACATGTGTCTTGTAAATTATCTTTCTATATAAGTGTTGTGGATTTTCTGAAGTGATCATTTTATGTTAAGTTTGATTATTGTTTTTTGGTCCCAATATTGATTTTATTAGAATTCTATTAAGCTAGCTTTGGCTTGTGGAGGGATCTTGTCAGTTTGTTAACAGGCGAGAGAATGCATTTTTACAAGATTTTATTTACTAGAAAGGGATGTTGTTACGGTATGCAACGCTAGGTTAATAATGATTTAACATATAGGGCAAACTAAAGTGAACTAATCCTTAGCATAACTGAACAGGTGAGTGACAAATACTGTAGATTTGTGTATCAATTAACCTCTTTGTTCTGTTAGGGCCCAACTGCCAGATGTTAAAATATTTAGAAATTGGGAGGAAAAGATGTAAAGTAATTTGTAATTTTTAAAATTAAAATTGTTGGTGCTGAAGTAATAAAGGACTTTAAATGAGTTTTTTCAAGTAATTGTACCTCAGGGGTTTGTGTCTGTTTGTGTCCGTGTGTGTGCACAGTTGCTCGATCATGTCTGACTCTTTGCCACCCTGTGGACTGTAGCCTGCCAGGATCCTCTGTCCATTGTATTTTTCAGGCAAAAATACTGGAGTGGGTTGCCATTTCCTACTCCAGGGCATCCTGACCCAAGGATCAAACCTGTGTCTCTTTGTGTTTCTTGCATTGGCAGGCAGATTCTTTAGCACTGTGCCACCTGGGAAGATAAGCCTCTGAGGATTAATCTTTGGTAAATCTGGGGCTTCCCAGGAAATTTAACTATAATATGTATTAGTCAGTTATTGTTGTATGAGAAACTGCCCTACAACTCAGTGGTTTAAAACTGTGTAAGCAATTGTTGTTGACTATACATCTGTAAGCTGCTGTGGGTTAGGTGATTTTTGTTGAAGAGACTTGAGTTATGCTTTGCTGTGGATATGGGTGGGCTGGGTGCCTCATTAGGGGTTTGGCTCTGGTTTACTTTTTGTTTCTTCTGGGGCCTGAGCTGAAGGGGCAGCATCTACCTGTTGAAACTCTTCTTCTGGTAATGGCAGACGTAGCAAGAGGGCAGGACCAATTGCACAAAGACATTTTAGATCTCTGTATCTTTTCTGCTAACGTCCCATTGGCCAAGTCATCAGATGGCAAAGCTGTAGGGGCAGGGAGGTATGCTCTGTCCACCTTGAGGCCAAAGTAAAACATACGGTCAAGTTGAGTCTCTGATGGGAAGGAAAATAATATACTCCTTCCATGGAGGTGGGGGTTAGGGTAGAAGATCGTGATTATTTTCAGAGAAAAACCAAATTTATTATATGGTACAAGAAAATGAGATGTAACCAAAATGAGATGTAACCATATTGAACTGCAAGACTTTTGTATATCAAGTGAAAAATTGTCACTAAGCCATTGTTAGTCTAGCTTAGTCCAAGTTGTTCTAATAGTTAATAGACAGTATCAACAGATGATACTGTTTTTGTATTCTCATGTTTTTTATTTTTTTCTCATGTTTTTTAATAGATTATTTTACTTTAGCTATATAGAATTCTTTTTTTTTTTTTTAAGATTAACAGCCAAACACATGGAAGTTATTAGAAGCATCATTCATTAGAAGCATCATCTATCAACTTGAAGAAAAAAATTATATGTAATTTTCATTTCAATAAGGTAAGTAGCTTATATTGTTTTAATTTAGTGCCTTCAGAGATAATTGGTCAGTATGCCAAATACACTTAAATATATTCAAAGAAATGTAACTTTTTTGGACAAGATTATATGTTCACATAATAAAATGGAGTATATAGTGAAAAGTAAGCTTTTTTTCCCCACACTTCTTGCACTTGGTCCATAGTTCTCTTTCTCGGAAGTCTTCACTGTTACTAGTTTCTTGGGCATCCTTCCAGCCTATTGTGTCAGGCAAGCATACGTTTTTCTACCTTTCCTTCCTCCCACTGTCTTCCTTTTTTCTTTTTATGACAAGGGGAAGTCCGCCCTGTTATGCACCTTGCTTTATTTGGTTTAACAGTGTTTCTCAGTTGTAGGTCCATATGAGCTACTTACAGTTCTATTTTGGGGCAGATTTATTAAAGCATAAGTAGTGAAGTGACGTCGCTCAGTCGTGTCCGACTCTTTGCGACCCTGTGGACTGTAGCCTACCAGGCTTCTCCGTCCATCGGATTTTCCAGGCAAGGGCACATTAAAGCATAATGTATGTATGAAAAACGGCAGCCTTTTAAAGTGTGCAGTTTGGTGGATTTTGACAGATTTACACATTCTTGGAACTACCATCACAATCACGATAGAGATAATTTCCATTACCTCCAAAAGACTCTCTCTCCCTCTACTCCTACCCCAGGCAGTGACTCATCTATTTTCTGTTACTATAGATAAGTTTTCCTTTTCTAGAATTTCATAAAAGTAAAATACTTTATGTACTCTTTGTGTCTAGCCCTTTTCATTCAACAGCATGATTGTGAAGTTCATTCACGTGGTTCCAAGCACTTTGCTCCTTTTGATTGCTGTGTGTTCTGTTGTACTGAAACACCATATTTTTGTTTCCCCATTCACCTGGGCAATAATTGGGATGGCTGTGTGGGGATTTTCCCCCTTTGTGAGCCCCGTTTTCTCCCCACCTTGCGGTACTGCCCATTTCTGCTTCTTGAGAGAGTCTCTGCTCTAAGTAGAGTTGCTTCTCACTTGGCTTTCCTCAGTTTCCAGTTTGGGATCAGGTTTCTTTGAGTTTGGAGGTTATTTGTCCTTCTTTGTAGCTTCTGTACTTTTAATTTTTATCATCTACAATTTTGTTCTTTATCCTTTGGGTTTATGGTTTTGTCTTGCTTCATTTTAATCTATTGCTTTTTTTTTTAAAGTATTACATGAGAGTAGACATAAATGTTGTATATTTAAATCTGTCTTTTTAACTGTGTGTCACTATTTTTCTATGAATATAATTATTTACGTGCACTATTTTTCCTAAAAGTAGGATTTTGCTTTACTAGCTTAACCACTGTATGTTTGTAATATGATTTTTTTTATTACAAAGTTTTTCTAAAATGTAAAATTGAAATAGAAAAGCTTACTTCATTGGATGCACGTGCCATAGTTTACTTCAGATTAAAAAANCAGTCCATGGGATCATAAAAGAGTCAGACGCGGCTTAGCAACTAAACAACTCTACTTGAGCCCTGAAAGCGTTAATGTTAAGTGAAAGAAGCCATCCACAAAAGGCCACGTGTATTGATGACTTCATTTATATAAAACTATTAATTGTTTCATTTATATAAAACAGCCAGAATAGTGAAATCCATATCCCCGGAAAGTGGGTTTGTAACTATCAGGGACTGGAATGGGGTTGGGGATAGGGAATGACTGCAGATGGGCTTGGGGTGGTGAAAAGATTCTGGACTTAGTGACAATTATTATACAACTCTGAACATATTAAAATCCACTAAATTGTATAATTAATATATTGGGTGATGTAATCTAAACACTGTAATGATTAAAAATTGAATATATTTTATTATAACGTACAATTTAGAAATTGGATGTACTCTTAAATTCTCAGGTACTTTCTAACATGTGTCTTGTAAATTATCTTTCTATATAAGTGTTGTGGATTTTCTGAAGTGATCATTTTATGTTAAGTTTGATTATTGTTTTTTGGTCCCAATATTGATTTTATTAGAATTCTATTAAGCTAGCTTTGGCTTGTGGAGGGATCTTGTCAGTTTGTTAACAGGCGAGAGAATGCATTTTTACAAGATTTTATTTACTAGAAAGGGATGTTGTTATGGTATGTAACGCTAGGTTAATAATGATTTAACATATAGGGCAAACTAAAGTGAACTAATCCTTAGCATAACTGAACAGGTGAGTGACAAATACTGTAGATTTGTGTATCAATTAACCTCTTTGTTCTGTTAGGGCCCAACTGCCAGATGTTAAAATATTTAGAAATTGGGAGGAAAAGATGTAAAGTAATTTGTAATTTTTAAAATTAAAATTGTTGGTGCTGAAGTAATAAAGGACTTTAAATGAGTTTTTTCAAGTAATTGTACCTCAGGGGTTTGTGTCTGTTTGTGTCCGTGTGTGTGCACAGTTGCTCGATCATGTCTGACTCTTTGCCACCCTGTGGACTGTAGCCTGCCAGGATCCTCTGTCCATTGTATTTTTCAGGCAAAAATACTGGAGTGGGTTGCCATTTCCTACTCCAGGGCATCCTGACCCAAGGATCAAACCTGTGTCTCTTTGTG
Source organism: Oreotragus oreotragus (assembly GCA_006410675.1). Lineage (NCBI taxonomy): Eukaryota > Metazoa > Chordata > Mammalia > Artiodactyla > Bovidae > Oreotragus > Oreotragus oreotragus. The sequence goes on from SJYX01016111.1 coordinate 208,937, forward strand.
TTTCTTGCATTGGCAGGCAGATTCTTTAGCACTGTGCCACCTGGGAAGATAAGCCTCTGAGGATTAATCTTTGGTAAATCTGGGGCTTCCCAGGAAATTTAACTATAATATGTATTAGTCAGTTATTGTTGTATGAGAAACTGCCCTACAGCTCAGTGGTTTAAAACTGTGTAAGCAATTGTTGTTGACTATACATCTGTAAGCTGCTGTGGGTTAGGTGATTTTTGTTGAAGAGACTTGAGTTATGCTTTGCTGTGGATATGGGTGGGCTGGGTGCCTCATTAGGGGTTTGGCTCTGGTTTACTTTTTGTTTCTTCTGGGGCCTGAGCTGAAGGGGCAGCATCTACCTGTTGAAACTCTTCTTCTGGTAATGGCAGACGTAGCAAGAGGGCAGGACCAATTGCACAAAGACATTTTAGATCTCTGTATCTTTTCTGCTAACGTCCCATTGGCCAAGTCATCAGATGGCAAAGCTGTAGGGGCAGGGAGGTATGCTCTGTCCACCTTGAGGCCAAAGTAAAACATACGGTCAAGTTGAGTCTCTGATGGGAAGGAAAATAATATACTCCTTCCATGGAGGTGGGGGTTAGGGTAGAAGATCGTGATTATTTTCAGAGAAAAACCAAATTTATTATATGGTACAAGAAAATGAGATGTAACCAAAATGAGATGTAACCATATTGAACTGCAAGACTTTTGTATATCAAGTGAAAAATTGTCACTAAGCCATTGTTAGTCTAGCTTAGTCCAAGTTGTTCTAATAGTTAATAGACAGTATCAACAGATGATACTGTTTTTGTATTCTCATGTTTTTTATTTTTTTCTCATGTTTTTTAATAGATTATTTTACTTTAGCTATATAGAATTCTTTTTTTTTTTTAAGATTAACAGCCAAACACATGGAAGTTATTAGAAGCATCATTCATTAGAAGCATCATCTATCAACTTGAAGAAAAAAATTATATGTAATTTTCATTTCAATAAGGTAAGTAGCTTATATTGTTTTAATTTAGTGCCTTCAGAGATAATTGGTCAGTATGCCAAATACACTTAAATATATTCAAAGAAATGTAACTTTTTTGGACAAGATTATATGTTCACATAATAAAATGGAGTATATAGTGAAAAGTAAGCTTTTTTTCCCCACACTTCTTGCACTTGGTCCATAGTTCTCTTTCTCGGAAGTCTTCACTGTTACTAGTTTCTTGGGCATCCTTCCAGCCTATTGTGTCAGGCAAGCATACGTTTTTCTACCTTTCCTTCCTCCCACTGTCTTCCTTTTTTCTTTTTATGACAAGGGGAAGTCCGCCCTGTTATGCACCTTGCTTTATTTGGTTTAACAGTGTTTCTCAGTTGTAGGTCCATATGAGCTACTTACAGTTCTATTTTGGGGCAGATTTATTAAAGCATAAGTAGTGAAGTGACGTCGCTCAGTCGTGTCCGACTCTTTGCGACCCTGTGGACTGTAGCCTACCAGGCTTCTCCGTCCATCGGATTTTCCAGGCAAGGGCACATTAAAGCATAATGTATGTATGAAAAACGGCAGCCTTTTAAAGTGTGCAGTTTGGTGGATTTTGACAGATTTACACATTCTTGGAACTACCATCACAATCACGATAGAGATAATTTCCATTACCTCCAAAAGACTCTCTCTCCCTCTACTCCTACCCCAGGCAGTGACTCATCTATTTTCTGTTACTATAGATAAGTTTTCCTTTTCTAGAATTTCATAAAAGTAAAATACTTTATGTACTCTTTGTGTCTAGCCCTTTTCATTCAACAGCATGATTGTGAAGTTCATTCACGTGGTTCCAAGCACTTTGCTCCTTTTGATTGCTGTGTGTTCTGTTGCACTGAAACACCATATTTTTGTTTCCCCATTCACCTGGGCGATAATTGGGATGGCTGTGTGGGGATTTCCCCCTTTGTGAGTCCCGCTTTCTCCGAGTTTTCCTTTTCTAGAATTTCATAAAAGTAAAATACTTTATGTACTCTTTGTGTCTAGCCCTTTTCATTCAACATCATGATTGTGAAGTTCATTCACGTGGTTCCAAGCACTTTGCTCCTTTTGATTGCTGTGTGTTCTGTTGTACTGAAACACCATATTTTTGTTTCCCCATTCACCTGGGCAATAATTGGGATGGCTGTGTGGGGATTTTCCCCCTTTGTGAGCCCCGTTTTCTCCCCACCTTGCGGTACTGCCCATTTCTGCTTCTTGAGAGAGTCTCTGCTCTAAGTAGAGTTGCTTCTCACTTGGCTTTCCTCAGTTTCCAGTTTGGGATCAGGTTTCTTTGAGTTTGGAGGTTATTTGTCCTTCTTTGTAGCTTCTGTACTTTTAATTTTTATATTTCTCCGCACCTTGCGGTACTGCCCATTTCTGCTTCTTGAGAGAGTCTCTGCTCTAAGTAGAGTTGCTTCTCACTTGGCTTTCCTCAGTTTCCAGTTTGGGATCAGGTTTCTTTGAGTTTGGAGGTTATTTGTCCTTCTTTGTAGCTTCTGTACTTTTAATTTTTATCATCTACAATTTTGTTCTTTATCCTTTGGGTTTATGGTTTTGTCTTGCTTCATTTTAATCTATTGCTTTTTTTTTTAAAGTATTACATGAGAGTAGACATAAATGTTGTATATTTAAATCTGTCTTTTTAACTGTGTGTCACTATTTTTCTATGAATATAATTATTTACGTGCACTATTTTTCCTAAAAGTAGGATTTTGCTTTACTAGCTTAACCACTATATGTTTGTAATATGATTTTTTTTATTACAAAGTTTTTCTAAAATGTAAAATTGAAATAGAAAAGCTTACTTCATTGGATGCACGTGCCATAGTTTACTTCAGATTAAAAATACTAAAGTATTATGTGTAAATGGAGCTCTGAAAACCAATGTTAGGACAGGGTACAATTATGGAGTATAGATTAATATATTAATTAATAGATGAGATGTAAATAATTACATCTTTGTACTTTATAAACATTTCTCAATATTTTATTTTTAGGTGCTGTATAATGTGTTAAAAGGAAATTATAAGGAATGATTTTGTCAAATTCTTATGAGTTATGGTGGCTGAAAGATCAAGTGTTTCTTGTGGGAAAGGAAATGTAAGTAACCTCAAGGAGTAGATTGATTTTCAGCTGTTCTCTGTTTATTTAAGACAGGTTTTTGATTTATAAGACTATACTTAGGATACTTTTTTCTGTTAGCCTTAAGTATGCTGCCCCTTCAGCTTGGCCCCAGAAGAGACACAAACAGTAAAATGGAGCCAAACCCCTAATGAGGCACCAAGCCCACCCATACCCACAGCAAAGCCTAACCCACAGCAGCTTACAGATGTGTAATCAACAACAATTGCTTATACAGTTTTAAAGTGCATTCTAAGTATACACACTCAGTAATTGAAAGAGAGAATAACATTTTTTTGTAAGTTGTGGTTATTTCTTTGTAGTGTTAGTATTGCCAAATGCTTGGATTGTACAAAATTTAATGTTTGTTTTTTTATTTTTCCAGAAATGGCAGTACAAAAGGAAATCTATATTAATAGAGTGTTTTATTAAACGGACGTGGTTAAATAAGAACTTTAAATCAACAGACTCAGCAAACAAGGAAAGAAACGTGTTAGCTGAAAGACATGTTTCTAATGAATCAAAGTCCAATAACTGTAGACTTCAGAAGAAAAAAATTTTCAAAACCTTTGTCAAAACAGACAGGTCAGTGATAAATAACTTCTCCAGTCATAGGGCTAGGCCTGAAAACGAATTTAATTGAAACATTAGCAAAACAGATGAAACTTGAATTAAAATTTTTGTCATAAAAAGTTCTGAAAATATCAGCTTAGATTTAAATTTTCCTCAAATATCTATTGCCTTGTCCAAAGTAAAGCAAATATCATTCAGCCTTCATGCCATAAGGATGACAGAAATCTTAGCAGACTAGTCTTTTGTTGAAAATGTGTATCAGTATCAGTTGATTTTTTTAGACCTGCTCAGTAATAATACTAGACATTCAGCATTTATTATTTACTGGGACACAAAAATTTCGAAAATACTCAGAAAAGGAGGACCTTACTCAGGAATGATGTCCATTCAGGAGAAATCAAAAGAAAATTCCTCCAGTGTTATTAAAAAGAATGAAGATAAGAATTTAGAAACACAAGTTCAAGGTTCTCAAAAGAATCTAGCCAAAAAATCGGATCCAAAGGAAGCTATAAAATCACTGGTTAAATCTTCCAATGAAAGTAAAGTAAATCAGCCTGAATTAGGAACATGCATGAGCACAAGGTCAGCATCCACTGATAAAAGAGCCAGTAAATCTACTAATAAAAATATGGTGACTGTAAAGGGACATTCACAACAGGAATCTACAAAACAGAAGAAAATATCTCAGAAAAAATCAGTGCACGAAACCCCTAAATCAAATGAACAGCTGAACCGGAGATCACAAAGACTACAACAGCTAACAGAGGTTTCAACAAGGTCTCTGCGCAGTAGAGAAATTCAGGGACAGGCTCAAGCAGTTAAACAGAGTTTGCCACCAACAAAAAAAGAGCACTGTAGCAATACTCAGAGTAAATCTAATAAAGCTAAAACAAATCAGAAACATGTGAAAAGAAAAGTATTGGAAATAAAGCCTGATTCTAAAGAGGAAGAAAATTCTGTAACTAATGAAGCGATCAATTCCCCCAAAGGAAAAAAGCGCAAAGTGGAGCATCAGATGGCTTATACTTCTAGTTCTCAGTGCATAAAAGGGTCTGAAAAGTGTCTGCAGAATACCAGAAAAGAAGGGACAAAATCTTCTTCTGAGATAAAAAGATCCAAAGTGGCTGCTTCAGTAGTCTCTAAAAAGAACGAGATGAAGTCAGTTCACACACAAGTGAATACTAGTGCAAAATCCCAAAAAAGTCCACAGCCATCAGTGCCTGAACAAACGGTAGACAGTGGGCTGGAGCAAGCAGGAACAAGCAAACGCGGGAGCATTCTCCAGCTCTGTGAAGAAATTGCTGGTGAAATTGAGTCAGATACTGTAGAGGTAAAAAAGGAATCTTCACAAATGGAAAATGTAAAGGAGGAGAAGCCTACAGAAATAAAATTGGAAGAGGCAGAGACTGAAAGACAAATACTTCATCAGAAGGAAACGAATCAGGACGTCCAATGTAATCGTTTCTTCCCCAGTAGAAAAACAAAGCCTGTGAAATGTATACTAAATGGAATAAACAACTCAACTAAAAAGAACTCCAACTGGACTAAAATTAAACTCTCAAAATTTAACTCTGTGCAGCAAAATAAATTAGATTCTCAATTTTCCCCTAAATTGGGCTTATTACGAACCAGTTTTTCACTGCCTGCAGTAGAAACGCATCAGCAAGTGACTCAAAGTACATTTTTAGGGTCAAAACCATATGCTGATAAAAAAAAAGCTTGCCAGCAGGAAGAAATGAAAGAAGTTAATTCTGAAGATGTTAAACCTAATGATACTGCAGTTGAAATGAAAAAGATCCCCCAAAAGGCTCCTGAAAATTGTCATTTGGGTAATCAGATAAAACCACCTCCTGACCAACCATTGGATAAGCAGAAGAAAGATGCTTTTGAATCAACACCGGATAAGGTAATCTATTTTCATTATGTATCTGGAGGTGTCTGAGTATTTTCTGATAAGAATTAAGTGTTTATAACGTACTTTAGTTTAAGAATTAAGTTGTAAAAGATGGAAGAGTTATTTGGTAAGGAATTAGTGAGAGTTTCATTAACCCAGTCTTGTAGTGAGTGATAGAACTTACTGACTCCATTAGGTGGCTCATATTTACATGAATGCTTGTCATTGTTTCCTTATTTTCACCCTTCATTTTTATTTTATGTGAAGCACAAACCTGTCAACTTCTAACTTTTCATTTTCATTTCACACACTGGTTTGTTTCCTTTTTCTATTAATTATAACCAAAGAGACTGTTTCATAGTGAGTGACTAAAATCTGGAACTTGAAATTGGGTTCAGTTCTGATCAAATGGTTAAAATAACTTCATCTGGCACAAGTCAACTTTTCGCCACCTGACAGAACTTGAATATTTCTAGCAGAAATGCCTTTTGCTTTGACTTGTGCAGCCATTTTGAACAGTTGGAAAATAAATGCCTGAAGGATGTAAATAATTCAGTCCTCAGGCTAAGAATAAAATTGTAGTGGGCAAAAATTTTGTAAAAGGGAAAGTAAATTGAAAAACAGAATCTAAATAACTGGAAGAAACTTGATTACCTAAGAAGTAGTTTTGAAACTTTATAAAAGCAGCTGAACCATTTCTTTCCAAATTAAGATGTAGTTAAAATATCAATATATAAAATCAGTAGGCAGAACTTTAGCACTCTATAACACTGATTTTTAAATCTCCACCAATTTTGTTTCAGTTATTTTATAATGAGAAAGCTGAGAGCGGTAGAAGAATGTGGGTTAGGCCATGTGTTCTGTGGCACAAAGAGATTTGAATTCAGATGTCCCGATTTTCAGTCCTTAATTCTTTCTGCAGTGACATACTCTGGATATAAGAAGATCATTTGAGAAAAAAAAATTACTTGAAAGTTTTACAAGTGATTTAAAGTTCTCTTTCAAGGCATTTAGGTCTAGAAGCAAATTTGAGTGAGTAAGGAGTCAGGGTTTGTGTCAGAAGCCCCCAAAATAGATCATTGTTTATTCTCATTGATACATGGGTATTTTAATAGTTGCAAAAAAAAAACATACCACACTTTATTTATGGTTTCCTCTGTGAAAGCCCTTTTCTGTTGTTTCCAACTATACCAACAATTTCAAGATGTATTGAGTGCTGCATTCGAGACACCGTGCTAATAAGGCTGTAGAAGATGGTCTGTGTCCTGCCTTTAATGAACTTAAATTGTACTCGTCACTTAGAGATTTCTCTTCTTCCCATAAGTGCTAAGATGTTTAGTGAAGCCATCATAATAGCTTTTGTTTAATGAACACTGCTTCTTAATTAAGCAAAGGAGAGCTTCATATAATTGTCACCACATTCTACAGCGTGAGTTCTATTACTGTCCACATATTACAGGTGAGGAGAGGGAGGCTTGGAGATGTAAATGAAGCTTAGAGATCTGTGTAACATGTAAGTGATGGAGCCAGGCTTTCAACTGAGATTGACTGGCTTCAGAATCTAGCTGGATTTATACTTGGGAAAGTAGAAGAGTGTAAAAAAGCAAACCTTACACCATTTGAAAACTTTTTCTGTGACTGTCTGCAATTTTTCTTCTTTTTATTACATGGTGTCAGTCTCAAAAATACTGAAAAATGATGATGGTTAGTAAGGGTAAGCATCTTTCTGATAGGCCTTCTGAATTCTTTGGGCTGAATTTAAAGTATTTGGATTTTACGAATTTTATTTTAGTTTTTTATTTTTATTTATTTTTAATTTTTTTTGAAAAAATTTTACTTTACAATACTGTATTGGTTTTGCCATACATTGACATGAATCCGCCATGGGTGTACATGAGTTCCCAATCCTGAACCCCCCTCCCAGATTTTATGAATTTTAAAGCTTAGTTATTTTACGATTATTTTTAAACTAGTAATTCTAGCTTCCTAATGGAGATTGGTTACTAACNGTTTTGCCATACATTGACATGAATCCGCCATGGGTGTACATGAGTTCCCAATCCTGAACCCCCCTCCCAGATTTTATGAATTTTAAAGCTTAGTTATTTTACGATTATTTTTAAACTAGTAATTCTAGCTTCCTAATGGAGATTGGTTACTAACATGTCATTATTTTTATTTTTTAATTTTTCTACCTTTTAATGACAAAAATGTTCATATTTCAAAAATGTAATGTTCAAGAATAATGTTATGTGTTCTTTGTAACAGTTACAATACAGATAGATATAGACACACACAAAAAAATTATCTGTTCACCACCACATTTCCATTCCTCTGAGATAGCTAATGTTTGAGTTTGCATTATTTTCCTTTGTTAGTTATTGAGCATCTACTTTGACAGAGTTCTGATTTAGGATAAGTATAATAAATCTTGCTCCTAAGGAGATTAGGAGATTGAAAAACATATACTTGAAACTATATACTTAAGTATATATATATACAAAAATATACTTACACAACTGAGTGACTTTGACTTTTCACTTTCCTGCACTGGAGAAGGAAATGGCAACCCACTCTAGTATTCTTGCCTGGAGAATCCCAGGGATGGCGGAGTCTGGTGGGCTGCCATCTCTGGGGTCGCACAGGGTCGGACACGACTGAAGCGACTTAGCAGCAGCAGCATACTTACATACATACATATGCATATGTACTTAAGAGTATATAGGAGATTAATAAATCAGAATAGAAAGTGATAAGGGCATGAAAGATGGATGAGGTAATTGGGAAATTTGAGGAAAAGGAATGGAAAACTTGGAGGAGATTTGATTGAAGGGGTTAATATTTAATGATGAGTTTATACAGGGGTAAGATTAGCATTGTAGATTAGCATGTTGTAGATTAGCATTGTTCAGCAGAGATAAAGTGTGAGCCGCATAAATTGTTTAAAAATTTCTGCTAGCCACATTTAAAAAAATTGGTAAAGTTAATATATTTTGCTTGTAAAAATAATGGTTCAATGTGTCATGAGTTTTAAAAATTGAGGTGTTTTACTTTTTTTTTTTTGGTTTACTACCTCAGAATCTGGTAGGTGATTTACATCTGCAGTAAATCGCAGGTCAGTCATATCACATTTTAAGTGCCCAGTAATGAGCTGTGGCAGTGGCTATTGTAATGGACAGTGGGATTTAGGTAGATGAAACCCAGAAAAAGCATAGAGCCGGCAGATATGGAGTGTATCTGTGGGAGAGGTAAAGTTTTCAGTCTAGCATGAAGGGGAATAATACGAGTTGATGCTGAGAGGAAGGGTAGCTTGTAGGGAGATCATAAAGAGACTCGTATCTTGTGTGAATTACTCCATATATGATCTTAAATTTTCTTAGTATAGTGCTAAAATTCACTGAAAATACTGTAGTAAGACCCAAAGGTTGATACAAAAGTGAATACTAACATTTTGGATTATATGTGCTTAGAATTGCAGCCTATGTTTGGAATCTAAGCTTGAAAACAATCCAGTGGAAAATGCCACTACTGTCTCAACTCTGCTCAGTCAAGCAAAAATTGATACAGGGGAGAATAAATTTCCAGGTAATACTTTGAAAGTATTATTTAGATTTCACAGTGGTCAGAGATTTTTTTTTGTCAGCATAACAGAAGACTATATCCATATCAAATAAACCTGTTAAATCCCTCTTTTAACCATTGCTGATGTTTTCAAATGTGTGATAACTATTCTTTGAAGGGGGAGAATTGCGTCTGTTGATTGGGTTGTGTGCAGTACTTAAGGTGACTCTTTGACTCCCTACCAAAACTACTTTGCTTTTAAATCTTTTGTTTGTGAACTTACTTTCTGGAGAAGTGTTATTTAATGAATTGCTTAAATTAATGATGGCAGTTTTATTTCTCAGGTATAAATGACTAGTTGACTGGGTTCTTATCTTTAAACTCTAATTACTCCGTTTTCCATCTTAGTAATTGTATCTTTGAATTAAATCAGTTATTATAGTCTGTTCACTTTTACCATAAAAAACTATTTTTGTAACCTAATGAATATTTTGAGGGTAACTCCCTGGCAGTCTAGTGGTTAGGACTCAGCGCCTTTTCTGCAAGGGCACGAGTTCTGTCCCTGGTTGGGGAATTAAGATCCCACAAGCTGAATGGCGTGGCCAAAAAAATTGGGCAGTATAGTCTTTGAACTCTTGAGTAGGAATTTGTTCACCTACATCAGATGAAACACCAGGAGATACAGAAGAGAAATCCCTAAATATTGAGTTCATATAATTGATTGCATTGCATATGTCATTTACCCTTTTCACTTAGGAGTGCTTGGTTGCTAAGGTGTGTTTGACTCTTGTGACCCCATGGACTGTAACCCACCAGGCTCCTTGTCCCTGAAATTTCCCTGACCCACCAGGGACGCCCTTCGTGGGGGAAGGGGAAGTATAATATGAATGCCAGAAATGCATTTATTCGTTAGAAAATTAATTGTTATTGCATTATTTGATTAGTAATATGATTAAAGGACCTCCCTGGTGGCTCAGTGGTAAAGAATCTAATCTGCCTGCAGTGCAGGAGACGTGGATTCGATCCCTGGGTTAGGAAGATCCCCTGGAGAAGGAAATAGCAACCCACTCCAGTAGTCTTGCCTGGGAAATCCTGTGACAAAGGGGCCTGGCGGGCAACAATCCATGGAGACAAGAGTCAGACACTACTTAGCACTTAAACCACCACCAATGTGAGTAAAACTCCAGAGACTACAGGTTTTTTTAAGTTAATGTTTTCCTTTATTTCTGTTTAGAGACTGAATAATTATGAAAGCATTATTATGAACAATTATGAAACCATTTAAACAATTTCCTTTATTGTTTAGTGCTAGTAATTATTGCTGAAACTAGAGACACACCGTTAATCTACCATTAGATCTCTCTGTAGCTCTGTAGAGCTTTTTTGCCTCTTCTCTGCAGAGAAATTCCTAGAAAGGTGACTCTAATTTTATCAAATGGTATTTATTAAAAATAAAGCATTTAGTGCATTGAGGTTGTTTTTCTTCATGATAATTTTTAACTGTTAGGTGGAGGGCTAGTACAAAGCTTAGTACATAACCCATCTTTTTATTAAATCACAGGTTCAATTCCCAAACAGCACAGTATATTCTGTAATCAGACATCTAAGACGAGTGATAACAGGTAAGGTATTAGTTTAATATAAGTATAAATATGAGAACTTCAGGATTTTATACTTGGAAGTTTTGAGTTTGGGGAATTTTTTCCCTTGAAAGGTTGCATTAGTAATCATCAGTGTTTCACACAGATGTGATAGAAATTCTGTTTTAGTGTACTTTTAATTTCCTGTGTGTACACATAGTGTTTTGCAGCTTTTAGTTTTTTCTCAGTGTGTTATGGAAGATGGAAAAGATATTTTCTACCTTCTTTGCTCATTCTTTTAAATTCTGTATTAGATTTCATTGTGCACATGTTCCATTGTTCATTAAACAGTTCTCTATTGAAACCTTGGTTGTTTCTAGTTTATTTCTGTCAGAAAAAAAGTCCTGCAATAAACACTTACCTTGTACACTTATGTGGCTCTATCTAGGATAAATTCATAGCTATAGGATTTAACCTGCCTTGCCAAATTTCCTTGCAAAGTGGTTGAGTCTTAAACTCCCAGCAACAATATATGAGAATGCTCCTTTTGCCCAAAAAACCTCATGATATATATTAGCAACATGTAAAAGTGTTTCAGTAGATTGAAAGCTTTTTCTTTCTTTTCAAAATAAATTAGTATGCCATTTTTGCTTTACTGATTACTGAAAACAGTATTTAGGACAAACTAGTGACTCAAATCACTGAAACTATGAAACCTAAAACTTATTCCTACCATAGTAGGTACTACATTTTTTTGTCTTTATGTTGTAAATAAGGTGTTTCTTTGGGTTTCCTTTTGGTTTTTAAAAGGGTATTTCCCAGCCCCCACACCCCTTGGAATTTTGTCACAGTGTGGTATAGAAAATCCTAAGTATTTTTCTACCAGTGATTTGAAATGATATGGATCTATAACATTTAATAGTTGTTTGGTTGGTTGGTTGTTTTTTCAAAGGGAGATACCACCAAATCATTCTTGGCCCAAGTGTAATTCCCATTTGGAGATAACAATTCCAAAAGACTTGAAACTAAAAGAAGCAGAGAAAGCTGATGAAAAACAGTTGATCATAGTAAGTATACAACTTGACCTTTTAGCTAAAATGTATTACACTATCTTATTTATGCACGTTGTCAAGGAATAAGTTCATTCTTTTCCCCTACAGAGCCTTTTTGTCACTGTAATTCTTCATTATGGAAATAATTGTTGATATTATGACAGCCACTCTCTCAGTGATTCCATCCTATAACAATAAAAATTCAAATTTCCTTACTTCTAGTTTTATTTACAACAGATTGATACTTTATTTCACATTATTTTCTTAAATGTGTCATTTGATCACTACCTTCTTTTAGTAGTTGGTTTAAATTTTAAAATAACATGGAACTTAATACAGATGATTTTAAATATGTATATTTTAGTATATGGTGTAATTGTAAAACTATATTTTACAGGAAGATAAATAGTTAATTTGAAATAGAAAATAAGTACAATTTGATGGCAAGGTAGAAAAAAGAGGGAGATAGTTTGACTGATGAAAAATCTAATTTGAATCAGTGAGCACAAAATTAAAAAAATGAAGAAACCCAAAATAATAGGAACATTTAATGTAGTTCCAGTTGACACAGTAATCGGATTTTTTGGTACTCGATAATTGGTTCTAGCTTTAATATGGGGGGATAATTTTGTAAGAATTGTCTAGAAATCTTTTTGAGAAAGATTAGTGAGGGAAAAAGTTGTTTAATCAAATTTAATACTTTTCTGTAGTCAAATCAGTATGATAGTGAAACAGGATTAATTAGACAATTAGAGTCTAAAGCTGCACCATCCAGAGTGGTAGCCACATGTGACTGTTGAGTGCTTGAAATGTCACTCACCAGGATTGAGGTATGCTCCAAGTGTAAATACATATGCTGTTGCAAAGATGAGTACAAGAAAACATTTAAAGTATCCCACTAAGTTTTACAAATATTTAATGTATGTTGAAATTATAACATTCGGTGTATGTCTTGTTAAATAAAATATATTATTAATTTTATTGGTTTGCGTCTGCAGTCTTTAATGTGGCTACTAGTAAATTTAAAATTACCTTTGTGGATCACATTTTTCTTGGATAGTGCTGGTCAAGAGTTGATGGTAATGATGATGTTATTGATCATGATAGCAGCTAATATTTTTCAATACATTGTTCCATTTCCTCCACTTACATTAACTAAGTTAAGCCTTAGAAAAAAGTATGAGATAGGTACGACTATTATTTTCCATTTACCAGTGAGGAAAAGAAACCGAGGTAGATACTTAGTCATTACTAAGAAAACTGCCTGCTTGAAGAGGTTGTTTGTACATCTGTGTTTGTTACTCACAGCAGTTAAAGAGTGGAAGCAACTAGAGTCCACCAGTGGGTGGATGGCTGAGCAAAATGTGTGTATATAGACGGTGAAATATTATGCAGCCTTAAAAAAGAGAGGAATTCTGACACATACTAAGATTGAACCTTGAGGACATTATCTAAGTGAAATGTCAGTCACAAAATGACAAGTACTACATGATTCTACTTCTATGAAAGGTGCCTAAAAGAATCAAATTCGTAGAGATAGAAAGCAGAATGATGGTTTCCAGGAGCTGGGGAGGAAGGAGGACTGGGGAACTGTTGAGTGAGTATAGAGTTTCAGGGTTTTTTATTTTGTTTTTTGACCACTCCTCACGGCATGTGGGATCTTAGTTCCCTGACCAGGGATCAAACCTGTGACCCTAGAGGTGGAGGTGTGGAGTCTTAACCAGTGGACCACCAGGGAAGTCCCTAGAGTCTCAGTTGTGCAAAATAAAAGTAATTCTGTGGATTGGTCACACAACAGTGTGAGTGTACTTAATACTACTGAAATGTACACTTAAAAATGGTTAACATGGTAAATACAATGTTTTGTATCTTAACCATAATTCAAGCAATTTTTTAACTCCCTGAATTTTCAGGTTAATATTTTGTCAATAGTTTCATTCTTTCAGAATGAGCTTCCCTTCAGTTTTATATGCAATCTTTCATTTACCATTTGATTTCTTTTTGCTCTGTGTCCCTAGCTGTAAGGCACTAGGATACAGTTATCTTCTGTTTTTTGTTTTTTCAGTAATTAGTTGAAATTTCCCAGTTTCAGAGCAGCAAGAATAAAGGAATTATGCTTTTAAAATTAATATTAAAGTTAGGTCATATTGCTGTAATTTGTCTTTTTAAATGAGGATAAGTACAGAAAACCTTTTGTAACCAGTTACTATGCTACAGCACAAGTATGAATTACTGGAGTATAGGTGATTATAGTCAGTCTTTCATACTTACTTGATATAAAGAAATTAGAGAATGTTTAATTTTACCCTTGCTCAAGAGTTTCTGGTGACATCAAAATACTCTTTAATATAACTAGAACAAAACTATTAAAGAGAAAAGACCTAAGACATTATAAAAAAAGTCTATGAAGCATTTATTCTAAACTTCAATGGTAAAATTATCACAGATAACAAAATACATACTAGTTCTCATTTATAAGTATTTGCCATTTGAGGCTTTAGAACTAAGTGTAGTGTTAAAGATACTTTCTCAGTTCTTTTCAGTTGTTATTAAATGGTGTGGAGTGAATGATTACTAAAATGGAAAACAATTCTTAATAAAATTACATACAGATTTTGAAGGTTAGCATCTTCATTTTTGTCATCAACATGGAATGTTGTTTTAAACAGTTCTCACTCTATGTTCACATTATAACTTTAGAGACTGATATTCTCAAAGTATTCTTTCATGGGGGGAAAAAAACCCTTTCTGTTTGTTTTTTTATAAATAGGATGCAGGACAAAAAAGATTTGGAGCAGTTTCCTGTAATGTTTGTGGCATGCTTTACACTGCTTCAAATCCAGAGGATGAAACACAGCATCTGCTCTTCCACAATCAGTTTATAAGTGCTGTAAAATACGTGGTAAGTGGAATTCATGACTTCTAAAATGCAGAATCAGATCGTTAGAGATGAATTGTCAGATTCAAGTCATTGAAAAAATTTTGTCTTTAGAAAATAGCACCATATACAAAGCCCCTGTAGTATATATACAGACTTATTTTTTAAAACAAAACCAAACATAAAACCCAGCAAATTCATTCTGGCTGGTGTATGTTGTGGGATTTTTAAATTTAACTTAATTTTTAAATTGTTATATTTTTAAAGTGTTATTGTACCTCTTCTAACAAGTAATGCTCTTCAACTTGAGTATTTTTTAAAATTTCCTTTGATTTTAATTGTTAACTATTGATAAGTCTGTTTAGTATTCAGAATAGCTTGACACAACTTTTTTTGGGGAGATTGATAGTGGTATATATTATACCAAATAGATTGTGTGGGGATTTCCTTTACCTTCTCTTTGCTAGCATAAGAGTTTTTCTTATTAAAGAACAATTCTTGATGGCTAAAACCTCAGAATTTGTAGTATACTTAAAAAAAAAAAATCCCACAAAGTAAATATGTTTTAGTATATATATTTTAATGTATGTGCAGTTGAGGCATAATGGGTATTATTTAATATTTGTTTTTGGAAATAGCAAAATTTTAAATAATTTTGAACCATTTCAGATATCTTGTGAAAATAGTAATTTAATATAATTGCTGTTTACCTGTATCTGAAATGGAATTTATTTTATACATGTTACCTTCAGTACTGTACACTCACATTAATAAGACCTCCAGGATATCTGAACTGAGATCACCAATTCATTTCACATAGGCACTAGATTTAAAAGATCTTTATTGGCTTCAGTTAAATTTGTATCCTTATCTTTGGTTGAAGAATTCATATTCGTGGTTTTATTTATTCAATTACTTCTTCCCAAGATAGATGGGGTTTTCCTTTTTTGGTTCCCTGCTGTGGTGATCCTTTATATTCCTTATTCCATCTGCTTTTCCCCTCACACACCCTCCTCCCACTTAACTAAATAAAATATAAGGTGTGTGGATATAGAATACCTATAGCTAGATATTTATTTATCATTTGAAATTTGTCCTTTTCCAATTTGACTCTGTTAATATCCTTACAACTTGAAAAGAAAAATAGGCCTATCAGGTAGCTAAGTCAATGGAATACTTCTGGGGCAGAAATACTTATTTATTTTACATCCACCAATCTGGTAGAATTGTATTCTGCTCAAGTTACATTATTTGATTCTTGCAGCCAATTTCCAAAAATTATAAAGAAATTTGGTTTAAAAGACTTAGTTCTTTATTTTAAGGGAAGTTCTTAATTTCTGAGTCCAACTGTAAGGAAATCAACCAGGAGATAATGTACTCTGCTCTTCCATTACACCAGAGGAAATTAGTTTATGGATCAAGGTGGAGGCATCACTTCTTAACAAATCCTGGCTCTTGCAAGTCCGTAAAGCAGCAGAGCAACTTAAGGAAGACTGATTCCTGCCCCAGACCCCCCTCTCCCCCTTCTTGATGGGACAGAGCTACAGGTTATTTTATTTACTTTGACATAAGCTCAAGAGAAGGAATTGAGTTTAGCAGTTGGCCATCCTTTGCTAACATCAGCGTTAATGTTCTTACCTTTTGTTGTTTTCAAACAGAGCTATACATAGATTGTAAGGTAGAAACTCCTCCAGAACTCTGTGGCATTCTTTTCTAGTGTATGGAGAGGGTAGAAAAGCACACCCATATTAAAGATGCTCTGTTGTGACCGCAGCGCTGGATTCTGGGTTGTCACTTAGGTGACTCTTTTGTGGGCACCTAGTGTTGTGTTTTTGCCTTAAGTATTCGTAAGTGTTTGATGAAGCATCTAATTTTTTTAAATGCCAGTTTATCTGTCGTGTCTGTTTCTTGGAGAGAAGCACTTAGAACTAAGAAGTCATTTTGTGCTGTGGCTTTTGTTTATATTTTTAATTTTAAATGAGCAGTGTTCAGGGATTGGGAATAAAGTTCTGTACTGCTTAATATAGAATTAATTCTGTACTGCTTAAAATAGAATAAATTAGAATAAGTGTTACTTCTTTTATTTTAATCAAACACTGTCTATAACATAAGCAGTTCTTCTTGACGGTAGAAATTTTTTCTTATAATTATTTCGTGATGATAATCTATGACAGGTAAAAATGTCTGAAGTCTTCTTTTCAAAAGATTCAAATAATATATAAGTTATATAGTCATAGTAGAAATTGATGCCACAGAACCTACTTTTAGTTGATTAAAATATTTTATCCCTTAGGTATTTTCTTTGACTTGGGGTAGGGGAGAAGAATGACAGTACTCTCTGTGTATTCCTTCATTGTACTCCGTCTGCCTCATTGACCCCATTTGCGGAAATGTATTTTACGTGACTTACTGGAAACTGTTTAGGAAGGAGCCTCATAAAGCTTCCTAGGGATCCTGGATTCTGGTTTAGACCGAGCTTCCCTTCAGTTTCCCTTCATGTTTTCCTAGAGGTGTGAGGAGAAAACAGGAAAAACTGCCCCAAGAGCATTCAGCCTTATTGCCAAGCAAGGAACTATCCAGAATTCAGCTGTATTATAAACTTTCAGTAATGCAGAAAAGGAATAATATTTTGGGTTCTTTGCAGAAAAACTGACTTAATCCTTCTTTACTTCTATCTTTCCCTTAACCTCCTTTGAATTGATTATCTGACTGAATGCATTGTGGAGGACCTTACAGGTAGGGTATTGGATATACCCTTGGCCTGCAAATTTAGGAACAAAGCCTGAAAGAAATGAAAAGTTAACAATAAAAGATTTAAACAGCTATTAAAGAAATAAATCAATATTAACTGTTTAAATTATAGATTAACTTTTCAGTTTAGAAATGATAATTGCTTTGGTAGAGCAGTGATCAGAAGACAGGTTGTTTTTCCTGTCTTGGTGACCAGAGAAGCTTTGAAGAAAGGCTGGACCAATCCCTAGTTGGCTGTATAGCTGCACTGTCCAGTTTGGTAACACCAGGCCTCTGAAAATGAGAAATGCAGGTCCTCATTCACACCAGCCGGTGCTCCGTTGTCACATGTTGCTAGATGCTACATGTCACTGTGGAGGTAGAATATTTGAATTGTCACAAGGAGTTCAGTTAGTGCTGCTACAAGTAGATTTATCAAAACAAATAGCTTTAGTGGAAGAGTAGGGATTCTAGCCTCTGTTCAGTTCAAATATTGCAGGGAATGAGAGAAGTACACTGGAGGTGATCCTGCCGTCATAGCATACCTACAAAATGAAGTCTTTAAAGCATCTTTAGAATTGAATCCAATTTTTCTAAAGTAAAACTTAAATTCTCGTGTATATTCTTTTGTTCCTGACTTATTCAATGAGTGAAAAAACCACTATGTCATGGGACTTTTGTGTTTCTGAATACCTTCTTTCAAACTATGAAAGATTAACTTAAACAGGTTGGCTTGCTTTTAGTGGTTAAGTCATTCAAAATGGGAAACCATGAATCTTGAAATACTCTAGCGATAATAAATATAGCTAACAGATTTTGAAGGTTAGCTTCAGAAAGCATTGTGCTTAATTATGCTTTAGACCAATTATATCATTCATGTCTTGTTAGCTGAACATAAGCGAAAGTCGCTCAGTCGCGTTTTCGACCCCATTGATTAGAGTTACTTGAAATTCTCTGGTCCAGAATACTGTAGTGGGTAGCCTTTCCCTTCTCCAGGGGATCTTACCATCCCAGGGATCGAACCCATGTCTCCCACATTGCAGGCGGATTCTTTACCACAAATTAACATATATAAGATACTAGGTTTTAATTATTTTAATTTCAGGAGTTATATTGTGTGTACAATTAAATTTAGTTCAGAAATAAATTGACCTCAGTCACTTTCAAACTAGTCTCAGATAATCATCTTCAGTGCTTGTGATACTGTGATTTATAAGAACAATATATTTTTTTTTGAGGCATGAAATCACCTTTTATTGAGAAGCTAAAAATGTATCAAAATGCACATAACAATGGCTAATCTAAATACTATCTCCTATCAAATGTATCACACCATCCTCCAAATCTAGAGCATATGCAGGCATAAACTGTATTAATCATGGTTAAGTGGGAAACCTTGCTTCCAAACATTGCTATTAATTCTCAGAAGATATATGCTAGAACCATAGGAGTAATTGGTGGGCAAGTGGCTGAGGAATACCAGTTAGAAAACAAAGCTTTGAGTGCTCAAAGTGCTTCTCTAGAAACTGTTGTATTCCCCATGGTGTTTAGGAAGGGCACTATTAAGAATGAGTGTGAGTGACAGTTGCTCAGTCATGGCTGACTCTGCAACCCCATGGACTATAGCCTGCCAGGCTCCTCTGTTCATGGAATTCTCTAGGCAAGATTACTGGAGTGGGTTGCCATTTCCTTCTCCAGGAAGAACAATATTTAGTTCCTGACTCACAGCTCCCAAAACCTTTGAAATTTCCTGAGAGATGGGATACAGTGTGTTTTGTTATGTTAATGAGATGACCTTTGGAACTAGCCTAAGGATGGGAGCCAACTACTGAGGGTTGGAACTTTCAGTTCTCACACAGTGATCCTAGGAGGGGATAGTAGGCACTGGAGATTGAATTCTGTTACCAGATTTAATCAGTCAATGATTTAATCAGTCCCACCTCTGGTGAAATCTTCAAAAAGCCAGGACAGGGTTCAAAGAGGTTTTGGGTTGGTGAACACATGGAGATTTGGAAAGGTGGTATTCTTGGAGAGAACATGGAAACACATCTTTAACAGTATTGTTGTTAATACAAAATTATTTTTGCACAGTAACCAAACATGAAGTTAAAATCTTCTGCTTGGTGGTAGTTAAGGTATATTAATACTTTTATTATACCATTTTATAAAAGTAGAAAAAAACAGGAAATACAGATAAGCCAAAAGGAAAAAAATTAAATCACATTAATAACCTTAGTTTATAATTTGGTGTACAGTCTTACTGACTTTTAAAATATTCAGAAGTACATGTTTGCTTTTAAAAATCATCTCAACAAATCTTTTTACATATTTCAAGAGTCTGTAATTTGTTTCTCTTATGCAGTTTTTCTGCAGTTTTTTATGCTGTGTGCCATGGGTACTGTCAAAAAGAGCATGTGACTGAATTTTGAATGAGCTAATTTTAATTTACTTTTGTTTCTAAAGATTAAAAAAATTTTTTTAATGGCATTTGGAGTATGTTTATTTAAACAACAGCTGTTAGCCTTGTCACATGACAAGAAGCACCACTAGTATCTGAGAAGCCCCTTTGTGCCCCCGTTGCAGTCAATGCTTGTCTCACCCTCAGGTCTGATCACTCTGCCAGCTGGATTCATTTTACATTTATTTTTCACTTCTGAATAAATGGTATTTGCGTAAGCCTTGGACCTTTGGCACAGTTTGACAATTGGGTGATTTGAATTTTCCAAAATAAAGTTCAATCCCCATTCCCCCCACTACCACCAAATAGCAAATCCCCATGTATTTTTCACTTGGCTTCAGCATAGCAATAAACAAGATTTTAAGAGTATAATCACCTTTAAATTTTAATTCCTTAATATCAGCTATTCCCTCAGGGTTCAGAATCTCCCCAAATATCTCATAATTTTCTGTACTGTTTGAATTAAGGTCCATATATTGCACTGGTTGGTATGTCTCTTAAATCTCTTTTAATCTAATGATTCTTCCTCTAGGTTTTTTTTCCCTTGCCACATTTGTTGGTGGTCTTTTTGAAAAGCTAGTTATTGATTTTATTTCTCAGAGTAGTCTTTCATGAATATTTCCATTCAGCCTTTAATGAAAGTGATTAGTAGGAACTTTTATAGTTGGGATGTAATTTTAACACACAAATCTTAAATGTTTGATTGATGAATTTTGACAATTGTATATACATCAATACATTTACCACCCGATGTGTTTTGTTTTCAGTTGTAATCTTGTTCAAATAGAAAAAGAGGAAAACCCCTTCCATTCTTGAGACTCTAAAGTCTAGAATAACTAGAACAGCAAAGGGCAAAAAAAAAAAAAAAAAAGATCACTGATTGCTATTAGCAGTATAAAGCTTTCTGCTTTTTAGCAGCCAGATAGGTGAATTAAGAATGGGATTTGGAAAATACCACTTGCTAGCAGAGGGCCGTGTGTAACGTCTTAAGAGCTAAAGGTGAAAGGTGTAAAGGCACTGCATTGAAATTTATATCTTTGGAGAAAGCTGTGGCTATTTGGTTATTCCTCTAAATCACATTTACCCTTCAGCAAACAGCCTCTGCTTCAGTTTCAAGCAGCAGACAGACTTCGTCGCCTCTAAATTCTCTAAAGATAGGAGGATCATGTGGTTATTGACTCCAGGAAAGAGTTAACTGCAATTGAGGCATATAAATGTCTTTAGTCTCTTACTTGACAGTTTTTAGCCACGTTGGTTCTTTAATCTTTGCCTTGTCCGAGGTTTGAACTTATTTTTGCATGTAACTTGGGGGCTTTGTTAATTGTGTTTTCTTAAAGTAGTACATTGATTGTAGTTTGACACCACTGGAAGGTAGAGTGGAAGTTCCTAAGAGTTCCTGAATAGTTCCTCTGTGTGAGGAATCATCTTAAAGCAGTTCTTTAAACTACTAAGTGATGTGGGTGATGACAGCTATTTTGTCCATAGCCTAGGTCAGGAAACAGAATGGTTTGCAGTGATTTGCCCAAGATTATATTGCTAGTAACTCAAGAAATGGGATTTAAGCCCTCAACTTTTAATCCAGAACTCTTAAAGCTTTCTCTTAAATATGCTGTCTTCATGGTATTAGAAACAAGCAGCAATAACTCTGCCCTTTGCAGTTCCTCCTGCTTATACACATACATGAAAAAACAACCATGTTAAAAACATTTTTTGAAATTGTATCAAATCCAATTGTGAAACATTTTCTCTATGAACATGCAAGTCTCAACTTGTTTCAAGAGAAAATTTTGTACAAAAAAGTCAATAAAGCAAAATAATTTAGTGCTGAATATATAAAGCAAAATAATTTATCTAGTGCCGATGGTACAGTGTAATGTTGGCCAGTGTTGTTATTTTTAAAGACAACAGGAAAGTAACATCAAATTATTTTTAGATAATTCAGCTCAGGAAACTATGACTTTGTTATAAGTTGGAGTTAGTTAAATTCTAAATCTTCATTGAAATTGTAGCTTAGTTTTTAAAATGAAAAGTCTCCATTCTCATTTTGTGTAAAATAGATTTATTTTAAATGCTTTTCCCCAAAATAACATTAATGTAAATTTGTTTTTTAAAGAGGATGATATCTCTTATGTCTTTTCAAAGCATTTACCTATATTCAGGTCTGGATATGATTCAGATTTCATTTCTGATTTGAAAAAAAATGACTTCTGTGACTACTATTTCTGCTCCTTTTTTCTTTTCAAATTTTGGGAACATATGACCATCCTAATTATAATCATCTGAATTTACTTTACTTTTGGGTGCTCTATTTTTTAAACAAATTCTGGTTTTAAATACTTTAATCCAAACAGTTGTTTATACCAAGTTTGTTACTAGACTTTTTGTCCCCAACTAAGAAACCACCCTTTCCCAAAAGACCATTCTGGATCATTGAAGAAAATCAATCTCCTTTCAGACCTGCCGTAGTGTTTTTTAAAAATATTGTTGCCTTTTTCTTGGTTTCATTGAGCTTTAATACTCTGAAACAAATCTCAGAAAGATGCTGGTTTTCTTTAAGATAAATACATTGCTTCTTGAGAAACCTTTTTATTTAAAGTTGGTTGGGTAAGACAAATGGAACAACCAGTTAAGCTCATTCCTTCTGTACTTATTTTTAACCTCAAAGCTCCTAGTTTTAACCTCTGGTTCAGTCCCATCTTACTAGATTTAAGTGGCTTTTGTTTTGTTTTTTTTTTCATGCAGGTTCTGCTCATTAATCACCACGAGTGTGGATCTGAAGAAGAGTTTATTACCTCTCTTTTTTTGAGTATGTTTAACTTCAGATACACACAACGTAGCCTCTCCTTCCCTATTAGATTCTTAGAAGGTAGTTATATTTTTATAGTATCCTTCTTGTGACTTTTGATAGTTGTGATCAATAAGAATAAAAACTATTCCTTACATATTGGGCTCCTGCATGCAAATCAGTTCATTTAAAACCTCCTGGAGGTCTTTGGCATGCCAGACATAAAACCACGAGTGTTTGTTTGTGGAGGTAACCATGTTCCAGAGAAATTTAAGACTTTAATTCTCTTATCAAGAAACTGGGAGAGTTATCCTTTAGGTTCTGGGAGTCACTGACTCTAAGGGGCTTGCTTTTGCTGTGTGATTTTCAAAATTAATTTAAAATGGAAAATGATAAATTAGAAATGCTTTTGTGGTCTTAGATCACTGAGTGAATAGTAGAAAGAAATTAGCTTTACATTGTACCTGTGTGTGCTTACCAAATTAGCTGATTTATCATGTCTTTTTAAACATTGACGAGCATATATACTTTTCCATGTTTGTAATTTTTAGACACATTGATGTATTTTTCTTATTGTACATGAATATGATGTGTGAAATGTGATAAATAAATTTTATTCTTTTTTTTATATGTATCTAGGGTTGGAAAAAAGAAAGAATTCTAGCTGAATATCCTGATGGCAGGATAATAATGGTTCTTCCTGAAGATCCAAAGTATGCCCTGAAAAAGGTAAATTTCCAGTGAAATTTCACACAGAATGAATAATTTTGCAGCTGATTTTAAGAGTATAATGTATTGCTGGCAGAGCACATTTAAACACCCCATTCTGAGAATAAGAAATAAGCATTTAGTCACAACCCAACTGAAAAATGAATGCTTTAACTTTGTAGTGTGTCATTTGTTGTTGTTGATTTTCTGAGTCCTGTCTGACTCTTTGTGACCCCATGGACTGCAGCAAACTAGATTTCCTGGCACTTCACTATCTCCTGGACTTTGCTCAAACTCATCTCCATTGAGTGAGTGATGCCATTCAGCCACTTCATCCTCTGTCCCCGCCTCCTCCTGCTCTCAGTCCTTCCAGCATCAGGGTCTTTCCCACTGAGTCGACTCTTCCCATCAGGTGGCCAAAGTATTGGAGCTTCAGCATCAGTCCTTCCAACGAATATTCAGGGCTTATTTCCTTTAGGATTGACTGGTTTGATCTCCTTGCTGTCCAAGGGAGTCTTCAAGAGTCTTCACCACCACCACAGTTTGAAAGCATCAGTTCTTTGGCGCTCAGCCCTCTTCATGGCCCAATTCTCGTACCCTCACATGACTAGTGTCTAGCATATGTGAAACGAATTTTTAGTGGATTGATTAGTGTCTCATATTATCGGTAATTTGAGTAATGATATAGAAGGCATAGTAAGTGCCAGATAAGTGATTTCAAGAATCAAAATACAAATCTGAATCATAATTTATAAAACTGAAACTAATAGATGTCATTTTATTCTGAGAGTAAATTTCTAATATCCTTGTTCTTAGTAACCTACAGTTCAGTATGTTACTGGTTAGTAACCCATAATAGATTAAAATCCAAAGAATTGTGAGTCATTTGCCTTTAGGAACTGAGTCAAGTGTTGCACTGTGGGATTTTTTCTAGGATTAAGAGGACTTGGGTTTTCATCACTGAATAAGGAATG
The DNA here is from genome assembly GCA_006410675.1 of Oreotragus oreotragus. Lineage (NCBI taxonomy): Eukaryota > Metazoa > Chordata > Mammalia > Artiodactyla > Bovidae > Oreotragus > Oreotragus oreotragus. Next base: position 233,251 of record SJYX01016111.1, read on the forward strand.
TGTTACATGGTATTCTGCAATTCAGAAGTGTGAATACTTAACCCCCTTAGGTGTCATTTGCATTTTAAACTTAGTGTCACAGATGAATGTTTATTGGACTGAGTATTTGCAGATTTTGTTTTTTAACTGGCAAAGGAACTGATGTTTGAGTGCCTATAAAAATCTTGACTTTGAATACCTACAAAAGTTTGAGCTTACCGTATTTGACCTTGACAAGAGTCCTAGGAGGTAAAGTGGTAGAAGCAGTTTGAGCATTATGGGTTCAAATCCCAGAAATCCCAGCTCTTTGGTTCCCAGTGTCCAATATCTGACATGGTAAAGTTATTTAATCTCTGAATTTTATTTCTTCCATATGCAAAGTGAGAAACTGTCAGCCTTTAAGAGGTGTTGGATTTCAATTAGATAATATTCATAAAGTGCTTTGCATAATATTTGGCCCTATAAACTTTTGATAAGGAATAACCATTTATGCCTTTTCTCTGTGCTCACTTTCACTCCACTGATGAGAGTACAAATTAAGGCTTGTGAAGAACAATGTGGCCGGCCTGGCTAAGGTTCCAGTGAAGTTCTCTCCAGTGGTCCATTCCGTGATGCTTACACTGGGAAGCCTCAGTGTCCGTATTACCTGTCAGAGGAGCTCTCTCTTGTTCCCAGACTATTGGGCTTGACATTACTCTCCATTCTTTCTTCCTTTTGCAGATTGGTCCACAGAACTTGAAAAACATTTAGTGATCAGGATAGTCATTCAGAGGCACTCTTTAGAGGATGTTCTGCTTGGAATAATATGCTCAATTTATTGAACTGAAATAGAGCATATTTTTACATATATAAAATGCTTATGTTTAAAAAATTATTTTTCTTTATTTGGCAGGTTGATGAAATTAGAGAGATGGTTGATAATGATTTAGGTTTCCAGCAGGCTCCACTCATGTGCTATTCCAGAACAAAAACACTTCTGTTTATTTCTAATGACAAAAAGGTAGTTGGTTGTCTAATTGCAGAACATATCCAGTGGGTAAGTGATTTTTAAAGAATGGTTGTATGTGGTTTGGTGTTTAAAGAGTTAGAGCAATAACATCATTCTGGTCAGTTTTTCAACATTCTGTGTAAGGAAGAGTATGAGTGCGAGAACTCCTGTGCATAATTTTTTTACTACAGTGAAGTTGTCTTGCATGGGAGTTTGTTTAAGTCAGTAAATATAAGATAAAAATTCTGCAAATCAAAAGTACTATTAAATTTTGTTTAGGACGTTTCCTTGTTGGCTACTAATGAAATGTCTGTCTCAGTCCCCTTCAGCACTGACATAAATCAAGGGTTGCCAGATTATAGTCGGAAGGCAAAATCTAGCCTGTTTTTTACAACACTTAATTGTAACATAGCTGTCGATTTGCTAAAGTATTGTCAGTGGCTGCTTTCACACTGCAGAGATTGAATTAAGTAGTTGTAAGGGGCCAGTTATGCTGCACCGCCTGAAATACATTTCTTGGCCCTTCACGAAAAACTTCCCACCCCTGCATTAGGTTACCACTTCTTTGGTTGAGCTCTATTGAGGACTTGGCTTGTATTTAAGAGCCAAATGTAAACAAATAATAGAATTATAGTAGAATTGGTATGTTAATATTGTAAGATGGTCCCAAGTTAGACCAATTTAAGAAAACAGAAGATTTTGGACTTCCTAATCATGCTCACCTTGAGGTAGGTGAGGTGAGGTGAAGTCGCTCAGTCGTGTCCGACTCTTTGCGATCCCGTGGACTGTAACCTACTAGGCTTCTCCGTCCATGGGATTCTCCAGGCAAGAATACTGGAGTGGATTGCCATTTCCTTCTCCAGGGGATCTTCCCAACCCAGGGATCGAACCCAGGTCTCCCGCATTGGAGGCAGACGCTTTAACCACCTCCTGTGTATTCTGTCTTATTTTCAGCTGAGTTCTTGCTCATGAATTCAGTGTGCATTGGACTTGCCTTTTTGTTTAGTTGATGTTTTTTAGTATGTTAGTAGTTGCCTGCAAGTATATATGCTTCATCATAAAATTTTCTAATAAGGTGCAGAGTTGAAACAAATATGTGTGATTAATGTCTATATGTTAAGCTACATAAAAATACAATCTGAAAAAAAAAATTCAACCTGACATTGTTTAAGAATTTTGCTATTTGTAATCACAAATTTGATTTCAATAAAAAGCTGATGAGGTAGTTTGGAGATATAAATTTGACATAAAAGCACTAAGCCATAGAAGCTTGCCGTCCTGTAATTGAGTTAATTTTGCACAGTGCACATCTTTTGGCTTTATTTTTTCCATTGCCCCAGATTTATTCTTTGCTTTGTCATTTGTCCACTTGATAGATCTCTGAGTCTTGATTGTCCCACTTTTAAAAGATATCAGCAATGTTGTGCTTGATTTACCAATATGTCAAAGTGCTTCCTATGTGTATCGAATAACTGTGTTGTGTGTTTAAGGATTGTCTTTAGCAACTCATCCCTCTTAAATTCAATCCAGCTAGCATGATTTATGACTCCTGAAGAAGGTTAATAGTACCGTACCCACTTGAAGGAAGTATCACTTTTTTTTGTTTTTTTGTTTGTTTGTTTGTTTTTTTGAAGTATCACTTTTTATGTGGGACATAACTTCAGACAGAATTGATCATTGAAACAAATGAAGTTAATTAGAGGAGGGGAAAAAGATATTTGAAGTCAGATTTGCACAGAGTGATAAGGATATTTGCAGATTTTATAGATAGAGAGTATTCTTAAATTTGTTTGGCAAATGACTAAGCATTCAAAAAAAATTGCAGACATTTATCATGTTTTTTGACTGTTTCTTAGTGTGGTTTTTTTTTGTTGTTTGGTTGTTTATAATGAATGTTCTTTGATAAACTCGAGTGTTTCGGGGTTTTGGGGCCCTGCTGAGTGGCTTCTGGCATCTCAGTTCCCTGACCAGGGATTGAGTCTGGGCCATGGGAGTGAAAGCACTGAGTCCTAACCTCTCCCTCCCAGGAACCTCGGCACCCTTGTGTTTTTTTAATTCCTATTCTACCTAGTTCAAAAAGTGACTTGTCGCAGTGTTTATATTAGAACATAGACGTGCAGTACTTGCTTGTTTATTCTTTGTTAACTCTCAGTTGTGTTGTCTGATTGTTTTAACTTTTGTACCTCATTCTGTCAAAAGGCTGGTGGTGTCCCTTTTTGACCACTAGACTGGCAGAAGAGATGTATGTTTTTCAAAGTACCTTTTTTATTTTTAAGAAATAGGAGTGTAGGGAAAGGACCTTCCTAAACTTCTGATTCCTCTGCCATCCTGAGTCCCAGTTCTGCACAGCTGTGAACCCTGTAATGATGACAGCTATCACAGAAACAGTTGTGTGACTGCTGAGTTCACCACATGTACTTTTTTTTTTTTTCCCCCCCACATGTACTTTCACTGGTCCTAGAACAGGGGAGGTGGAGAAAATTAACATTCACTTCCTATTATGCGGCAGCTGTGATGGCCAAGTGCTTTGTATTTCCTTATTTAATCTCTCACAAGTCTCTGAAAGAGATGGCGGAGAGTTCCAGTTTATAGACAAGGAACCCAAAGCTAAATTAAGTAACTTCATCTCGTGGTCACATAACTAATAAGTGAGTTAGTCCAGGTCTGTTTATTTCCTGAAATGAGAGCAAAAAGCTAAGTGGTTCCTATGGTTTGTTAAGAAGCCAGATGGACGTAGCGATGACCTCACAAAAGGTCAGTATGAGACAATTCCTTAATAGTAGTCTCACTTTAAACACCCTGCCCCGCCTCCCCCTTCAAGAATGTCTATATGTGTATAATGACTCAACTTTGCTGTATAGCAGAGAGTAGCACAACATTGTAAATCAACTATACTTCAATTTAAAAAAAATCACCTATGAATTTCCCCTTAATTTTGCTGCATATAGGGCTACAGAGTTATAGAGGAAAAACTTCCAGTTATCAGGTCAGAAGAAGAAAAGGTCAGATTTGAAAGGCAAAAAGCCTGGTGCTGCTCAACACTGCCAGAGCCTGCAATCTGTGGGATCAGCCGCATATGGGTGTTCAGCATGATGCGTCGGAAGAAAATCGCTTCTCGCATGATTGAATGCCTAAGGTAACTTGGATGTAATCCTTCAAGTCATTGTCAGTAGTTTAGCATTTAAGCAGAGTTTTATATAAAGGTTGACATTTAGCTCATCGTAAATGTATAAACTTTATTTATATTAATTTAAAATTTGCATAAGATTGTCAGTATGTAAGAAGTATGGGAAATTTCTTGGGAGTTTAGCTTTTAGGAAAATTTTTAAGAATATTTGTAAATAATCTAAGTATCTCAATAGTTTTTCTTGATTTTATTCCTTTTTTTAAAGTATGAAAGTATGATAACACATTTACAGGAGACTTGGAAAATACAAACAAAGTTATATATATATTGCTTGGTTTTTAATCAAAGGGATAGAGATTCCAAAAATTACGTTTGTTTTTTTGTCTCTTGTATTTGCATATGAATTTTAGGAACAGCTTGTTAATTTTTGCAGAAAAACTCACTAACTATAGATCAATTTGAGGAGTAATGCCATTTTAGCCATATTAAGTCATCTGATTTATAATCATGGGATGTCTTTCTGTTGAGTAAGGTCTCCTTTAATTTCTTTCAGCAATGTTCTGTGGTTCTCATTTTTTAGGTCTTGCATGTCTTTGTTAAATTTAATTCTAAGTATTTACTTAGATTGCTGAGTATTTATGTATTTCATTGTTTTCTAAATTTCATTTTCAATTGGTCATAGAAATAAAATTCATTTTTTAATATTGATTTTATAATTTGCAAAGTTGCTGAACTGGTGTTTTATTAGCTGTTATTTTGGGAATTCCTTAGAATTTTTGTATATAAAAGATCGTGTCGTCTGTGAAAAGATAATTTTACTTCTCCCTTTCCAACCTGGTTGCTTTTCATTTCTTTTGCTTGTCTAATTGTCCTTGATAATAGAAGAGGTATGAGCAATATGGCCTTACCCTGTTCCTGATGTCTGAGGAAGTTTTCAGTCTTTTTTTAACTGTTAACTTTGATGTCTTTTGATGCTCTTTATCAGTTCCTTCTATTCAGAGTTGTTGGAGTATTTTTATCATGAAAAGGTGTTGGGTAAATGTTGTTATAACCATTGTTGCTTTTACAAAACAATTATTTTTAAGTTTCTAGAATATACAACATTATTTGATGGGTTTTTTCCACTTTTAATAGTTAAAAATAATTTTCTTTTTTTTACCTTCCACCCCCCCCCTTTTTTTTTTAAACAGGAGTAATTTTATATATGGCTCATACTTGAGTAAAGAGGAAATTGCTTTTTCAGACCCTACTCCTGATGGAAAACTGTTTGCAACACAGTACTGTGGCACTGGTCAGTTTCTGGTATATAATTTTATTAATGGACAAAATAGTACCTAACATAAGCTCATGCCTACAGTATCAGAAGACATCTACTGACGAGAATGGATTGGTTGTCGACTTAAACCAGGAACTAGGGCCATTTTTATTACAATGAACTCAGGACTGGCAACAACCAGAAGGTTGTTCCATTTTCATAAAATTGGAAAAAAAAAATGAAGTAATTGCTTATTGTTGTTTTGTTTTTTAAAGAAGATATTTTATTATCTTTTACAGAAATTTATGATTGATGTATTTTATCTATAGTTATTTAGACATGTTTACATGCAGCAGATAATTGTTCATAGTGGACTGAAAACTAATGCAAGGACTATGGTCTCAGTGATAAGTATAATTTGAAGTTCTTAATTGTGGCAATATACCAGTGTAGCTTGGTACTGTATTTTTTTTATATTGATCTGCTGATACCAGTTATAAAGATTGTATTTTCACAGAGTGGAAACCAATGTTTTTACATTATTATCCAAGAAGGGTGTGATGTGTTTAGGAATCAAAACTAATTCTTAAAGGGTCTGATAGCTACTTTAAGGGAATCATCACAAAAAAAGCAAAGCTCCTTGAGCAAGAGAGAATTTGAAATACTGAGTTTGTTCTTCTTCTCTCTTTTTCTGCTTCTTGCTGCCATCACGAAGCAGAAGGTGGGAAAGAATTGAAGCTTTCCTCCTTGGAGAACTGTGAATGACTCGAGTTAGAATGGTGCCCTTTAGTTTATTTTTCATTCTGGTTTCACTTTTGAAAATAAACGTCAACTTGGCACACTTTGGCTATTCACAATCCCAAAGAGGTTTATAAAAACCTGTGGACTAGTTGCAAGCTAAATATGTATGAATTGGTATCTGCTTTGTTACTCCTCAGAAACACTACACTGGGTATATGCCCTCATTATTGGACTTCATTTTGATACTTGTCTATCCTTCATAGTGCCCTCTACTTTTAAAGGGTTTATATGTTGAAAAACTGCTGTGGCCTTTTATGACTTGTATATAGTGTAGAATAAAATAATAAAATACTTGATAGTTTTTTCTAAGTGATAAACGTGAAATGGTATGTTGTTATTGTGCTTTTCAGGAAGTCTGTTAGGTTTGCTACCTTGAAATAAGATTAAAACAGTGGGTTTTGAAAAGGTAGTTTTCACCAGTTTGTTGCAGAATCTGTATGTCAGTAACATCTCCAAAAGACAAGATCCTGACATGGGAATTTTCTGGTCTTTCAAAGAAATGAAGAGCCATGGCCCAAGAATGAAACACCACTATGATTTAATATAGGTGAATGTTATGAGCTGACATTAAAACCAGCTAAAAATTAAGACTTTTAAATTAAGATCAGCATATTGTGATATATGATATATATCATTGTGCTATATACGTGCACACACATTATCACCCACAGATGTGTGATTAATTGAGTGGTGTGAGGCTCTGTACCTGTCAGTAGGGTGGAATGGTAAGGCAGTGTGACTGTTTCTTCTCATTCATCATGATGGTCCAACTCTTGACACTGCTTTTCTCTTTGGTCTTGAGACTCTTCTAGTCATCACTGGTCTGAAGGTTTGCCTGACCGGGAACCCATGATTTTTTAAAAACAGGATGAAGACTTCAGGTGTAGCATAGATGTTCTAGTAACTGTTAAACTCACAATATAGGCCCAGATCCCATAAAAGCAATAGGATTCTTTGGGTAGCCATACTCGGTGGGTTTCAAAGGGACTTGGAAGTAGACAGGTCGTATTTATTGGTTGGTTTAAAGGTTACCATTACTAGGAAGATTGTTTCTTTTCATGTTTATATTAAAGATACAACCCCTCAAATAAATTTTACAGTCTAGCTATTTCTCCAGGAAGAGAATTGTTAATCATATTTAACACTTGTGGGTTTGCCATGTGTCATACCGTGTGTTTGTGCTGTGCTTAGTCACTCAGTCGTGTCTGACTCTCTGTGACCCTATGGACTGTAGCCCGCCAGGCTCCTCTGTCCATGGGGATTCTCTAGGCGAGAAGAATACTGGAGTGGGTTGCCATGCCCTCCTCCAGGGGATCTTCCAGCCCAGGGATTAACCTGAGTCTCCCACATTGCAGGCAGATTCTTTACCATCTGAGCCACCAGGGAAGCCCAAGAATACTGGAGTGAGGAGTGAGTAGCCTATCCCTTCTCCAGGGGATCTTCCCGACCCAGGGATCGAACCTGGGTCTCCTGCACTGCAGGCAGATCCTGTACCAGCTGAGCTACCAGGGAAGCCCTAGGGATGGATTATTTAATTATGACAGCCACATAGGTAGAGTTTACAGGTGAGGAGTCTAGAATTTAGACAGGCTTATAGGAGAGGCTGCAGTCTTTGTGAAAGATACGCAAATTGAACTAAAGCTGTGTAGGTGAAAATTAGACAAATGAACTCTGAGAAGTTAAAATTGAAGAATTGATGGAGTTGGTAACTGACTAGAGAAAGATCATGACAGGAGAATCTGGGTAATTTTGGTTTAGGTAGCAGAGTAGGTGGATTTTGGGCCGAGAAGAGCATACTGGAGAATTGGGGAAGGATGAGCTTGGTTCTGCTCACAGTTTGAAGGTGGTTGCTGAATCTCCAAGTGGAGATATCTCTTTGGTGTATATAACTGAACATGTAGACCTAGAGTTTGGGGAAAGTTTGAACTAAGCCAATTTATTTAATTATTTGAAGATTTAGAGGAGATCTCCACCCTGGGGTTTATAAAATTAGAGGGTGGAAGAGACTATTGAAGAACTTGTGAGGATGCACATGCAAGGGGAGAGCCAGGAGAAAGTGGCAGAAACCAAGACTCCAGGACCGTCGACACTGTCACACGGCTGAAGATGGAAGAGTGACAACAGAAGCAGCATGGTCTCTGTCGAGTTGTGGAGGTGCCAGTGCCACAGTGAGTAAATGCCAGTGGTCACAAATGCCAACAGATTGATTCTGTAGTTGCTAATTATATAAAGGTGCCTATAAATGTTTTCTCAGCTACCCTTAATAGTTGGGCTGAATGTCTAGTATATTGACATTATAGGATCCACCAGTATAGACACCCTGCAATCTTATACACTATGCTCTTGTTTACGTGGACATACAATGGTTTCATTTGTTTGTCAGCATTATAAAAATCAGTATTTTATCAGTTTATAATGTGCAAGAGTGAACTTGATATATCTACTAAAATCATGACTATCATAAGAACAGTAAATACAGTAGACATACACTGATATTTTAATTGTCACTTACTTTGCATGGCTGCCCAGCTAGGGCATCTTGGTAGGAACACAGCCACATTCCTTCCTGGCTGTGTTCACTGGCGGTGGAGGTGGCTAAATTGATTTCTGGGGTAGCGACTGCAGACACACTTATGCCTTCTACCTGTTCTCGTGGCTCTTGGGCTTTCTAGCAGATCAAGGGAAGATTCTGTCTTAGAACAGCAAAGAATTCGTAAGAAAACTTAATTGTTGATGCTTTTTTCTAACTATTCCTATTCCATTTGCTATCATCATCACTGAAGTACAGTTGACAGTTGAACAATGTGGGCGTTGGTGTGCTAATCCCACACGTAGTTGCAAATCAGGTATAACTTTGCAGTCGGCTCTCTATATTAGCACTTTGTAGATTCAACCAACCAGGGATTGTGTAGTACTGTAGTACATTTTTTTCTTTTTTCTTTTTTTTTGGGAAAAATTGTGTGTAAGTACCCCTGTGAAGTTCAAACCTGTATTGTTGAAGGGTCAACTATAGATTCTTTCCTCAGCTTAATACTTGACAGCTAAGACATAGGAATTTAGTGTTTCCTTGGTCCCAGAGGTCCTTCCTGCATCTTCAGTGATGATTTTTTTTTCAGGGAAGCCAGGGTTTCATTGTTTTATCAATATTCTCTTAGACCCAGAGGGAGCTTATGAGCTTCTTGCCATGACTGAAGACAAGCCTGAGCAATGTGTGTTCTCTGGATATTGTTCAGCTCTACGTAGTTGAAAACAAAGGTACATCAGTCAGTTTCACAGCTGGTAGTCTTTCCAAGGCAGCTCATTGGAGTTTGTAGTGGGACACTGGCAGTTTCCTCCTTGCTCCTGAATCTGTCAGCATACTTAAAATAGTCATGGCCCTCCTGAGGCAACAGCTGGGGACCTCTGACCCTAAAGAATGGTTTTACAGTTCTCTATCAAAGGTTATTTTAGCACTGTCAATATAATAGAGCTGAAAGTCATTTTCACCCCCTGGAATAAGAAGTTAATTCTCCAAAGCTGGTGAAATTAGAATTTATAAATAAAATGGAGAGTAACCTTAGGTTATACTACACAATTCTACCATCCCAAAGTCAGCTTCTTGGGACATGGAAATGAATATAGTTGCCATCTATAAAATAAAGATCGGGGATGCACCATGGCTATTTCTAACATCTCTTTAATCATTTCTAGATCTGTTATTCATAATTATGTGGCACTCTGCAAGTGGGCATGGTGTGTAGATACTTTATATGTATGTATCTTCTTTGGATAAGCTATAGATTGTCAGTCCACAGATACTTACTCAGCACTTTCTTGCACCGTTAAGCCAGAATAGTAGAATCTTAGAGTTATCCAACTTACAACAGGTGAACTTGTGGCCTTTCTCGGACATTGGCAGAACCAGCTCATTCCATTTTTGAACATACCAGAAAATGTAAAGAAAACACACTTTCTTTTTAGGGGGTGGGGGAGAATTTAATACATTCACCAAATTCAATGAAAGGACAAGAATGTACTGTCAACACAAGACAATTTAGAATCATAAACAAAATGTGAGGTAGACTGACTAGTGAAATTCACCAAATTTTGGTTAAGAAACTTTACAGTAATAAAGTAACACAGGTGCCTCCTTTTCTAACAATCACAAGAAGCAATTGCATAAATTACAGCCCCAAAAATCGAATACAGCAATTCTCATTGTAAGTTTACATTCAGTACTAACCTGTGTGAACCCTCACATATGGCAGGGTTTAACAGGTCTATAGGTCAGTTATTCTGCAGGCCAAGTGAACACATTCACACCATGATATTCTAAGGGCTGGCAAGGCTCGAAGTGGAACACACCAGGGGTTGTAGTAACCAAATCATGGTGGTCTGTGCTTGTGCAATTTTATCCTTAAAGGAGAATGACCTAACATTCTCTAAAGAATTATACTGATAAGGTGATTTTAAAAGATCCAAGCCTTAGTAAGACAGACTCTGAAAAGAATAGGCAGGTCAGTTTAAATTCTCCATCATCAGGGTGATGGTCTTTTGGCTTTATTCTGGCATTTCTCTTCCACAGAGTTAAACAGAATTTAAGAGATGATAATCATCTGATTTTTTCAGAGTGTAGCCCTAACAAATATGGAGTCTCCACAGCTCGAATAAGTACTTAAAATCTTTTTCCTGAAACTGAAGCCATAAAGCCAGAAGAAGCCCTGAGAAGCCATCTGCCCCAGGAACAGCTGTTTTAGGATTATTTCAAGTATTTTATTTGCCCTATATAGTAAATATTGGAATATTGCACAAATAGTGGGTTTCTTGATATCATTTGCAGTAGGCCCTTTCAACAAAACAAGTGAACTACATTCATATCTAAATCAGCCTGCTTCAGAACATACCTCTTTGCCAAAAGTTCTGCTGTACTAAAATTAACAAGTATTTTTAAAGCATATATAAGGCAGGTCCTCTTTAAAGATCAATTAAAAATGGAATTTTTAAAAGGAATTGTTCATTTTAAGATACATAAACAACAAAAATAGCTATTAAAACCAAGAGATATGAAATCATTTCCAGATTACTACATTCTATCTTTTCACTCTCTGTAAACTCCGTATCACAAACTAGTAAAGCTGGTCAGGTAACACTATTTGTTCTGAGTGAATACAGGCTTATTAGCAGGCCCCTCTCAGTAGTTTCAGGCCTTAAACAAGACATCTATTCAAGTAAAAGTGGCTGTGTAAAGTGGAGATAAAGTGAAAGTGATATATGGGCTAATAAGAAAAATGTCAAGCCATCAATGAGAATTGAAGTAACTTGGAAGAATCAACTTCCAATAAACTTAGTATGTTCTAGAACATTTTCTAGAAATCTGTTTTTGATTAAAATATGTGGTAAAAGTTTGTATAAACCTATGCCTCCTACTGTTGATACTGAACAAAGATCCCCTACTGATTTTTGAGTCAAAAAGACTTAAATGGAATTCTTTACTACACACACACACACTCACTCACTCACTCACTGGTAGAATTAAGTAAAACAGCATCTCTCTATATGGCTCTGTTTCCCATTTCAGCAGTTTCTGTGGTATTGTCAGTATAAGGCAGCTAATTCAGTGTATCTTTGAAAGGAAACTCTGCTTTAGTCTTTGAAAGGAAACAAACTAGTTCCACTCCACATAGAAGCTTAGCCTGCCTGACATTTAGCTTTGCTGGTGCCAAATGTTTAATTACAACCCAATGGAGTGGGTGTGGGGTGACTGCTGAAACCTTCTTAATTGGCTCAACTTTTGAATCAGGTTTTTCTTGTACAAGATTAATCACATATTCTCACAGGCATGATGTGCTTAAGAGACTGGAAACATTTTTAAAGAATGGATAAAGCAAAAGAACTTAAGCCAGGAGAAGCTGCATAAATACACACAACGCCTGCTCTGCATTTACTAACATGTTTGTTCAGTTTAAATAGTAAACTTTCAACTCCTGTGGAAATTTTGCCAAAAGTTTCAATACATACAAGATTATAAATCATAAACTAACACTGCACAGAGAAAGACAAGGCTACATTTTTTTAAATACAAATATCTTCTACATTCTGTCATTTCAGACCCCTGAGTAATACTGTACCAAAGTACAGATCTGAAGAGAAACTGAGGGCTCAGGCCTCAAATGTTAATCTTCAATTAATTCCACACCAATGGTGTGAGTCTCACGTAACACATTCAGGCTCGCTAACGCCAAGAGTCAGTTTTCCCCTGACAGAGCATAGTAGAAAAAAACAACGCAGCGTCCATGCGGTTTCTCCACAGTATTTCCTCCTCAGGCTCCCGTGGGCAGACCACATCTTGAGTTAATTGCATAACTACCTAGGGTGGAGTTAACCTGAATTTAAGGTCCTGAAACTGGAAGTGAAGGAAAGTGATGCCCTCCCGAGATCTGGGTCAGATTTGGGGGTGGGGGTTTCTTTGGAGAACAGACAATACATGTTGCACTTTGCTCCACAGTGATTGTACTTTAAAGGAAAAAATAAAATCCCCAATAGTTTTTTCTGCCCCACCCCACCTAGGCATCCCTCTGCTAGTTTTGGTCTCTCAAAGGGTCATACGTGGCGTCCGGTGAGAAAGTAGAGCGGCTTGTCGTCGCCGCTGTTGGCGGTCTGGAACTCGTCCCGGAGGCGGAACTGCCACTCGTCCTCCAGCTCCAAGCGGACAATTGTTTGGCGCAAGGAGCTTCTGTCTTGGCAGATGACGCACAGGGTAGCACCTTCAGGAGCGAGCAGGGATGTGTCTTAGGCTCAGGGGTTAAAAGGACTTAGAGAACCTTTCTTACCTCCCTCTGATCATATCCCCAAGCGAACACTTTTGAGAACCAACTATAAAAGTAACCTGTCAGGACTGTTCATTTGATTATTTACTTTGACTAAAGAAACTGATACAAATGCCAAAGTTTGAGAGAGTAAAGTGAGAGCCCTCCCAACCACGCCCCACCCCTTCTTCTTTTGTGTGTGAGTTGCTCAGTCGTGTCCAACTCTGCAGCCCCATGGACTGTAGCCCACCAGGCTCCTCTGTCCATGGAATTCTCCAGGCAAGAATACCGGTGTGGACTGCCATCCACTTCTCCAGGGGATCTTCCCGATCGAGGGATTGAGCCCAGGTCTCCTGCATTGCAGGCGGATTCTTTACCGCTGAGCCACTAGGGAAGCCCTTCCGCTGTGGTAACCAGCATTAAAACCCACGTTGTGCAGTTCTGTGAGTCCCGCTAGATCAGGGGTTCTCAGCCTTGGCACCGGGGCCACATGACTATTGTGGGGCTATTTTGTTCTTGTATGTTTAGCAGTGTCCTTGGCTTCCCACTCTGTGCCAGCAGCACCCCACCCTGTGACAACATGAAATGTCTCCAGATATTGCCAAATGCCCCCAATATGCTTCCTCCTGTCCCCCTCCCCCCACACAGCTCCAGATGTGTTTTATACATGCACATATAAGTAAATACAATTTATCCTGTTCTCATAAAAATGGCATGCTGTACACAACATACTGAACCTTTTTTCACCAACCTCAAGAGTCACCTTATCAAGGTTATTTGTGATGCTTAATCTGCAGTTTGTTCTTAAGCAAACCTCTGTATGCTATACCTGTTGAAGCAACTTTGGCTTCTATTCCAGAATCGTAACTCACTAATTTTTATTGAAATTAGATTTATATGAGAAGCATTTGCATTGCATCTTCCCTATGTAAAATTAATAGCAGCAACAACATCTTTAAACCTGGCTATATTTATCCACATTTAGCCTAACTCCCTTATTTGAAAAAAGTCAGTGCCCCAGTTTCAAAGGAAGGTATTCAGCTTATTGGCCAAATGAGTGTTAAAAGTGCTCTTTTACGCTTTTCACCTCTGCATTTTGTCCAGTGGGAACTAACGGCACTCACAAGCAGGATACTGAATTGGACTTACCTTTGAGAAACTTAAATTTCTTAAGAAGATCAGCACCTACAAAAGAGTCACAGAGGTACAAGAGGAGTCCGCCAAAGCACACCCCTTCACAGTTGACGCCGCTGGAGTGGGGTCTGGAGCTGATGTAGCATACGGCCACCTGCAACCATCAAGCACAGAGCACGCTAGCATCTCAGAAGCCGGTAAAGCCTCTGCATCGTCAGTTGAATGATCCGTGCCTGCCTTTCTAGCTGTCCCTCTCAGGGTCAGGTAACGGAGACATGTTTTATTGGAACTTAAGGGGGCTGCTTATCTGAGCTTTATAGTCCCTTTGTGTGTAACCTACTTAAAGCCTCTCATTTCTCATAATAAAGGGTAGTTATGAGAGAAACTGCCAGATCAGGAACAAGCCCATCTACCTGAGCGCCCCGGCCCCTCCTCCTTTACCTCTGGTCCAATGTTAAGGTAGCAGTCGATGGCCAGCACGGGGCTCCGAAAGTTTCGGATAGCTTTGGGGAAGAGTTTGTAGGAGGCGTGCTGCAGGAACTTCTCCAGGAGGAACTGTGCTGGGGCTGCCAGAAGGGTGTGCTCACTGTCGGGAGCACAGACGTACTGTAGGGGCAGGATAGGCGCCATGCTCTCTGACACCTGGAATCAGAGCCAAGGGAGTGATGGGAAATGTTTGCATGGGCATTGTGTGACCCCCGCCAGGAGAGCACGCCTGCCTCCTGACAGCTCGCAGGAAAGGCAGCAGCACCGTCTTGTCATCCTGGGGTTCTGAAATTCTTCCCGTTGGATTTAACATAATTTATATGCAGCAAGGGCCCGAGCAAAGGCTGAAGGAGGCTTCTTTGAAAGTTTGCGCATTTAGCATGTACATTGTAAGGACCAACAGAAACCTTTTTACAGCACTACTGGATGTGGATGGGTTAAATCCCATCCTGTCAGCACCAGTAAAAAAAGCAAGGAGGTCTTTAAGCTCCACTGGATAGTCCACATGCTATAAATGATTGTGCATGCCCAGTCGAGTCCATCTTTTCTAGCTCCATAGACTGCAGCCTGCCAGGCTTCTCTGTCCATGGGATTTCCCAGGCAAGAATACTGGAGTGGTTGCCATTTCCTTCTCCAAGGGATCTTCCCAACCCAGGGATCAAACCCGTGTCTCCTGCATTGCAGACAGATTCTTCACTGCTGTGCCTCCTGGGAAGCCCTATAAATGATTAGCTACCAGCAAATCTTATAAACGGAAAAGGGTAGGCCCATAGAATTAACCCTTAACACGTTTTGATCTGCCTTACTTTAAAAAACTGGCAAAGGACCATGCAAGCGAGCAATTTGATTGACATTTCTCTCACCTGCTACATAAAGAATGTAAAAAATGTTAACTTTGCCAGTTTATAGAACACATTTGAAACTAAAGCTTTGATGGAGTTAAGCCTTAAATCTAAAGAAAGGTAATTTTTTGAAATTTCAAAACTTAGGTTTGGTTCTAGATGAGACCTCAGGGAAACAAGACATTAAGAGGGGCCTCCCTTGTGTTAGCTCACTTTCCAGTCTAGTGGCACGTAATTAATGCTGGTACCAGAAAACAGATATTGAGGGATCATCTTATTTTCAGCAGGAGACTCAAGCTTGCCAACTTACCATGATCTTTGGTTTAATGATAAAGTCCCTCTGCCCACCGACTTGCACATGTTTCTTCATGAGACTGAAGTTGTTAAAGCGGCAGATGAGCAGTCCACTGCTGTTGGTTCTCAGGTTGAAGTCAACATCTTCACAGAAATACCTAAATTAGAACCACAATGGCAGGGTCCGTGGACTGTCACCTCTCGGCTGTGCTACTTACAGAGACAACATCTGTGGCAGATGTTAGGTGACCACCTCAAAGAGAGCCGGCCTCTCCCCAACATGGAGCTGGCTCCGTGAACACTGGCTTGTGTTGTGATGCCCTGATGGGGGCACTACAGTCATTCAGGAAGGAGGCAGTGAGGTGACTGGTCCCAGACATGGCACAGCACCTTCTTTAGGCACCCCTGAACTGAAACAGGACCACATACTCTGTATATTCTAGTGGGACAGGAGTGCAGAGCTGCTCCCAGTGTTAACATCCTGGCTGCAAACAGGATGAAGCGTCTGCCAAATTTAAAACAGAAGTGAAATCGCTACAGAATATTCTAAGAGCTGCAGCTCAGGGGTTGACTTAAGAGGGACTTGACGGTCTCTGACATTCTTCCTTGGCCCTTTCGGATTTTCTGGGATATGTGCACCGTTCATTCGGGAGGCAAGGCCAGGGCTAGCTGGCTTTTCCCTACAGGATCCAGATCTCAGGGTCTTGCTAACATCTCAGGAAGTAACTACCTTCCGAGTTCTGAGTGAAAGGTTAATCGTGAATAGGTTTATGGGTCCACACACTGATTTCCATTGATGAAACAATTTGGTCCCTGTTTCAGTTCTTGTGGAATAATAAGATGGCTGAAATATGTTTCCTAAGCATTTCACATTGCAGCACTTGTGACGGAGTCTGGGTCAGTTTGAACAGTGATGAAGGGGCACTTGGGGGCTTGCGATGCCCCATTCTCTGGCCGTATAAACAGAGTCTTAGTTTCTCAGAGACGAATAAACACATTACAGAGGCTGGAGCTGGGCAGAAACAGTCAGTAACCGGCAGGATGATGTGCATCCAGGAGCCCAGCTTACCTGTTGAAGTCGTACTGCACGTTCTGAGTCAGGTCTATGTTGAGGAGGATGAAGTCGTGCACGTGGCACCTAGAGAACGGGACCTTGAGGCTCCGAGAAGTCAGCCTGCTGCTCCACTTCTGGATGCCCAGGATCGCGTAGTGCACGATTTTCGGTGTCGCCTCCATGTGCTGCAAGACACTCTTCAAGGACACATTCTTACTGGAAACTCCTGTTTCCATGGGCTGGCTATGAAATGCAGAGTTCGTTTACATAAGAGATCACTCAGTATCACTGAAGACATGGTCACTTGGGAAGAGCTGACACTACTCTACGGTATTAATGTCTGTAAAGGACACAACTAGCTGGTCGACTTTCTCTTAGTCTGGAGTGGACAAGGATGTCAAGCCTGGTTTTCATGCTGCCTGTCACTGCTGATCTAGAGAAGCTGCCTTCCAGGGGTGAGCGTCCTTGTGTGTCTGACTCTTTGCTACCCCATGGACTGGAGCCTGCCAGGCTCCTCTGTCCTGTAATTTTCCAGGCGAGAAGACTGGAGTGGGTTGCCATTTCCTCCTCCAGGGGATCTTCACGACCCAGGGATCTAACCTGCACCTCCTGCACTGGCAGGCAGGCTCTTTACACTGAGCCACTAGGGCAGTCCCCTGGGGTGAGACTGACCCCTTAAAGGCAGAGAAAGAAATCCGGCCCATTTTCAAGGTGAGTAATGAACAGAGAGTTACCAAAGAGAGGCAGCCAGAGGTTAGGAGCACACAGGTACTCTTCCCAGTTCTGGTAATTATGGTATAATGGAATATTTCTCAATGTCCCGGCTTCAAATCCACCAGGGAAATGAGGTCACAGGGTCACACGTCTGAGCTGGAAGGGCCTTGAGACCATGTGGCACAGTGTTTCACTGGGGTTGTGAACATCTGGGCTCATTTATTGCATACGATGTCTTCCAGGTTTAGTATTTCATGGTCCTCATGGATCCCCTCACCGCTGTGCCAGGAGGAGAACATGTGTTTTGGCCCAGCCATAATTTTATAGGGGATGGAATTGAGACAGATGGGATAACTTTCCCTTTTTCATCTAGACAGTTAGGAAGAAGAGCTGGGGCTAAAAACCATCCCAACTTAGAAGCCGGTGGTCTTTCTACATAAACCACAGTGTCTTTCAACAGACTTGCAGCAGACCAAAGCTGCGATAACACAAAACAGTCCAGGAATTTAATGGCATACCAAGTGTCTAGATTAAAAAATCCCTAAGTCACTGTAGAACGTGCTGGTGAGAGTAAGCGGTCTCAGATGGTGGCTCTGCTCTAGGAAGCTGTGCCCCTCGTTTACTTTCCTGTGCCATGATGGCCAAGGAGAGGACCTGCTCAGTGGCACATGTCACATTCCTAGAACTGCACAGAACCGCCCCTACCTGGTCTGCTCCTGAACACTGTGAATGTTCCACAGGACACACGAGTCATCCATCACGACGATGAAAGGCCAGACACACTGGCGTTTAACTCCCAGCTCTTCCAGGCGGTTTCTCTCCAGTTCCAGGTTGTGATAGGACAGCTCCTTAATGAGGAACCTGGCAGCACCTGGAAGGCAACACAAAAAATGCTTGGACGTGCCCCTCTCGGGCTTGGCGGAGGCCCCACAGACATGTCACATTCTCTCCATACGCATGCATGTTCACCTGGTGACTATACACATGGGGGTTGACCAGACATCCAGGAAATAGTTTAAAATGCAGATTCTGGGAGCCCACCACCAGAGGCTCACACTAGTGGTGTCTGATGAGGGGCCAGAGACTTTTTCACAGGTGATGGGTGAAATGCACTTTGAGGAGTGCTGCTAGAATCCCTGTGCCTAGGCTTCCCCACCTGTAAGAAGGCGATAATGTCTGCTTCATAGGACTGTTGTATGGTGCTCAGGACAGTGCTGCACATGGTAAGTGAGTACTCAGTGTTAGCAATTTAGATGATGACCATCAGGAATTAGCCAGGTTTTATGAGTGGGCCACCCTAAAATGAGGCTTCCCTAATGGCTCAGATGGTAAAGTATTTCCCTGCAATCCAGGAGACCCGGGTTCAATTCCTGGGTCGGGAAGATCCCCTGGAGAAGGGAGTGGCAATCCACTCCAGTATTTTTCTTCCACTCCAGTATTCTTGGAGAATCCCATGGACAGAATAGCCTGGTGGGCTACAGTCCATGGGGGTCACAAAGAGACATGACTGAGTGACTAACACAGACCCTAAAATGAAACAAAGCATAGAAATAAAGAAGCTCAAAAAACCCCAATTGAGTCCATGGAGGAACCAGGAAAACAGTTTGAGTAGACGGAAAGTAATGCTAGGGTTTAGGAAAATCTATTGATACCTTTTAAGAGCACTGTGTGTAATACTTTGCATTATAAGTGAAAGTGAGAAATAGATTTAAGGGCCAAGATCTGATAGATAGAGTTCCTGATGGAACTATGGAATGAGGTTCGTGACACTGTACAGGAGACAGGGATCAAGACCATCCCCATGGAAAAGAAATGCAAAAAAAACCAAAATGGCTGTCTGGAGAAGCCTTACAAATAGCACTGAAAAGCAAAGGAGAAAAGAAAAGATATAAGCATCCATCTGAATGCAGAGTTCCAAAGAATAGCAAGAAGAGATAAGAAAGCCTTCAGCAATCAATGCAAAGAGATAGAGGAAAACAACAGAATGGGAAAGACTAGAGATCTCTTCAAGAGAACTGGAGATACCAAGGGAACATTTCATGCAAAGATGGGCTCGATAAAGGACAGAAATGGTATGGACCTAACAGAAGCAGAAGATATTAAGAAGAGGTGGCAAGAATACACAGAAGAACTGTACAGAAAAGATCTTCACGACCCAGATAATCATGAGGATGTGATCACTAATCTAGAGCCAGACATCTTGGAATGNCAATGGTGAAAAACTGAAAGCTTTTCCTTTAAGATCAAGAGTAAGACAAGGATGCCCAACTTTAACACTTCTGTTTAACATAGTACTGGAAATCCTAGCCAGAGAAATTAAACACACACACAAAAGTCACCCAAGTTGGCAAGAAGTAAAATTATCTGTAGACATGACTTATGTGAGGAAAACCTTAAATATTATACACATGCACGTGTTAGAATAAATTCAGCAGAGTTGCAGACACAAAACAACACAAATTAGCTGTGTTTCTATATGATAACAACAATCTAAAAGGGAGATTAAGAAGTGCTTCATTTTCATCAAAAAGAATACTTGGAATACGTGTTTAACCAAGGAGGCTAAAGACCAGTACATTAAAAAGTATAAAACTGCTGAAAGTGTTTCCAAATAAGTGGAAAGACATGTTCAGGGACTGGAAGGTGCAATGCTATTGACAAATCCCACAAAGTAAATCCACAAACTTAATACAAACCCTATCAAAATATTAGTTTTTCTTTTGTTAGAAAAATTCATTTTTAAATTCACAGGGAACTTCAAAGGACTGAATCACCAAAACAATCTTCGAAAAAGAATAGCAAAACTGGAGGTCTCACACTTGACTGCTTACAAAACTAGAGTAATCAAACCAGTGTAGCAGTGGCATAGAGACAGACAGAGACCAATGGACTAAGAATACAGGGCCCAGAAACACCCTTCCATATATGATCAAATGATTTTTGACAGAGGTGCTAAGACCATTCAGATGCAAAACAATGAAGCTGGACCCTCACCTTAATGCTGTATAAAGAAGTCAAAATGGACCAAAGAGCTTTTATAAAACTCTTAGAAGAAAACATGGGGAAAAGCTTAATGATACTGGTTTTGACAATAGTTTGTTGATTTGTTGGCTATGACACTAAAAGCATAGGCAACAAGAGAAAAAATAAACTGGACCACATAAAAATTTTAAACTGCAAAGAACACATTCTTCTATGGAATAGGAGGAAATAGAAACCTTATCTGATACCAGGTGAAAATCTAGAATATACAAAGAACTCCTACAAGTCAACAGCAAAAACCTTACTAAAAAACATTCTCCAAAGAAGACACACACATGGCCAGTCAGCAAATGAAAATATGACCAACAGCACTAACCATTAGGGAAATGAAAATCACAAGATACCATCACACACTCATTAGGTTGGCTACTAACAACAGCAGCAGAATTTCCCACAAAACCCAAGTGTTAGTGAAGATGTGTTAGAACTGGAACCATTTTACACTGTTGGTAAGAATGTACAAGCCATTATGAAAAACAGTATGTCAATGCCTAAAAAAAAAAAAGTGGAATTACTGTGTGATTAAGCAATTCTACTTTGGGGTATATACCCATAAGAACAGAAAGCAGGGTTTTGAGATTTGTCTTCATGTCCACAGCAGCAGCATTCACAATAGTCGGAAGGTGAGGAGTAGACCAAGGGTCCATTGGTGAGTGAATGGTAATAAAAATGGAGTTAACCTTTGATGTTACTGAGTCAGTTTTGCAAGATGGACTAGAGTTCTAGAGACTGGTTTCATAACAATGTGAATGTGCTGATGAATGCTGAACCGTACACTTAACACTGGCTAAATTTTGTGCTGCTTATCAGATTTTTAAAAAAAGCTGCTTCATTTGCATATATGTTGGTTTCTCTCCCCAGATGATTACAAAAATGGCAAAACTGCCACTAAACAAATTCACTCAAATCTGGGATGAGGAAGTATTTTCTCCTAAAGGTCAGTTAGGCACAGAAAGGTGTGAGGGTCATGTAAATATGGAGAAAGATTTTAGTTAAGTTTGGGGATATGTGTTTTTGGGGAAGGATAAAGGACCAGAAATATGTGAAATTCTTACCTCATTTGATGTTAAGTGATGGGAAATAAAATTACATCAAAAATATAAACCTGTTTGGAAAATATTTTAATCAATATTAAGGCTAAAACTTAAGGAAATGAAAAGGAATGAAATGGAGAACAAGAAAGGAAGAGTCTTAAGAAGGAAAGGGGAGAGAGACCTGGAGAGAAGGACCACGTGGATCCAGGGCACTACTCAGGTCTTTTCTGCCTTCACTCCAGCAGTGGGCTCTAAAGCTCTTGATCATCAGCCCTCCTGAAGCTCTGCCTCGAAGTTCCCACTGAAGCTGACGGGAAGTGAATGAGATGCAGGGAGTGGGCAGAGGGCAGAGCTCTAGGACACTGGATTCAGTTGGAGGTATCCTGCCTTCAGGGGTAAACGAAGGAGCTCTGGACCTCTCTCTCTAGTTCCTCCTCCCGCTCTGTCAGTACACTCAACAGCCAGGTGTCCCCTTGAGAAATCAACCCACTGACCTTAAACCCAGAGGGGAAAAGCAGGAAAGACTTCCAGGCACTTTTAAGATGACTGCCATCGGCAGTGATGGTGCTTCCAGCCCCCAGCTGTACAGCACCCCGGAGAACTTGCTGTGTGCCTTTAAGATCAGCGATGACCCCCAGCGATCCCTCCAGACCTGGGTCTGAACTGCTAACCACCCCTTCTTCCTCTGACTGTCCTCCTCTCTGTGAGGTCCCTGCTGCCAGCTGGTAGTGAGCAACACCTGCAGCCTGTGCTGGCCAGAGTCCCAAGCCCTCCCAAGGTGCTCAGTCTATCAGCGACTTCTTTGGATGCTAGTCCTCAGAAGTTAAGAAATTCTGCAAGACTGCAGATAAGGAGGAATGAAAACTCATTTAAAGAGGAGTCAAGGGCTTCCCTAGTGGCTCAGGGGTGAAGAGTCTACCTGCCGACACAAGAGACGCGGGTTTGATTCCTGACTGGGGAAGATCCCACATGCTGAGGAGCAACTAAGCCCGTGTACCGCAACTACTGAGCCGGCGCTCTAGCGGCTGGGGGCCACGACAGCCCACGTGGTAGCCGCGGCTCACCGCAGCTAGAGAAAAGTCTGCAGCAGCAAAGAGCCAGCCCAGCCACAAAGAATTTTCTTTTTAAAGAGTCAAAAGTCCTTTGGTCCACAGAACAAGACACTTATGCAGGGCCATGGGACCCTCTGGAAGCCTGAGGAACGGAGCTTGGTACTCCTCTTCCCACCCCTTGCCCGGCCTCCCGCGCGCCGCCTTACCCACGCCTGCGTTATTGAACATGCCAGGAAGCACCAGCATGATGTGGTTGGGCCAGTATCTGCGGTACAGCGGCATCTCATACTCTTTGACCACCAGGAGGTGCAAGTGGCTGATGCCCTCCATGGCGTGAAAGAGGTTTAGAAGTCCGTGCTCGTGGCGCCCGCTAGAGGGGGTGAAAATAGGGCTCTTGACCACGTTCAGATTCTGCTGAAAGGAAAAAAAAAAGACCAGAGGCCAAAAAGAGAAATTAGAACCCTTAGATACTAGATGTTTATAAAACTGGCTCTAGCACCTGAGGCTGGCTGTGCACCCAGACGCTCTATCACCCACCTTGTCTGAGACCAGTGGCAGCCGCATGCTCTCCAGGTGCTTGCCCTGCTTGCTGAAGACAAAGTGACTCTCTTTGGATTTGGGAATGATGAAGTAGAGCTGCACCTCTTCTCCCAGCATGGAGGACGAGAACGTGAAGGCATGGAGAGTGGAGTCGGACATCTGTGTTTGCAAAGAGCAAAGGGAGGGCGTGTAAGCTCACAGTTGGCAAGCTTCCAGGCTGCTCCTCTCAAGATGGTTATTGATAGAGGCCAGCTATCCTGGACTTCTACCTTCAGCCAGACCTGGCTGTGTGTGCAGTGTCAGAAAAGGCAAACACTTCATCTTTTAGTGGCTGACACGAGATCCAAGCTTCTCACCCCAAACAGTCTCTCTGAGGGTGGCGCAGTGACTGCTGCTGAAAACTATGATTTCTCACCTTCTTAGAATCACTAGTGCTCAGCCCTGCAGAGGTCCAGTATACCTCTGGGAGGTATTGCTATGCAAACACTCCCAAAGGTGCCCAGGTACACAGAGAAAACGCTTAACTGTGCATGCGTGTGTGCTAAGTTGCTTCAGTTGTCTCCAGCTCTGCGACCCTTTAGGCTGTAGCCCACCAGGCTCCTCAGCCCATGGGATTCTCCAGGCAAGATACTGGAGTGGGTCGCCATACCCTCCTCCAGGGGATCTTCCTGACCGAGGGATCCTCTTCTGAGTGGGTCAGGTCAAATGATATTTTTCCTAAATAAACTATTAAGACTGACATCATTAAAACAGCCCTGTGGACCCATCT
The DNA here is from genome assembly GCA_006410675.1 of Oreotragus oreotragus. Lineage (NCBI taxonomy): Eukaryota > Metazoa > Chordata > Mammalia > Artiodactyla > Bovidae > Oreotragus > Oreotragus oreotragus. The sequence goes on from SJYX01016111.1 coordinate 257,147, forward strand.
TTCCTGGCTACACTGGAAACTGAAGATGTCTGAATGGTCACTTACCCTAGAACTCTGGCTTCCAGAAGACTTTTGACTCATCCAAGCCACATACAAATCTAACCTCTTTTTTAAGTTGCTGGAAAGTTCACACACTCTCTCATAACCCACCTCAGTGAATAATTATATACAGGTCTTTACAATGCAGACAATATTTGGCCTAATGAAAAGAGAGCATCACTAGTCAGCAGGCACAAGAAGAATCCAGGTAGCCTTCCAAGAGGTTCAACCTAAATATTACATTTCATAGAAAAATAATATTGTAATACTCCCCTTAAGATCTCCTTCATTCTGCCTCACAAATATCAGGCACTACTGTAGTCACACAGAAACTAACAGAAGGTTTTTAATATATTGTCTAAAAAATGAATTTTCTAATGATTTATAGATCAGGGGCTTGTATCATCTATATTCCATAAAGCATTGAGAGCTGATTTCCAACAGTCCACTGAAAGTTTTCAATGACACAGGAAACCATTTGGGGTATGAAAGGTAACTTCTATCAGAAGAGCAGAAAGACCAGTTCATCCTTCTGGGTTCCCCGGGGGAAATGGAGAAGACAGATCCTCGAGCGCAGCAGCAAGTGGGGAGGAAGCGGGGTGCCCACCCAGCACATGCTATAGAAAGGAAGAGTTGTTCCAGACATTCAGGGCCAAGCGCTAAAGGTCAAGAAGATAAAGCGGGGAAGCAACGTGGAGCTCAGCCCCCACACAGGCGCTGGATACAACCATCACTGGCTGCTTTCCCATCCTCTATGCCTGAAGATGCTCTGGCCAGCGAGGAGCGCAGCGGTGTGGGGTGCTTGCTCAGTTTCCGTGTTCTACCTCTCAGTGCTCTCCAGGTAAAAGAGTACACGCTGACTCCTCTGTGTGCCTAGTGGGCAAAACCACCCCACACTGGAGTAAGAGGGAGACTGGGTCTGGGCACAGCTCACAGGGCACACCCTACAGACTTGCAGATAGTAACACCGTCTTCATCAACAACCCGAAGGAGGGAAAGAGACCCTTTTGCCAAACATACTGTAATATCCAGCTTTTTCAGAATCACAGACATACCAGTTACTTTCTAAACACAACACATGTAACCATTTGATGAAGTGACTTAAGACACAAATCAGTTTCCTTCTCTCCCCTGCCTATAATTCCAATAAACCCAAAGTCATTTCATCAACTGCTTCATGCATTCTGCTCCCAAATGAGTGGCTCCATCTCATAAACAAGCTATCCTTGGAAGTTCCCTGGTGACCCGCCCTAAGAATCCGCCTGGCCCTGCAGGGGACGTGGGTTTGATTCCTGGTTGGGGAACTAAGATCCCTCATCCCTCAGGGCAGCTATAAAGCCCACGGGCTGCAACTACTGAAGCCTGCACTCTCTGGAGCCCTGCACTGCAACTTCAGAGCCTGTTCGCAGCAATGAAAAGATCCTGCACATGGCAACTAAGACCCTGCATGTAGCAACTAAATAAATACTTTTAAAAAACCAAACAAGCCACCCTTTGTCTAGGGCTTGAAACAGGGGCTTTCCCTCTCTTGCACACAGAACCCAGGCTGGGGAACAGGCAGGAGCACAGGGGCTGCACCTGGGAGGCAGAGGTGAAGTCCATGTACTGGTGGCACTGCTCACAGTGGTGGAAGGTGTTGTAGGCCGCATACTTGGTCAGCATCATGGACACAGTTTCTCGTTTCCGGGGCTCCTCAGCTTTGGGTTCCTTTATCGCTTCTGTGTAAAAAGAGACGAAACACCTTCCCATGCTATGTGTGAAGCCCCTACGCCTGGGCAAAAAGTCCCCCACCCCCAGAAGGGCTTTTCCTAGGATTCTGCAGTTTACGCCCCGAGAGGCAGCTCTGAAAATTACAAGGGGACCTTGCTGCTGTTTAGTCGGTAAATCACGTCCAGCTTTTGCAAACCCATGGACTGTAGCCCACCAGGCTCCTCTGTCCATGGGATTCTCCGGGCAGGAATACTAGACTGGGTTGCCATGCCCTCCTCCAGGGGGATCTTGCTGACCCAGGGATCGAACCCATGTCTTCTACATTGGCAGGTGGATTCTTTACCACTGATCCACCCAGGAAGCCCAAAAGGTGACATTCATATGAATAAAATGAGACATGCAAAGGAGTACGACAAGCTGCTCTCAAGAAGTAAACGGCCCCAGGTTTCCTGCCCTCATTTAGGTGAACCCGCGACCTTCAAGCTTCACGTACACTGACCTTGTTTGACCCCTGCCAGCTTCTCAGTATATACCAGGCTCATCGAACTGTACTTGGGGTCGTGCACACTGACGTCAAAGGGCATTTTACTGAAGCTCTCGATGTCAGGCCAGGGTTCACCTTCTGACTGGCTCACTTCACTGCTTTCGCTGTGATCTAGGCCAAGAAGGAAAGTGCACAGAGCAGCCCAATCAGACCGACTGGCCACCCTCCCTCCCTCTCACCCAAGTGTCAGGGAAACATACAGCCCAGGTAGGTGGACAAAGGCCTTTCTGAGAAATGAGCTCCCGAGTCCAGGGGAGAGGGGTGCAGAGTGTCCTTCAGACCTGCTGGACAAAGGCCTTTCTGAGAAATGAGCTCCCGAGTCCAGGGGAGAGGGGTGCAGAGTGTCCTTCAGACCTGCTGGGAGGGATGCTGGCCCCATTAGCTTCTACACACCCAGCCCAGAAACTCCCAAGTCTAGGAGATCCAATAGCCTCCCATGCCCGACCTCCAAGTGTCCTTAAAATCTTGTTTAACTTTGGATGATCTGAATCTTATCACAAGAGTTTTAGTCATGGGGTTTTAAGATGCTGACAGCTGAAAGGATTTCAGGGGCTCTTTAGGCAAGATTCGCAGTGTCTGTTGTTTATTAGAATCCACTGGAGCTTGTAAAACCCCTGTGCTCAGGCCTAGAACCACCCTCCTTACTTAGGCACTTGCTGTGGTATTTAAAGCTCCTTCAGTGCTTCCAACATGCAAACGAGGTTGAGAGCCTGGGGCCTTGGGTTTGAGTCCAGGCCACTGCCCCCGCTGATCTTGTGACTTCACACCTGCAGGCACCTTCATTTCTTAGGGTTCCCTGATTGTTTTAAGAAGTCCAGATGGCATAATGAAAGTGCTAACACCATGTGGCAGGCACATGGTGTGTGTCCAATAGGTGATTTTTGTTATTAACAATAAAAACTATAAGATCAGCTTAAGACAGTGTAGAGGGAGTGTGTGTGTGTGTTAGTTGCTCAGTTGTGTTCAACTCTTTGCAACCCCATGGACTGTAGCCTGCCAAGCTCCTCTGTCCATGGAATTCTCCAGGCAAGAATACGGCAGTGAGTTGCTATTCCCTTTGCCAGGGGATCTTCCCAACCCAGGGATTGAACCCATATCTCATTATGTCCAGACTTTTTAAACCTCATTATGGCAGATTCCTCACCATCGGAGCCACTGGGGAAGCCCTCAAAAGGAGAAACAAAAAACTCCCCTCTGCCAAAAGCCTACAAGCTAGAAGCACAGCTATTACCTTTTAAGCACAACCCTGTTTATTTTTACATCCTGGACCTTTTTAAAGTTTGTTTCATTTTAAAAATATGCATTGTATTTAAAAGTTAGAGCTTATTCTCATTTAATAAAAACACATCCCCATGCCTCTCCAGTGCACCGCTGCATTCACCGGCACCAAAATGAGGGTGAAGGAATAAAGCCAAAGAGTGCCGCTCATCACAAAGGCCAGGTTTGACTCTCACAGCTGCAGGCCCTGTAGTGGAAATGTGAGATGAAAATTAAAGGCATCGTTCTTCCCAGGAGCCTAGGAGGTGGGGGTCAGTGGGATGACGGCCCCTCACTCCTGGTCAGCTTGGCTCTGCCTTTGCACTGTAGCCCTGCCTGCTTTGGGCAGCCCCCGGGGTCTTTCAGTCCCCTCTGTGGTGGCCCGGGGTCTGCTACAGCTCAGCCGGGCACACAGACAAGGAACTGTGGACGGGAAGACAGGACTGTGTGCGTTTGTCTGGAATCATGCATGTAAACTGCAGAGGATGGAAGTTGAATCAAAAGCCATAGGAAGATGATTAAACATGGCTGATTTTACCTAGTCTGGCTCTGAACTAATCTATCCCTTGGGCTAGTCACAGGACAGGTCCAACTGTTTAGGAAAAGCAAGCGAGTGGAGGTCTCCAAGAGCTAATGTGATGGACGATGCAAGGCCTTTTTCTTCTCTGGGTTCATCTTTCAGGGCTTGGGAAGAACATCTACTCATGACTACTCCTGCCCCCACCCTACCCTCTTTTTCCTCCAGCACCACAGTCCCTCTGAGATGCGAAGCCACCCTCCCCTGGCTGCAGGGCTAATGCTGGCTGACCCTGCTCATGCCCACGCTCCAGCCCTGCTGGACAGGCTGAGGGGAACTGCCTCCCTCACAAGTGACAGCAGGGTGGCAGGGCCAAGAAGGGGGGCAGGAGGTGCAGGCTGGGGATGGGCTGGGGATGGCCTGTCAAGCACCGGCCCCTCCACCCTTCTGCCAGTCCCAAGGGGCTGTTGATGGCGCCAGGGTTCTCTGTACTGCTCAAGGAAGTTTTCCTTTGGGTAGTAATCCATGTACCTTCATTCGCAGCCAGCAGGCAAAACATAAGGTTACCCTGATGGAGTATAAATTGTGCCCTGGACCCTTAAGCCATAGAACACCGCAGTCTACTAATTTTAAATCTGAGCAGTGTCACCATCTGAGCCTGAACCCACCTGACGGGCTTTATAAGATGCTTCTGTGCCCAGCGACTCGGGGGACACAGTGGGGATCAGGGTTCACAGGAGGGGAAGTCACACCCCGACCTAAACGGCCACTGCATCTTACAACTCTTTGCTGGCTCCTGGCCTCTAACTTCTCAATCACCCTGCACTAACCCCCAGAGGCCACGGACAGCCCCGCGATGTGGTGGTAATAGCGCGCACCGACACGCCCAGCGCTCACCGGTGTTGATCTCGGCCTCGTCGTACACGTCCACTTCCAAGAGCCGGATGAGCATGCGGAAGAGGAGCCTCAGGAACTGCAGGTAGGAGCCCGTCTTCCCCACCTGGGGCGGGTATCGAATTGTAGGCGGGGAGGGGGAGGAAAAGAGAAAAGAGACGTCACACCTGGGCTCTGAGTGGGGCCTCGACGCCCCCCGACCCGAGACACTCCCAACCCCAGACCCCGTGCCCCCACGCCCTGCCTGCGACCCCCCAAGCCCAGAACCCCTGCCCCCG